>VFFE01009208.1:1140652-1173474 GCA_008921705.1 Burhinus oedicnemus
GTCCCTCAGATCTCCCAGAAACATTGTTTTTAAAGTTTAATTGCCACCTAAATCTAAATACAATATTAAATAGAAAAATCTCTCTTTTCTGTGACAGCCTTGGCGATGAAATGGTTTATTGGGGGAGTAATTAGGTAGAGCAAAATTATGATTTGTATTTTTTTCATTTAAAATAAAATATTTTACAGTTACTGCAATACGATATCGCATTGTTTAAATCACAGCACAGTAATTCATTCCTGCAGCATTCAGTGGCACTAGGCCTTTGGCCTCTTGCCTAACAATACACTAGGCAAGAATTATTACATTGTAATTCACACCCTGTCATGCCTTATTGCTTAATTAAAGCATAACCCTTCATGACATGACAAGCAATTTGACTGTTACCATAATAGATTATTATCCCACCTAACATATTTTAGTTTTACAACCTATTCCTTTTTGTACAGGCACTGGAAGTCACCTGAACGAATACACGTATCTTTCTTCATCTGTAAAGTGGGAAGAACAGGTTTAGGAAGAGTAGCTAAGAATACAAGGTTGTGTTTTTTGTTAGAGCTGTTCCTTAAGTAAACTTGGGCTTTTTTTGCTTCAGTAATCAATTCCTGCAAAAATTAGCAGAAATACTAAGATTCAAAGATCGGATTAGCTGGTTGGCTGCTGCTTAGCTACCTAAATAG
Organism: Burhinus oedicnemus; assembly: GCA_008921705.1. Taxonomy (NCBI): domain Eukaryota; kingdom Metazoa; phylum Chordata; class Aves; order Charadriiformes; family Burhinidae; genus Burhinus; species Burhinus oedicnemus. The sequence goes on from VFFE01009208.1 coordinate 1,141,333, forward strand.
TAAAGTTATACTATTTTGGTGAATTCTAACGTGGAACTAAACCAACAACGAGGCTGAGGTTATAGTGTCATTAAAGTTCCAAAGAAGTTGCCAGTTTAATTTTGTGGCAGTACAGTAGTTAGCTATTCTGTGTTCAACATTAAGCAATTCTTAAGACATATTTTTCCAGAATAACTCCTCGAATCACTTTCTTATTAAGGTCTCTCCCTCTCTGACGTTTCTCATACCAAACCCTGATAATACAGAAAAGGTAATTAGATGTTATTAGAACACAACAGATTATTACTAAAAAAATGACTAGGTAAAATTCTATTTTTGTAAAAGTCAATGGCAAAACTCATTGACTTAAGTGAAACGCTCGTCCGTAAGGTGAAATGGAAAAATGTGTCAACAGCTGTGAAAACGCACTTTAAAACTCCAGCTAAAGTTACAATTATTTTAATTAATATTAGATATTTTATTAATGCCTTCACATGGCCTGAAAGTGTGCAATACAACACAGCTATTTGGCTATTAACAATCATTTACATTTGGCAGCTAGCAACTCAAAATTAAAATACGCAAACATGGAAGTCTGGACTTCTGTGTGAGCAAAAGCCTGGGTTTCTTGAGAAGACATACAGGCAACGTATTTTAACACGGAAATTATATATCCCATACCTAATAGATGCGCTACCGGTTTCCTATAATACCAAGGTGCAATGTAATGAGGTTCCACTGAACTCGGTACGTCGGCAAGGTGCCTGGGTTGTCCCTGGAACTCTACCTCTGCTATAAGTATAAAACGTCTATGATGTGACTGCGATATGAGTGAAGCAGCTGCAGGCTTTGATCATACACTGGCAGTTTATGTACGGATGCAGAATGTGTAATAAGGGCACACTTTATTAACTTGACTGACGTTCTGTTATTTTACTGGTTCCAAAAGCCAAAGGAGACTAGGCTCCACCATGTCACCCTGAGAATAATTTATTGTTGCAGCTATTCAAAACGAAATACCTATCATTAATGTCTAATTGGTTATCATAAGCAAGAAGCATACATTGTGCTCAGTTGGTCTAACATTTGCTATGACGTTTAAAGCTGGTGTTGTAGCTGGAACTATTATTTTGAATTAGCACAAACCACATTTTAACTACAGTTTAAACCAGCTGCCAACACTCTGAATGTATGCATATGTTTCCTGTTAGTAGATATTTCCCCCTATATACAGTCTAATGAAACTTACAGCGAGCTTTTACCTTTTCGTAAGTATAAAAATACACAAATTCCGAAGGCGTGATAATAGAGTTAGACCTTGACAGACTAGTGGCTGTATTATGTTGTACAGAAACATCTTTGTTCTCCTTAACAGGTTAAAACATTTTGGTTCTACCAAACTGTTCGGGTTTTAAAGGATTCAGCTTTCTCAGGGTAGCCAAGTCAGAGTGCATATTCTTTCTGTCTGCCCGGCAATAAAGAGAAAAATTTACTTAATACCTAAGTGTTATTTCTCCATACACGCAATATGGAAATCACAGTAACATTACAAATTATAGGTAAATATAAAGGTTTGCAATGGGTTACTTTGGACAAAGAGGGATATCACAAAGAAGGGAAAGTGACCATCTCATAAAAGATCTACTAATAGTTTTGCACTAACCGTAAGAGTGTAAAGTTATTCTAGATATGAGGGACATTTAGAATAGCCACCTTTCTTACACTTTATTCTTATACTTTATTCCCATTTTTTTCCCCCGAGCCTCCACTCATATCTCTGTACACTTATCTCTAAATTTAAGTTTTGTTTCATTGTGTCCTCATATTTTTAATGGAAGAAATACAAAGGCTTGGACTCTAAGTCATTCTGCTCCCATACTCCGTTTGCTTTCTTCTGTAGTCTGGCCCAGGAAATACACATTTTCATAACCTTGCTGGACACAAAGGGGATGTTGCAAAGTCAATGTACTGCTTTGATGGGACCTCTCTCTCTCCAGGACCTGCCTTACACAATCCTGGTCTTAGTTTCCCTTTCAGTCCCTTTCTCTATAGACTCCACGCTGCAGCTGAGGAGTAAAACATCTCAGAAGTTAAGCAGTCCCCAGTCCACACGCATATATTTGTTTCCATTTCTTTCCATAGATCTGTTCACTTTTCATCTGGATACAAACAGCTGGATCTGTTTCTATTCCAGATTTAAGGATATGTCAATAAGCATTTATACATCTTCTCCAGTATGGTATTCCCCAAGGAAGTGTAACTCCTCTAGCCCTCAAGCTTAGCACCGTCAATTAAACCATTGCCTCGTTTTTAGCAACCTAAAATACAATTTCTGAAATATGTTCAATTCTACTCCCCCCCACACTTCCCATTTCTAGAAAAGAGTAGAGATACCAGGTAACTGTAAAGTATATACACTAAAACTGGACAGATTTCTTTCATGAAAGTCTGATGCCTATTTCAAGAGCTCCATTTTCACTGAAATTTTTTATGAGTCACCGGAGTGACATTAAAGTTATAAATAAGGAAAAAATCAGTTCATTTTATAGTGTTCTAGATTATCCAGACAGTCAAACAAAAACATAGTCAGACAAAAGCTGATTTTTTAGACTGAATAAGTTATTATTATGCCCTGGATTACTGTTTAAAACATAGATAAAGCTTTATGTAGGCATATGTTTGGTCTCATTTCCAGTTTTTTTTTTCTCCTTGACTGCTTCTAGTACTTCCTATATACCATTTGCACTGTAATTCCTCTGCGAAGTCTCTCTCCGATACCTTCCAGCACCTTTTGTTAGTTCCTCTCCATCCATCATGTTCTTTTCAGTATTTTTTTGTTTCAGTGGACTTCAGCTCGGATGGGAATACTGGACTTTATTCAATAACTTCAGTGACTTAATCTTAACTGACTCCAGAAAAATATAGAGTTAAATTAAACGCAAAGTAAAGTTCATTATTGAAGTACTAAATTGAACCCTAGAAATAAATAATGGCTTAATAAAGACAATAAAATCTGTGCTTCCAACTGCGGGTCAAAATTAAGAGAACATTTACAGATAAAACACCACTCACAGTGAAATGTCTTGTTTTAATACCAAACAACTTCTGTCCAGAAAGTATATATTGCTATGCAACACTATTTGTGATCCAAAGCATTGGCCGCTGACTTGTAAGGTATTCTTGGTTTTGAATAGCAAATACCGTGTCATTATTCAACTGTACATCACTGAATTAAAAATGCTAATTTTCATAGTAAAACACATGTCGCATCTAAAACCTGAAGAGAAGAGTTGACAGCCACGGTAATAAATGTTCAATAGTTCTGCAGGATTTTCCCCCTCAGGAAAATACAGATGACAGCAAACTAACTTTTCTTAGGCTGGTCTGTTCTCTTACCTTTTCTGATGAGTTGGCTGCAGAAAAATGTATAAATGGAAAGTTCAGTTACTGTAATTTATGTATCCTTGGATGTCAATCATTACTGTTGAGAGGTGGGACTTTCAGGATCTCTGTGCATTAATTAAGAGCTCATCTCAGAAGAGCAGTCATTACACCTAAGGACCAAAAATAAGTTTTAATTAGAGTCAAGAAGACAGTATGTCATCTAGTCATAAAATTAGTTCTTTAGTTAAAAAATGAACAGCTATGGGACATTATTAGTAACAATTCAAGGGGCACAAATCTCTTGCTTGTACTTAACTTCAGAGTACAAAAGTATTCTCGCGCATAGAAGTCTGCCTGGAAAAACTGGACAAGTTCTGTAGTGCTGGGCGGACACCACTCAAATTTCAGCCGGGTTGTCTGAATGCCAACGGGATTATTAGACTCTCGGCGAATTACTGATGCTGAGCTGATGTTGAGGGAAGGCTGAGCTGAAGTTAGGTTATATTTCTCTCTCATGGTGATACAATATGTAGGCGGCTGTTGGCCGGCCTTAGACATGTCAAGGCTCAAGAGAGGTTAAAAACTAGCTGGGCCAACCGGTGTCAGCTGCCCGCGAGTGCTTTGCTCGTGGCATGACTTATCTGAGGACAATCAAATATTCCGCCTGGGACTCACTAGGGAAATAATGTATAAATAATTGATTGTAGCATTTATAAATTAAAGGAAGGAAAACAAATTTAAAAAGCTAGTCTGGAAAATAAACGTCAGCTAATAACTCAGGCGTGAAAAGGGCTAAAATTTAGAGAAGAAATAAGTTTACATTCCAGAGAACAAGAAACAACATGTTTGTCAATGGCTGAAATAAGATATATAACGAACTAGTAAAAAAACCAAAACAACAAATTGACTGCTCTAGGAAGGATTAGACAAGGAAAAAAAGAGTCAGCCTTCAATACGGAAATAGATAAGAAAAAATACTCATAAAAATATTGTAGTTTATCAAAGGACTGAAGCTAACACATACATTGCATGTATTATAATATAACTAATAATAATTATAAAGATTATTACACAGAAAAAGAGCAGAATGGGAAGGCATGTCAAAAGGAGGAAAAGATTTACTGTGCATCCTAGAATAGCAGAACAAGTGTTATGACCTTCTTCATTGCGATTATATTTCATGGCTTTTTACTAAAGAATTTGTAAATACCTTTAGGAGACAGATATTTTTCGTCAAACATTTGTTTGAGAAACACATGCTATAAATTTCCTACCTAATCATATATCTGAAGAGTAATGAAAAACAGCAGCAAATACACCAACACCACCAAAAAGCTGTAGCTACTGCTGGTAGATTGTTTAAACTGTTTTCTTCTAAATAACAGTGTGTGATGAAACTAATGCTATAGCGAGGGAGCAATCACTCTTTTAAAGACATTCAGAAAAAAGTGGACAATAATTTATGTCGATGTCATTCAGAAAATTTATGTTAACGTCATTAATAAATATTTCTAGTAATTCTTGCCCAAGTGCTTTCTCACCTCTGGCTCCAGCCAGGAATTGTTTGCTCTACAATAGACACAGAAGCATTCTCCAGAATTTGCTGACTAGGAACTTTACTAGAAAATTTGAGTGAGTAGATGGAGTATCAGACCATCAAATATGAAGGCAGTACACAGCCATACATCCTTGAGAACGTTAGCGCTGAAACTTGTATTTTAAAATAAGTTCAACGTTTACTCTGTGAACTGTTACTGAGGTATTTCAGTGCAAAAGAGAATATATCCTGCTGCTATGGATATATGCGTATTACTAAATCTGATATCTACTCCTCTGTAGACCTCAGTTATTTTTCACATGATGACAGATTTCAGGAAAGGATATGTTTAATATTGGCTGGTACCATGGGTAGGTATTTTTAAATGGAAAGGGAAAGGAATTTATCCAGGGTTTGCCACTTGTATTCTCTTAACTGAAGCAACGTACTGCGTCTTGTTATCAGCAGTCTCCTGCTAGTCATATTTAGCACATTTCTTGTCAGCTGCTTCTCCTGATTAAGAGGATGGCAGAGATAATAGACACACTAAACTCCAGAAGAGACAGAGAACCTTTGTTCCTCTAAACAATGATGTGAATTTTATAACGGTTTAATACGCCGTTATTCCCAAGGCACGATGTCAAGAACTGAACTGGAGGACCGCTGGCGAAGTGCGGATCACATGTTAGCAGCACGGTGCCTTCTCAGTCCTTTACTTCACGTTTCCTAGTTTGCCTCTTCTGAACTCACACTCCAGTGCGCTGCTTTGGAAGCCAGCCATAAAAGAGGCTAACTCAGACAATAAAAATCTGGATGATCTACTGAACTGTGACAGAGATTTGTGACCTGCCTTAAAGTGAATCAGATTCGACAACAAGACTTCTTACGAGGAGCTCTCACCAAGAGCCTGGCAGAACGGCAACACAGTTATACTAAATATTCAACACAAAACTTGCTGAGAACCACATGGTACCACGCATTATCACGAAAATAACTTTTAAAGCTAGATGAATTCACATGAAAGGGATAATAAAACCCAGCAATTTCAAAATGTTTCTTAACAATGAAGAGCGTGATACAGCAATTAAAGTATATTGCACAGACAATCAGAAAGAAGAACAAGACTAAAATTACTTCAGGCGCTCTCCTGGCCAACTTTGAACCCTTTATCGAAGGTTGAAAGTTTGAAGTCTTGTCCAAAATTTCCTCTGTGGCCAACAGAGAAAGGGAAAGGCATCTCCAGAGATCAAACCAGACTTACTTCGAAGGGCTGCTATCTTTCCACTCATTACAGCGGGAGCGTTGAGCACCGAGGCTCCTAACTTGGGCATCTTGGTGAGTACTTATATTTACTTGCAATCAATCTACATCCTACAGTCTGTTTTTCAGAGGCACCTAGTAATTAAATTTCAGTGTAACATTAACATTTAAATTTGCAGATAAATGCTGACTCCTGTTGGTACTGATGAGTGCCTTTCCTGTTCCCAAATGCAAAATTCATAACAAAAAACTACAAATGTTTTCCTATTTATATTTGAGTGTATTTATCATCTTTCATGTGGTTAATATTTGGGTTCATTTTATCCTGCTTTACCTTAGTTTTTTTTTTTCTTTTTTATTTTCCTCAAAAAAAGACTAGAACAATGATAAAACTTTGATCCATTTCCCACCAACCTTGTGTAATTTCGTCTGGATAAAGATAAACTCACAGTTCAACAAATTATCTGAGTGCTTCCTATAAGAAGTAAACTTAGGTGTGGTCAAAGCTGAGGAACATATAGCATACGTGCTTGTCACTCAATCTAGAATCACAGAATCACCGGGGTTGGCAGGGACCTCTGGAGATCATCTAGTCCAACCCCCCTGACACAGCAGGGTCACCTACAGCAGGTTGCACAGGACGGCGTCCAGGCAGGTTTGGAATGTCTCCAGAGTCGGAGACTCCACCCCCTCTCTGGGCAGCCTCTTCCAGTGCTCTGCCACCCTCAAAGGAAAGAAGTTCCTCCTCATGTTCAGATGGAACTTCCTATAGTCAAGATTGTGCCAGTTCCCTCTTGTCCTGTCACTGGGCACCACTGCAAAAAGACTGGTCCCATCCTCCCAGCACCCTCCCTAGAAACAGAATATGGGTTTGGAATTTGAGGACCGTAGCCCATTCTTTGTAAACTGATGAAGTATCAAACTGATCACTCTTGAAAAACACTATAAGAATCTAAAATTAAAGCTGAATATCAATATGCTCATGCAAGGGGTGGAGATAAGCCAATAAATGTAATATCTAGCTTTTAACCCCTATTAACATTTGTAATCTCCAGCATTTTCTGCTGAAACATTAGTGCTGTCAGATAAATATTTATGGAAGAACTATACAGAAGTGTATAACAAGACACTGGAAAATCTAAAAGAAAATGAATGTAAATTTCAATGAAATTTAGTAACAGCAAAACAAAACACAGAGCAATTTCTCCATGGCCAGCACTGTCTATGGATCAAGCCTCTTCCTGAAATCCATCCATTTATCATACAGCTTTGGAGTCACTTTGAAAATGATTCCATTGTAGTCAGCAACACCCAGATTGTGGATGGAAGTTATTAATCAGACAGCAGTACCACAATGTTTTCTACTGTCAAGACAACAAGCACTGCTGACTCTAATGAATAAGAGTTTGTTTTAAATTAGGATGCACCTGTATGTGATAACTTTGGTTTCAGCATTTTGCTGCCTCATTTCGCTACCCAATTAGCCTTTCCATTTGTCAACTTTTTCTTTACTTTCCTAATCTCAGTTTCTGTGCTCCTTGGTAGGATCACAGCAGAAACATGATTAAAAAAATTATACCAAAATGTTTATTTTCTTCATTATAGATTGGGAAGTTTTTGTTTGTTTTTAATTACATTATTACATTGTTGAGAATTGAAGAAGTTAAGAACACTATGGTATTATTCTTGTATTATGATATCATTAGAATGTAAAATGTTTATTAATTGCGGGGGGGGAAAGGAGGTATACATAACATTTCATAAATTGTGTTCTTCAGTCTGGCTGGCTGATATCATTCTGGCTTGCTGGATAAAACTTTGCTAGCAAAACCAATTATCACAGATAAGCTATAACACAGAAATGCCAAGACTTCTTAAGAGAGAACTAGAAGAACTACTAACTGAGAAATTTCTGTCTGACTTCAACTCGATTGACAGGCTTCTTCCTCTTTTTTGAATTTTATGATCAAAAAGGTATTGAAACGTTAACAAATACCACGTCGATAGGAAGAGATTAACCCAGCACTGAAAAAACAATGCGAGAGAGAGACTGAGAATGCAACAAGGTTGTGTAGAGGCACTTGAGGTTATAGATGAAGTAGCTGGGCTTGCCTAAAGGGGAGAGAGTAATATGTTTTAAGCAACGTGTCATGCTTATTTGTACACCGTCACGCTGCCATGTTCCACTGACCTGGGCAAGAGAACCTATCAGGATCTTCAGCCTTTTCTGTACTTGCGATGTGTTTCAGCAGGGAATGGATATAACAAGTGTCTTTATAGGGAGATGCTCTTTGTAACTGACCTTTGTCGCAAAACCCTACAGAAATGGTTCATTGAGACAACATCAAAATTTACAGTTGGGCTCGCAAGGCTCACCCTATCAAAAAAGGGACCAGTAACTTGGATCAGGACTAAGAACAGTAAAATAGAAGGGGAAATAGTGGCATATTCTATCTGGAGAAACACTTTTAAAGGACATAGAAGGGATGCGTAAGGCACCGATTGGCATGAAACTGGGGCAAGGATTTGAGAGCAGGGACACAATCTAAAGTTAGTTCAACCACCGGATTCAATCCTGCAAAAGTGTTGGGAAAGCCTGTGGCTTGAAAAACAAACCTGCAAGACAGACTGGGGAAGAGACCACAGGTGCAGCTTGCCCCTGTACTGTCATAACAATAAATAAGGTTATCTGTCATGATCCAGCCATCTGGAGAATTACTTTCTACTGTCCTGAATAGATGCTACACATTTATTTAAGGTTACAAAGAGTGCTTAAAATAACATTGATTTGGTAAGAAATAATTTGTGTCCTATAATTAAAGACAGTATCACAGTAAATGCGCACGCAAAAATGGTAGGAAGAATATTATGGGTATTTTGGTACTATTGATTTATAAGTGACAATACACAAAATTAAAGAACAAAAAACAAAGACAGTTCAAAATGCTGGATACAGGATCTGGGGCAGAAGCTTTCAGTCCAATACTGAAAGCAATGATCCAGCCATCACTGCCTGGATATTTTATTCCTTTTTATAGGAGTCATTTAAAGCAGAGGCCAGTGACATCACCATATATCAAGAAGTCCTATTGTAAGAAAAATAATAATCTACCCTGAAAGTTGCAAGTTCACCAAAAAAAAAAAAAGTCCCATCTATCCTCTTCTTTTTCTTGCTAGCAAGGTATATACTCAAGCTTTACGATTAAGGGTATATATGTGAATCCAGCTGATCATGGCATGATCTGTGGGACAAAAACTAAATTACAACCGAAAAAACCCAGGATCTGGATTGAGATGTAGCCTTGCCCTACCCAACCCCTTCTGCTGTAGAACACAAAAGCTATGTTGAAGGACTTTTTTTTTTTTTTTCAGAAATCTGAATAATCATTACATTTATTTTTCTACTGCTATCTCTATGAACAGTCTTTAATATAGTGCACCCTTGGCATGTTCCCTAACTGTCATAATGGGAAAATAAATGACAGGTATAATTTCTTTTCTGAGAAGCAGACAGGTAGATTGAGATATATTATGTATTACTCTGGCAGTCTACAGTGTGCGCAAGTGAAACCAGCGCCAGAATTAATTCCAGTTCCTTTGTTTTTTCCCCCTTATGACCTCTCTGCTGACAGCCTCAAAATCCCTTTAACTTTGCATATGTAGAATATGAGTCACCAGGACATATTTGCTACTCCGAGAAAGATCTGCCTGTTCTCCACAGTAACTCCACTTCACTGCAAAAAGCTTTTGTGGCAGCATTTTTGTCTACAACCGTAAGGTTGCTACAGCTTCAGCTATAAACTCAAAAAAATAGCTCTTTCTATGGCTCTCTGTTCTTTCCCAATAAACTTTGCACATTGAACACATTTCTCTGTAACACCAGCTTTTTGTGGGCTACAACATATGGAGCTTAATAACATGGCACCAGATTATAGTTCTTAGCCTAGCCTTTCCTGTTCTGCTTTGCGTGACGAAGGTGACCTTGCTACCTACCTTCAGTGGCTCTCAAAAAGAGGACCTTGTCGAGATCATTTTCTAACAGGTGAGCAAACCTTCAATACAAATATGGCATCTTCAAACATAAAATTGTCCATCCTCCCCCTTAGATTTTAAGGATGCAGTTCAACCGAGGAAAGACAACAAACCTGAAAGGTTTCCTGGCTTTATAATCAAAGAGAAGATTAATCAAGGCCATCACAGCTTTTCTGTGTTATTATTTAGCACCCTTGAATCATTTCACCTGCTGTTGGAGCGTTGCCTTAACAACACTAAGCCAGAAAAGAGTAATAAATTAGCACTTCCTCACTTGGGTTGGCTGGCTGATGTATTAAGGGGAGGAAAGTAAAGACCTCATTAAAGTCACTTTTCCTCCCCAGCAAATACAAGTCAGGGCAGGGTAATACCCTTTGGTTCTTTCTAGAGAGCAAAAGAAAAAAAGGCAGACTTTGCAATAGGGCCACTTATTGCAATGTAATGATGCCCCTCTGGACACTGGGGTGTTAGGAAGAAATTTTTCACTCTGAGGGTGGTGAGACCCTGGCCCAGGTTGCCCAGAGAAGCTGTGGCTGCCCCATCCCTGGAGGTGTTCAAGGCCAGGTTGGATGGGGCTTTGAGCAACCTGGTCTAGTGGGAGGTGTCCCTGCCCATGGCAGGGGGGTTGGAACTTGGTGATCTTTAAGGTTGCTTCCGACCCAAACCGTTCTATGATTCTATGCTGGGGAAGATGTGAGCATCTTTTTCTCATGCTCACCAGCTGATTTAACTTGCTACAAGAATGAATGTGCCCCTAGGAGATTTCTTCCCAAGTCACAGGCTGTAATTCAGGGTTCCACTTCTCTCTGCATCCTTGGGAGCATATGTCCGTCTCCCTTTCTGTGCCCCACCCCTCCCTCATGTATTCCCTTTCTGGATTCTATGGAAATTCTGCCGCCTTTCTCCCATTTTTTTGTTTTAGTAGGTTTGTTCCACCTACTGGGGAAGCCGGGAAGAAACTGTCCTGCCTCTCTCCTCTCTACTATAAAAAGACAAGTTATTTAAGTAGCAGGTCTGGATGGTGGGATAGCTGAAGACAGATTGGGGCAAAACCATGTGATAAAGCGCAGGGCACGAGAGTAATATTATAGGTACTCTACTACGGTGGCTGTACCAGGCTCTAATGATTCAGAATTGTAATATTAAAGTATAACTGTAATAGGTGCTATAAAATCACATTCAGTTGGGAAAAATGAAACTGTTGCTTGTCTATACCAGCTGGGAGAATTAAAAACCAGACAAGCCTTTACTAATTCCTGTGGATTTTTGAGCAACCTGATACATCACTAAGAAGGACTAGCTCGTTACAAGACCTATACTACAGTTTGTGGAGTGAGACCTATAAAATCTAGACTATGTGACAGAAAAATGATTAATGGCAATAAATTCATTTTCAAAACTGGAAAAAAAAAGTTGCCTTTTTTTTTAAAATGAATCTGGAGTTATGTAGAAGTTTGCGCTTATTTTAGTCTTTTCACCTGAATGTCGAACATGAGGGAAAACTCTGTATTTTCATAACGTGCAGAGTTGTACATGGCACTTTTACTGCCAGCCTTTACGATTAGTCGAGAACATGCTGACTAAATCCCCCTTGATTTTAAAAAATACCTTAGCTGAAGTACTTTACCAGAATTAAGTTTAGGGTTTTTTTTTCCCCTCTCATCTGCTTGAACTGAGTACTGCGGGAACCTGACTCCATCGGCACGCAGCCTTCCAGCAGTACTGTGTCCTCCTCGGGCTGTAGAAGTATCCTTCAGTGAACCACAACATATTCCCTTTCCCCAGCAACAGTGAAAGCTGAAACACCTGAGGAAAGCTGTTGCTACCATCCTCTACTTATGCACATCAATGCCGCAAAGCTTGGCAGTGGTATTTCATTGGGAAACTAGTAGCAAATGTAGTGCTTTTTTATTATTATTTTTTATTGAATTACTTCAATAAACAGAAATATGCTTTGTTTACTTCCTATAGTTGGTAAACTTGGTTGCAGCCCAAAGTCAAACCGGAACTTGTTAACTCTACATCTTTTTAGCATCAATGCTTAGTGGAAAAGATTTTTCTGAAGGCTTGGAAAAGCAGACAAAATTGTCACCAGCCTAATCTTGTAACAGTCTCCAAGTTGAACGTAGCAGCCGTTTTTATAGTTGTATCTCAGTCACTGTCAATCAAGTAGAATCATAGAATCACCTAGGTTGGAAGAGACCTTTAAGGTCATCGAGTCCAACCATCAACCTAACACTGCCAAGCCCACCACTAACCCATGTCCCTCAGCACCACGTCTGCCCAGCTTTTAAATACCTCCAGGGACGGTGACTCCACCACTTCCCTGGGCAGCCTGTTCCAATGCTTGACAACCCTTTCGGTGAAGAAATTTTTCCTAATATCCAATCTAAACCTCCCCTGGTGCAACTTGAGGCCATTTCCTCTTGTTCTATTGCTTGTTCCTTGGGAGAAGAGACCAACCCCCCACCTCGCTACAACCTCCTTTCAGGGAGTTGTAGAGAGCGAGAAGGTCTCCCCTCAGCCTCCTCTTCTCCAGGCTGAACAACCCCAGTTCCCTCAGCCGCTCCTCACAAGACTTGTGCTCCAGACCCTCACCAGCTTTGTTGCCCTTCTCTGGACACGCTCCAGCACCTCAATGTCTGTCTTGTTGTGAGGGGCCCAAAACTGAACACAGTGTTCGAGGTGGGGCCTCACCAGTGCCGAGTACAAAAAAAAAAAGTACCACGCTTCTGGTTCAGAGGCTACACCAGCTTTATGAGTCATGATTAAGGATCACATCAGTACAACTGCTGTTGCAAAGTAGTCATGTGGGCAGAAACTATTCACTAGAAAGTCAATGTTTCTTTTCCGTATGCTGTTTTTGTGTATTTCTCTGTGTCTAGACAATGTAGTTGAACTTCTAGTTCACAGTACAGGTTTAAAGCAAAGCGATCTGAATGATGATGGTGAAATTGCCCTTTTAGCCAAGCAGTGATCCGTAAGATACCTGCTCCTTCTGATCACTGGAGTCAAATTTGTAAATTGTCTTCTCAGAGAATCAAAATAAAAATAGCCTAATAAGGTGTTGAGTTTAACTAAACCAAAGCAGCAGCAGCATCCTCGCACACCAGAAGAGTAAAATAAAAAATAAACTAAATGCATGCAACATTCACCTTTTAATTTGCATCAGCTGAAAGCATAAAGCAATAAGGAAATAAAGAAAATTTATCTTTCATTGCCTTTACCCTATGGCTCACAGCAAGTATGAGAATGTCTTTCAGTGTGCATGACAATGCTCCTGCTCACTGTACATAACTAAGGAGAGTGATACCCATGCTAAACTTTCCGTTGCTATTTCTAATAGGTTGGCTTGACTTCTACTGAAAAATACCTATGCACATAATTGTTATTACAGTTCCTCTTATTCAATCACTTTCTAAGTCAACAGAGCGATCGTCATCAAGACAGCTTGTATTTATCACACTTCATGTACTTAAATCGTATGTCACCCAATTAAGTAAAGTCCAAGGAAATTCTTGATTGATTCTGAAGTTAACCATATGGTTAGCTAACAAGTCAGCAGAAACTAAATTAATTACCAAATTCATTTTTACGTAATTATTATTAAATACTACTGTTTTAATGTTTGTTTTCTATAGTCTTTGACTGGCTTAAAATGGCAATGGGAATTTACTGGTCACTGTTTGTAGTCTAACCGAAGCACACGAACACGCTGAAAAAGGGCACAAATCCCAAAATAGTTCAGAGAGATTCTTTTCTGACAGCTAAAGTGAAATAAAGCATGACTATGACATTATGTCATCCTGTATCTTTTATTGAAACTCCAAGAAGTGAAAACAAGCTGTTCCTTACTTCCTGCCCCTTTCCACCAAAATAAGGCTAAGGGCAGGGGAAAAAAATAAACCTAAGATTTTTCACAACAAACTCTAACCGCTTCCACTCACTTCTCTCTCTTGTACAAACAAGAAAAGCTCAAACTAAACTAAAACAAAATTCAAGGAGTATTACTATGGTTGTAAAAGCAAACTCTCAGAAATGAGATTTTTCTTTCTTGGGCATCTGCATTTTGATATATTCTATATTTGCATGATCATATACTGTTTTTCCACAGCTGCTCTGCCTCACTGAGTAAGGGATGTGCTCTGGGCATGAATGAGGATCACTTAGTAAAGGGTGCTGTCACCTAGTAGACCCCTCTCATTTTTCTGGCAGAAGTTGCAAAATGTGTCATAAGGAAAGCAGATGTTATCAGAAGGGCTTTTTTAGTCAATTAAACCATTGCTATGTAAAAATGGATTCTACATCCTCTTGTAGACTTCCTAGAGGATACTGCACACCCCCTAATAACACATATTTCTCACAGGTGGTACCAAGTGGTGTGTTCCCTGCTTCTGGGGCCACGGAGCTGACTCGAGACTTTGTCATCTGTCTGAAGAACGATGAACATTGGCATCTCCAAACATTAACGTGGCTGTAATAGCAAGCTGTGTCATGAACATATGAAGACCTATATGATGCTGATTTTCCCCCCCGTTAGGGGTCAGCATCTTCAATTGTGTACTCAGACCAGTGGATGCTTTTACTTTAGTCCCTACGCTTGATTGACGCTGAGGATTTTAGGCTTAGCCTTGTAATAATATAATTTCTGGGATTTCTGACTCTCACTGAAGTTTTTAACCCCAAGCTAAGTGCTTAAAATTCTCAGGTGAATATTTTTATCTGTGAGGTAGGTAAACGGGAAGCATTACCTTCTCACTAGTTTGCGTAGGGATAGACAGACCCAACACCGATCTATAGATCACGGCAGAGTATATGTGCTGCTAGCAGAAGAGCATGAGCTAGGTACTGAAATGTCAAGGGTTTATGGGGCCATTTTCCTGTGCAATGACATCGAAGGAATCGAAGTAGCAGCACACATACTCGGCCACATGGGCACAGAGAAGACCTTATTCATAAAACCGCAGGGAACTTGAGAACTTCTGAGCACCGCAGTTTCTGAAGCGTGAAGAATCTGTGCTAGAATTCCTTGTGAATCCTTCTTTTTGGTCCCTGAATCTTCCACCCAGCCCCATCCATCTGTGCCAGTTCCTATGAAAAATACAGATAATAACCTCCTACCCCTTAGGTGGGTTTTGAAATGAAATTAATAATAATGCCTGAAATTCATAAAACAGTGGTGAGTGCCACACAAAAGCTCTGGCCGAAAGTAATAACTATAGTGAGCACAGACTTGGAACTGAACACAATCAGAAATGCCGTGGGCCACTCTTTGTGCCAGGATGAACCAAAAAAATATCAAAAAGCTGTTCGGTCACCCCAGCCTGCTCCTGTGGTCTGAATAAGGAAAGATCTGGAAAAAATAGTAAGGAATCATGTAGCTAAAGACCATAGCATATGATATGTAGAAAGCACCTAGCTAAAATTTACATGGACAGACTTAATTCTAGTATTTGTAACTCCTGATCACTTGATTTTGGAACTTTAATGTTGTTTTGTTGGATATTTTTATCTAATAGATAGATTATGTTGTTGGTTTTGGCTTTTTTTTTAATACAGAGGACTTTACGAGGTGGTGTACAGCAGCTTTATGGGAAAGGGTACAGTCAAGAAACAATTTAGCAAAGAACTTAAAATATCTTTAACCTCATGAGCAACTACTTTTTTCATGGGACTTCTCAATACCGCAGCTTAAATTTACGTATATATTTAAGCAACCTAATAACTGAAGCCTGAAGAGGAGCAGTTTCCTAGTGCACTGTTTTTTTCCAGTGATGCTTATACTGAGAGAAGGCAAGAGATGCAAGTAGAAGGAGGAAACGGAAAGAGATTATTCATAGTTTGCTGTGTACTTAGGCAAACAAACAAATCCCATGAAGCAAAAAATAAAACCTGGAAATAATCAGTACACTGAAACGATCTTTTGGAACGCAAGAAATGGAACACAAGATGACAAGCAAAAAGACACGCTTTAAAAAACATTTTCTAATCAAATATATAGTTGCAGCAGAACAAGTAATGCTACATCTGTATTTCAGGGGTTGGATCTAAATGCAAGTACATTTAGATTCCAAATAACCCCAAATAAAAACAAGTATTAAAAAAATTGCAAAAAGTTTGTGCAATGCTACTCACACCGTAGCTATGTGAATAAAGGACCTACAGAAACTTCTGATTTCATTTCTGGCTCTGAATTCCCTTAGTCATGGGGACGCAAATTTGGATAGACACTCCTGATTATTATATAAAATTAAGCTATACGAAGAAATGTTTTATTTCGGGTTGCTCCCCTTCTTAACAACATAAGGGCTTTTATTTTTTAGATTATAATGAAAAAGAGGAAAAGCGCAAGTGACATGTGGAAACAGAGCAGCTGGGTAAAACAGCAATAACATTCCTGTTTGCTCTGAATAATTTGAACTGAGGCTTTATGTTGTTTTTTTTTTAATTTTAAAAAAATAAATTAGAATAGCAGCAACATCAGGAGAAGCACGAGATTTTGGGAGGGGCAAAAAAAGCTTCTCTTTGTTTATCGGACATTTAAGGCTTTTCTGGTACCTGCTTGTACAAAACAGAATTTTCCCCAGCTACGTTGTCTGTCTGTCACAGCACCCAGCATTCTGCCGTGACTACAAAGGCAGCTGGGGGCTATCTGGATCTCCCAGAGCTTCCTTTGACGTGTGATCTGTGCGGTACAGAAACACTCCGATACGCAGGTCTTGAAAATACTGTGTACATTTACGATGTCACACGTGAAATGCTAACAGACAGACGGCACGTCTTGTTTGAGAGAAAAACAAAAGGTGACAGAGCGGAGGCACCTAAAACAGAATAAAGGCAACTGTGAAGTAAACCCCAACCCCCGCGTAAAACATGCATAAAAGAGGAATGAATGCGACAAAGAACCAGCCATGTCGGTTGGCGCCTGCTGCCCTAAGCAGGCCTGTCCTTGAGCTTTCAGGATGTCACCTGTAGAAGACAACGGGGGCAACTTGCACTGTTTCAGATGCAGTAGCGGACAGTGTCGTGGTGGTGCGTCTCACAGAGAGCCCTTACTCATGCTCCCCAATCGCCGTTGAGGTTGTACAGCGAACTCCTTAGCCTACAATCAGCTAGCAGAAGTCGCAAGCGGAATCACAACTAATTTCTAGCCGTTTTCAGTCACGCTGCCCACAACCCTGTACATATTCCTACAGGTTCCAGCTCTCCAATTAGAGCTACACAAGTAGAAAGAGACATCCCTGACCCTTCCCGTGTTCTGAGAAACCGCGTAAGAGCAAATAATAATAATAAAAAATTTAAAATAATTTATACCTTTGAGAACTGGTGGTAGTGTTGTATCACTCAAACACATACAGGCTTTTACTCACTAGTCAGTGTGGTTCAAACCCGTTATATGTCAGATCCCACCGGAGCTGATACACGCTTATTGAGTCGTACAGCGTCTGGTTGGCATCACTGAATAATACTGGATATCGCACAGATTGGGGAGTTATTTGATGGTCAAAATTCTGCTATCATATTTTGAAAAGGGACATAATCCTTCAGTACTTTTGAACTAACCTGGAAAGTTGGCTAAAAATTAGTGAAGAAATTGGAGTTCTGTCAGGGTTCCCTCCTTGCTCTGCACGCCGCGAGGATATCAGGGCATGATGAATATATGTAATATTGCCCTCGCAAAGGAGAGTAGTTCAAAGCACATTGCACGCTGCTGCTCATATTCAAAATTCACCCTGCAGACTGGTTTTTGTATTGGCTGTTCTGGCTGTACTGGCGGAGATGAAATCGGGAGGCCGCTTACTGCTGTTTGATTAAGCATGTTCAAGTGTGTTAAGTTTGACTTTGATAATATCTAATTTTATATAAATCTGTCTATTTAATTTATCAAAGACCAGGTCTATTTATCAAAACACCATTTTGGTAGCTATTATAAATTCTGTTCTTTAAGTATGTTCAGTTATTTTTTGCAAGAGTGACTACTTCAGTATTGTCCGTCTAATTTTTTAACTTATTTTAAGTGATAACCACAGTAATAGTATCTGTCCTACACTGGTAGCTAAGGTGATACTATTCTTGTCTTTTTTAATTATTAGACGTCTTTTAAGTTGTGCTGAGAAAGACTACAAGGATATTCAGTGCAGAGTGTTACAAGACGGAAAGGTACAGAATCAAAGACTTGCCTGCAGGCACCAAGGCCCCTTGTTACAGCAGTTCTTTTTACTTGCACAATTAGAATACTTGTTTGAGCCTGATAAGATTTCAGCGCATATCGCATGTATTTCTACCTTATATTTATATCCCGTGACAGCACTACTCATAGGGAATGCACGGGGCTAATTTAGTCATGTCCTAATACGAATAAGTTGGTTGATGTCTCTTGTGATAAACTGTTGTGCGTTAAAATTCTTCCCCTTCTATAGGGTTGTAATTGTACTGATGAGAGACGACATTGCTAGGATCTTTTGACATAGCAAGCATCTTATGTTCTTTAAGTGTATTCTAAGAAAAAAAAAACCAAAACATTTTAAGGTGGAAAGGCACGAGAGAGAGAAACAAAGAAAACATTGACCATATTCACGTTAAGTTTAGACTTCCTTACCTTCTGCAAAGCACTATACCTGCGTACAATAAACCAAGACTTTGTTCTTCATATAGTAGCATGCAGTTATCTGAAAATACATGTTCTAGTAGTACGTTCAAAAAAGAATAGACAGTAAGTTTCTGTTACAGTTAAAAGAATTCTGCCAAGGCAAAGAAGAAAGGAAACAAAAGAAGCTGTCCATTGCCAGTATGTGGTGTCATTAGCTGCGGCAGGTCTTTAATTGTCACAGACAAGATGACAGAAGCTACTTATATCAGCTTTCTGGACTATTTATATACCAAAGCCATTAGGACTTTTGAGCTTGTTTAAAAAAATATAAAGCTCATGAATGAATTCTCAATTTTTAAGCAGAAAGCATATGCTAAAGCAATTTTGACCTAAGTCTGTGATGCATAAGTGAATTCCATCTCTCTAAAAGAAAAACTGGGAAATCCCTTTAGGAGAGGCAATACCAGGGTAGTGTAGAACAAGCTAGGATGGACATACCTGTTATTTGCTTCTCTATGTGCAGAGCTGTGATAGAAGAAGGTGGCATTTCTGCTCTTTCGATGATAGAGTGGTTCAAAAAGCGATTGCAAGTGGAAAATTATTAAAAATGCCTAAAATTGTTATGTTTCCAGGTTTATGTAATGTTCTAGCAACTGCAGAGACACAAGGTAATGAATTTATGCCGGTGGACCTGGAATTTTTGGAAATACGTGGTAGAAGCAATAAGTGAACATTAGAGGATGTGTAATCGAGATTCCTGAAGATGGCTACAAAGCTTTTTCTTCTGCTTAGGTAGCTTGTACCTACAAAAATGTATCTTTCTATTAAAAGACAGCCAGAACGGACAGAAGAGATGAGATAACATGAAAAAGATGAGCATTTTCCTTTGAACCTCAGAGACTGGGGTGCACAAAAGGAAGTGATGTTGGCAGGGAGAATGGGACGATAGGCTGGGAAGAAGGGAGCATCCAAATTCCACTAGCCTTTTTGGGCAACACTGTGCCCAGCTTCAGGGGGAAACAAACGCCTGAAAAACAGGTTCTGCAACGGGAGAAGGCAGAGGTGCGAACACAAGTGAACTGAAAGAAC
This sequence comes from Burhinus oedicnemus, assembly GCA_008921705.1. Taxonomy (NCBI): domain Eukaryota; kingdom Metazoa; phylum Chordata; class Aves; order Charadriiformes; family Burhinidae; genus Burhinus; species Burhinus oedicnemus. Next base: position 1,161,204 of record VFFE01009208.1, read on the forward strand.
GGTGAAAAACTATGGAAGAGCCAGAAACCAAGAAGTGGTAACCCCTGCAGATTTCAGATCTGTTATTGACATATAACGTGCATTACCTAAGGGGGGAATCTGAAAGCAATGCACAGGGTGAATGTTCCAGAGTCTTCTGAGCTGTCTTTTAGATGCTTTTACAAGGAAAACGTTGACAGGCTCTTGGCGTCCTAGCCAATGCTGTTACCACAACCACTGAAATAATGAAACCTGTTTTATAATCTACAGAGATGAAAGCAAAACAGTTTTCTATGGTAACCTATTTGCATATATACTTACTTCTTAGATTATTCTTGCGCTTCTTATATGTGATCCAGCAAGATACCCAACAAAATAATTATAAGAATGCTAGTGCCTGCATAAATTCCTATTTACTTAAAAGTCAGCAGGCAACTTCCAGATTCAGATTTACCCGTCCCTGAACACATGATGTGTGTCGAGGGATCAGAATCAAATCAAAGCTCTAAATCGCAGTATCAGAAATGGCTAAACAAGCCAAGTCTGTTTATCCACCAAAGTTAGGAAGAATGTGTGTTAATAATCCAAAACTGAAAGGAACACTATAGAACACAGATTTTGTTTGGGGGGAAGAGAAAGTTTTACATAATGTTATATTGTTTGCTGATGGAAAGCTACTTATTGTATAATTCTGATGTTTATACAGTGTGGCTTTGTACGTCTGCAGTTGTCTTTTTAATAGGCTTTAAATGAATAAAATATACTTTGCCACCACAGTACAGTGAAAGCTCCCTAAATCATTATAGCCCTTAGAGAAATCTGAAAGAAAAACTGGATAGGCAAGTCCTGTTTTATTTACAGTATAATTAAAGTAATTACTGTAGTTGTTACAGTAGTATACCTTTTATAATTCCATAGCTGAAGTGAGATCTTGGATACATAATAGCTATCCAGCGAACTGACTGGAGACATTATTTATTTTTACGAGCTACTGCTAATCCTATAATTTACAAGAGAAACAAACCCACAAATTAGTTTGCAAAGGACATCAATAAATATTCTAAATAAATAATACACCCAGGTACAGGCTCAGTGGATATTTCTTTTATATAATAATACTAATGTATGTTTCCACAGACATATGCAAAAGTGCTTACATTTTTCAATATTACTTTTACACCAATACATGTCTTTCTGTTTTTCATTTTTGAATCAAATAGGTAAGTTTGCCCTTGATGCACTTCTTTGCGTGTGTTTTTAATCACAGAAAGTAATTTCGTATGTGTTTGTGTCATAGAAATAATTTTCATCTTTCATTTGCCTCTTCCGAAATGACTTTATCTCTGCAACTAACATAAACCTGGATTTTTTCAAGTAAGTAAACATGCCCTTAGCATGAAACATAACCCCGTATGATGATTGCAGCGAAATGACTCCTATTTTTAGAGATAAGCCAAGGTGTGAAGGCTTTCAGTGTCTGACAATAAGTCACAGAGAATTTGCCATTAAAAGTTTGTGATTCTAATAGTTATCAAAGTAAAATAAAAGAAAGTTTGCAGGGTTTCCCCAGCCCTGCGGAATGGCCGCGACAGCACAGCTCATACAGCTCTGGGCTGTCAGTGTATGTTGTTTTTTAATTGAAGGGCATTATACTCCAAAAAGCTTAAAATTCCACCTGATAAATGAAAAAACTGACACAGCTTTATAGAGGAACTTCTGCATTATTCTCCTAAAAATGAAGACGCCAGCTGTTCTTCAAGTTGCAGAAAGGGCAACAAAAATGTAGATTAAAACAAAAAAAAGTCATTCTTTTTCACTGTCCCTATGGAAATGCTTCATTCTCTTTATTAGTTCTTATATTAAAATTTCAATGCTTCTCTGAATACTTGTTAAAATCTTTGATTGTAGCATCTAATGAGAATAGAAATAGACTATTTCACATGTTGTCCCCCTTTGAAACAAATGTAGCTATTAAAATTTGATAGGAAAAATGTTTGTTTTTAAGAAAGTATTTTAGAAAATCTAGGAGATGAGCACAAATGCTTTTATTTTGGACGGGTGCTATTTAGCAATCAAAAAAGAGATTTCTGCTTTTGAATTGCTGAATCAAAAACATAAGAACATATTAACCTGGAAATACAGTTTTCCAGCCATCATTTTTATCAACACTGCGGTCATTCTTGCCTTCTCCAGACCATATCTTTAAAATTCCCCACTTGGAGGAAAGTCAACTGAATTTCTATTCGAAAAGTGTTCAAACACAGAAGTCTTGATAGAAATTGCATTGACTTCTTCAGTTCCTTCCTTTCAACTTAACCAAAAAAGGTTGTAGTCCCAGGATTTGTTTTCCAGACCCTTGACAATTCAATGCAAACTCGTGTTATCTCTTTTAAAGGAATGTCAAGGAGCTGTTAGTGTTTAAAAATGAGTTTTAATTTGATACTGTTACTTATAAATCTTGATTAACTCATTTTCAGTCTTTTTATGATTTTTTTCTGCATTTACTAATTAACATAAGTACAATGAACAAGATTATATCAGTGTATTTATAGCCTACCTCTCTTCTTCAGCCTAGATAAGGTTACAGCAGTACAATCAGTAAAATCAAACCCGGGGGTTCAGTTGTGCGTCACAGGGGTTCACGAATGCTATTGCTGACACTGCTATATCACTAAATACGTTCAGCCACTTCTGCAAGTGTCAAGCTCTCTCTGTTGAAGATTTTCCTCCTCTGTTGTTATGGTTTTCCAAGAAAGATTCACCTTATCAGGTCAGAGGGACAACCAAAACACTGCGCAAACGTAGCTCCTACTGGAATACGTGGATCTCCCAATATGAATGGGTAAAAATTTAAAGAACTGTTTAATAAATCCTGAAGATATGGATAAAACTTCCAATTATCTCTATCTTATTTAAATATCCACCTGGATATGTAGTATCATTGTCATCCTGAAAATGCAAATCGGTTCCATGCATCCCAACCCTCCTGTTAAGCATTAAAACTACCCCATGCATTTTCTGGCTGAGCACGTATTTGACATTCGGCAGCCTCAGATCTCCTTATGCATAATCTCTTCCCCTGTCCATTTTTCACTTTACCAAAATCTTAGTTTTACTTGTGTTTTAAAAGTGTTCCTTCTTTACTCCTTTCAGATAAAAAATGCTTCTGTGGTCAAGGAGCAAAACAGAATCTATGTAGTCTATAAAACTTGGCCTAAAGTATCAGTCATATTCCACAGGCCCAGCAATGTTTTCACATTCTACCCACTCCTGCATTCTCATCTAAAATGTCATCTGTGTCATTATAAGCTTCAAATGTCTTTAAAGTTTACCTGTTACATATCCTCAAATTTCACTTTATCACAGGGATGCAAATATGCAAGATCACTTACTAACAAGTAGCATTTTCTGGTTATTCAAGAAGAAATGTGAAATAAAATTTGGTTATCAACAGCTGTAGCTTTGAAGAAGAAAAATCAGCACTGCAAAAATGAATTCCAATCATTCATTATAATATTACATGTAATGTGAGAGTCTTCCAAGGAAGGCTGATCATGCATCCTGCTTCCAAGGAAGTCTGATCATGCATCCTGCTTCCAAGAGTGGAAAAAGAGCTACAGAGTGAGCACATTGCAGCACTATCCTATAATACAGAATCATAGAATCATATAATAGTTTGGGTTGGCAGGGACCTTTAAAGGTCATCTAGTCCCAACCCCCCTGCCATGGGCAGGGACATCTTCAACTAGACCAGGTTGCTCAGAGCCCCATCCAACCTGACCTGGAATGTTTCCAGGGATGGGGCATCTACCACCTCTCTGGGCAACGTGGGCCAGTGTCTCACCATCCTCACTGTAAAAAATTTCTTCCTAATATCTAGTCTAAATCTTCCCTCTTTCAGTTCCCAACAGGTCCATGTCCTTCTTATGTTGGGGGCCCCAGAGCTGGAGGCAGCACTGCAGGTGGGGTCTCACCAGAGCGGAGCAGAGGGGCAGAATCCCCTCCCTCGCCCTGCTGGCCACGCTGCTTTGGATGCAGCCCAGGATGCTGTTGGCTTTCTGGGCTGTCAGCACAAAATGCCAGCTCATGTTGAGCTTCTCATCAACCAACATCTGCAAGTCCTTTTTGGCAGGGCTGCTCTCAGTCCCTTCTCCCCCCAGCCTGTATTGATACCGGGGGTTGCCCCAACCCATGTGCAGGACCCTGCACTTGGCCTCGTTGAACCTCATGATGTTCACACGGGACCGCTTTTCGAGCCTGTCCAGGTCCCTCTGGATGGCATCCTGTCCCTCAGGCGTGTCAACCGCACCGCTCAGCTTGGTGGTGTCCTCAGTGATCTTCCCTAACTGTTGATACTTCTCTTTTTCAGGTTTGTCCAGATGTTTTTTTGAGCCATATACAATTTGAGTATCTAAAACTATTCGTGGAAAGAAGTTCCACATAATGAAGAATCAATCTTCTGTATTACACTTGTAAAAGGTATTATTCTTTTGTAATTTGTATTTGGGGTGCATATCTGGGAAAAAGTTTGGCTCTGCAGAACTGTATGTATATGTACAGATATACATAACCTGCAAATAGCATACTGGGCTGGGCTGATGTGGGCTGTCCTTACTCACGTCAGCATTTCAATTTAGACTAAGATACCTTAAATGAGCCTTAGGAAATCTATTCCGTAAGCCATTTATGAAAGAAAACACCTTCTAGTTCACCTCTGACCTTCATTCTTCCAGAAACCGTAAAGTCAAAAGCAATAAATGAAGGACAGAACTATTCAGCCAGCTATTGCCTGGTTGTCTATCCAGTTGGATTTTTTTAACCTCGACTAATTCTGAAGAATAGCAGGTGAGAATTGCCAGGTATCTTCAAAATGTAATATGCAAAAAGCAAACAAAGATCCAAACTCTTCCAGCTCTTCTTGCCCTTTTCTTTTACACCACATAAGATTGCTGTTGATTTAACTCCTCTTAGAAATACGGCATTCTATTTAAAGCCACTCGTCGTGCCTGACCATAGGTTGAAAACTGAAACAGTTAATGAACAATATAGAAAATGTTCTATGCTGCAAAAGATAAACCTTTACCCTCTCACGCCTCCAAATAAAAGCGCAGAACAGACCCTTTGAATAATACTGAATTTACCGGTTGCTGGAGAAGCCAAGAGACATATACTACAAACTACCCGAGAACCCATTCTTGGTTTTTATATAGTACTACCTCTCTTATTAAGCGGTGGAGAGGAATGCTGGCAGAGGATATTCTACTAGCAGATGGTACTTAAGTTGGAATTAAATACCGCAACACTATCATATTTGGACACCATTCAAGAATGATTCCATACAAGGAATGACTACGTAAGCCAGGACTTCTCAGGCTGGGAAAGAGATGACTGAGTGGGAATGTGATAGAATTTCATAGGTATGGAGAGAGATTAATTGTTCAATTTCTTTTCTGATAAAAAAAAAGGGGACATCAAATGAAGCTAGCAGGCATCGCGTTCAACATTTAAAATTAGTGTGTAGGTGAGGGTTACTAAGTGCAAAACAGACACGTCTGGTTCCAGAAGTCTGGAAAGATGTAAATTTTGTCATGGATCAATGTTAGAAAAAGGATAGAGTTTGCAGAAAATAAGGTACTTGGGAAACGTCAACAAAATCACCCCAAATTAAAATACTGTCATCATGCTTAGAAATGCCATATTGAGTAAACCGTGTTCTGTGCACTTCTAGAAAGCTATTTTATATTGGAATTATTAATGCCAAGCAGTGTTTTTGTGTTACAGCTCTATGACTTTAGATTTGTTTAATTCTATTGCCCATTCTGATCGCTGAGATTAAATTAGACTCAAGTCAAAAGCGGTATGTACCTGCAGAATGTACAATCTTCTACCATTATTCACCATTTGCAATGCAAATGATCACACTGTACATACTGACCCTATTTATCATTTAAATGAAGAATTTTCATAATCATTTATCACATAAGTTCTTCACAGATGTTAGCATTTTTTTCCATTCCTTCATTACTTGTTCTTCAAGTTCAGTTTACATGTTTTTGCATTGTCAATACTTTTGCTTTATCTGAATTATGCCGTATTATTACCCTGAACAATCAAGAATTGACTAAACTCTACTGCAATTTATATCTAAAAATAAGACGCCTGAGAAAAATAATGGTGTTTTTCTGTCTTATTTCAAAAGAAATGTAGGTGCTCCCAGTCACCTTTGAAAACCATATTTTGAGGAAATTATATTGCTGTAAATTCTGATGTGCTAGACATTTGAAATGTGCTTTATGAGCAGGCTTTGGTCCTGAATTTTGTTTGACTTTGTATTAGTTTATTTTCTGTAAGTCGCAAGTTAAACCTGTTTGAAGAACCCATGAATAAAACCACGTTGCTACCAGTTGTTCTGCGATGTAGGTGATTGAGCTAAAACATTCACACTAAGACTGTAGTTTGCTTTTTGTCTTTAATTCTCTGAACAGGCAGATCAGTAAGATCAAGACTTTGCACAAATACAGGAATGCAATCCCATTTCGTTAGTAGCAATCAGATTCCGCCTTTTGCTGAGGAACACCAGAGCAAATTCTAAAAATTCCACCGGCTGCATTCTTGTGACAGAGCTGAATTTGGCCGTGCGACAAGTATGTAAGCATCTCTTTCTATGGAATTCTATGGAACTGGCGTGTTTCCAAAACTGTTCGTTCACTGATGTGTACAAGGTGCAGACGGAAATGAAGATAAACTCATCCTAGAAATTTCATAGCGTAGAGGAGACCCATGCAAATAAGTTCCGAGGTAAGGGAACACAAGTAAATTCTTGGTTAACGATGCTCTTAGTGAAATATTTATTCAACATCGTCATAGGTGAACTTACAAGGGAACACATTTCCTACCACACACGCAAGTGTTTCATTTACTGTACTTTGTTGTGACCTATGGCAATGCTGCAGCAGCTTAACATTATGAAAACTGATTTATTTCAGGATCAGACAATTTATATAGAATCTAACCTTGCTACGCAGGTAAAAGTACTTGCCCTTGGCTATTACTTAGCCTGACCACAGGGCTTTCTGGAAACAGCAAAAGCTTTATAAGTGTCAGCTCATGGCTAAATCAATGTTTATGCATGATGTACCTTTGAATAGCAAACACTTGCTGCCTGCAAGCTAAACAATGTTTTTATCTGTTTGCCTATTTCTGGTCCTTCAACCACAGCACAGGGTGTTGCAAATCGCATTTAGTAACAATTATCTGCTGGAATTTCACGAAGAGGAAAGTAGCATGATTAATGAAAAGTGACACGCAGAGATTACTCTGCTATGCTAGTCTCCTTGGTGAACGGGTGACTCCGTTGAACCGAAGCCTGACCTTTGTTACTTTTAACGAGGTCATCGTGAATGCTAAATGCTTGAAAGATTAGCCACTACCAATGTTCCAGTATTACTTAATGATGCTGCCACTAATGAACTGCAGGTAGCCAATTAAATATAATGATACAGTTTTCACCTCTGAAACAAAGGTTGAATAAAAAACCCTGAAAAACGCCATGTTTTCTGTCAAGGTGTTTAAAATACAACCTCGGAACTCTTATTAGAGCATGTTTTTCTCGCACATAGGTAATTAAGAGTCTAAATTTGGATAAGCCAAAGAGTCCAGCTTTGAAGGCACTGTGTACCTGGCTCACCGCTGGATCGTTGCTCAGCAGCTGGAATATTTACTTCTCATTTTCATCCCCAAATCGCAGAGTGGCTCGACACCCTGCACTTTGCTGTAAAGGTGTGTGGGGGTATTATAAACTCCGAAGTTTTCAAAGTACCTTTATGGTCACTGAACCAGCATCGGAACGCTTGTAACAAAGCAGTGTAAACGCGAGATAAGCCTCAAGGTAAATAGCTGTAAAATAAAACCACTAGCAGGGTTAAACATATTCTCTGTTATGGTATTGACTCTCATTAGCTACCCATTAGCGTAGGTAAATGTGACCAAATGAAACTGAGAATGAAAGCTTGAAATCAGACCTTGAAGTTACAGTGGATTGAAAAAACATCAACACAGACACGAGGAAAAATAAAATAAAATTAAAAAAACCCAACATTTCAAGATTATTCATAATTGCTTTCACACCTGTTAATGCATCTTTGTTCCCTGTGGGAATTATATTTGATCATTTCATCAGGCAGAGATTCCATCACCTTTCGTAAACTGACAAAATAACTCTCCTGCAACAAATTTTCATTAAATATAAAACTGTGACGCCATAACAACACAAATGGAAGAATGCAAAGAATGTGAATGGCCATTTCCAACGGAACACTGTTTGCTGTAAATGCGTATATAAAATTATGGGTTTGTTCCACCAGAACCCACATAAATACATGCAGTATACTGCAGGTTCAGTGAAGTTCATCACATTGTGCATAAAGGGCAGGACAAAAACCGAGTCAAAAAAGTACGTCCAGTAAAACTCCCTGCAATATAGAAAACCACATACTTTATTTATACGATCCCCTCATGATTCCTCTCTGCTTTGCAAAAAGGAACAGCCCTGCTGTTGTCTGTAACGTCTCCCCAAATCGCCGGGATGGGAGTAGGGGTGCCACAGGTTCCAAACCGGCAATCTTTACCGCGGCATTAATTAAACAGCCTATGTGGAAGTCACAGATCTGAGGCTGTAGTACCGGTCCCATCCCAGAGAGAGCTGAGGAATTTGTTTCCACTAATCTCAAGGATAAGAGACGGAGCCATTCAGAAGGACAAACGCTGTGTTGATATCGCAGCCCTGTGCCCTCAGGGCCAGCCCCTCTCTGCTTTCAGTAGCCCAGAAAAGAACTAAAAGTAGATATTACGGTTTGTAGGGAGGAAGATCACATTGTAATTATCTTTTGTACCAGAAAACAGCGTAAGACTTTGAGCGTGCTGCATCCAGAGTTTGCTCTGCACCCGGGCAGTATTTACTGCTGTGTGGCGGATACATCAAGACAATATTACACGGAGCTAAACAAAGCAAGAAAGCAAATGCCGAATCGGAAACACTACATCGGGCAAGAGAGCAAACTTAGGTTTTTTCCATAAGGCATCAAAACTAGGATATTAAATAACAAAATTTTACTTTAACTCTGCTCTTTTTATGAGCACTAAATGTACTGTGAATGAGAACCAATCTTTTTTTTATTAACCTGTGAAAAGTCAAATGGTTATATGGGACTTCAACAATTGAAATATAAAATAGAAGACTTCTTACAAGTGCTTGTAAAACGTCTGGAGAAACTCATTGGCAAATCTTGCACATTAAGATTCTGAGATTTTTACTATTTAACTAGTTCAAAAGTAGATTTACTCTATAAATTTTCATCTAGGGTTATTTGGCTTGTCGGGAAAAAAGGGAGGCTGCAAATTTGCCGTGATTTACCCAAACTTTGATGTCGGCCCAGGGTTCAGAGAAGCAAGAAAGCATGGAACTCTTGTACTTCCCACCTTAGGGCAGCCAGGAACCCAGGTAATCAGAAGAACAGGCAGAGCCTGATTTTATGTTTTCCTGCACCAGCACAGGAGACCCGCTACGTGGGGTTCTCAGAACTTGCCTTTCCAGAGGCCTGCAGCAATTCGTTCAAGTTTCAGGGAAAGTTTTGGTCTTTGAATTGCAATTCAAACAGAGAAACAGCTCTTGGGGCTCTTATGTTTGGAAGTCCTTTGTGTTCAGTCTGTGCCTAAAATTAAAATTAAGCAGCTACAAAGCTGAGGAGTTCAAGCTCTCTGACTTTAGTTTCTGAACGTACATCGAGTTCTCTCTCTCTTTTCTAATAATTAAACTCAAGTCTTTATTTCCTTGGAAATAAAAGCACAAAACATCCATGTTTTGGTTCATACTCGCACGTGTATTAGCATTTTGTACTACACAGGTAAAATTATTGAACCCCCTTTCCTTTCAAACCTAGTAGAAAAAAATACCAGGCTCCTAGAAATATTAATGACCAGGTATCGAGGGCACACGTTATCGTAGTTTGCTGTTACCTTTAGCTAACAACCATTATAAACTTTAAGTAAAAACTGAGGAATGGGCTATTTCATCCTAAATATGGCTCTTCTAAAGTACATGAATATTTGAAAAGCAAATTATAATGCTAACAGCTTTGGAACTTTAACATTACTGACTGCTACTGAAAGTCTATTAAGATACCTTTCTGCATACTGAAATGTCAGAGTGGAAAAGCCTGATCTATAATAAAAACTAACTGCGTATAATAAACACTTATTCAACAATTACTCTTTTTGGAGGACTGCTTGAATACTTTTATTTGAGAAAATTTTACATTGTTGATTATAACTGTGATATCTTACCTCTTAATACATTTTACAATTTGCACATAATGGTTCCAAAGGAACTTGTAAATGACAGTAAATCATAAAATTCATTTTGCTTTGCATCGGTTCATTCATCCATGTTCCAACTAATCACCTCATTTCAAAATTCAATAAGCCTAAATACCTGGATTTATGATGCTTTGTCAAAATTAACAGGGGAATATCAACAATGTAGAATTAGAAGTCTATTGCAACTTAAAGACAAGCACCTAGTTGAAAACAATTAAAAAGACTCTGCAGCAATAATTATATCCACAGTGTTAGCAAATAAAATAAATTAAAACTGATTTTATTTCTGCTTTGGGAGATTGCAGGAAACACTAAAAAGCTTTAATTTAGTCACTTAAAACAATGAAGTTGTTTTGAAGTAAAACTTTAAAGAGAATGAATTGAGCTTGGAGTACTAAATATGCTAAATTGCACATAAAATGTGCATGTAGATGTATTTTTAAAAGTACATTATTCCTATTTATTATTCCATAGCTAGGATGGATCAGAAGGCATTTATTTTGATAGGCAACATTTCAGTTCTGAATAATCTCCTGTAATATTCTATCTAAGAGAACGCAGTCATCCTATTATATCAACAGGGATAAATAAAAGTGCAACTAATATTTCAAAAAGACAGTAATAGTAGCATTTATGAAACCTGTTGTCTTTATCAAGACTCAGTAGCTTAGAATCCATTGTTTCTACACCAATTACCTGCTGCCTAAATACTGGTATTTTTAAAGACACCGCTATAGCTTACTTACAAGCTGTACAAGTTCTCAACACTTGCATTTATGTTCAGTATTTAAAAGGAGCTTTAGTTTTATTTGTGGAAATAATTGCGAAAAATACAACTACTTTCTTGAATAACTGGCAGAATTAAAAAGAATGAGCAGGTGACAGAATTTCTTTTGAAAGGATTTTAAAAGTACAAAATTGTTACAGTTGAAAAAAAAGGTCTACAGTCCTGTTGCCTCTTTAGTTAAGTTCTTAGAACTTAGATGCAAAACAACTAATAGTAAAAAGACACTATGCCATGCTGAATATTTTATCTCTCATTCCTATAACTGTCAATCCACAAAAGGCTGTTTTTTATACAACACATGAATCACTTTTGGTGATCCATGTTAGCACTGTTCTATGATTTATTGGCGAATTCTTTCCATTCTCTTTCACAGATATTTTGTCTTCCTTTTTCTGATTAATTTCTCTGAATCTGAATGAGCAATATTCTTTAAATGAGTATGTATATAGCCAAATATACGTTATCAAAGCATGCTTAGAAATACAGTTAGTAGTTTAAAACCTTGCATACCGTTCAATTACACCTTTCTGCTTCCCCTGCTGAACGTGATTTTTTCGAACCAGCCAATAAACAATACTATTTTTCCCCTAATAACCTGTTCTATCTCCCTCTAACCAACTGTATCCTAACCTGAGTTTTTTACCTTCTGAATATGAAGAATGGAGACATCAAAGTGCTCTAATGAGATCTAGCAAACACTTCAATGCTGCTTTTGAGAATATCTGTGAAAATGTCTCAGTGCATAAGGTACCAGTGTTAATCATCAACTTTCCGATTCTGAGAAGAGATGACATTTATATCAGGGCTTCTGTCAGGTTCTTGTACATCGCATCAAGGCTCTAGTCTTGTTGTTCCAACACAGACATTTGTGAAACCACCAGATATTGTACTGATGATGCATATTTTAATAATAAAGGTTTTCCCTGTGCTTATATTTACATCCTCTTTTGTTCATGATATCGATCATTGCAAAAAGATCATTCAAAATCATTTAAACTAACTTTTTAGTGCAAGAAAAGAAACGCTAACTTTCAGGTTAGTATCAATACATATGTGGACATATGCAAAAAATGGAGACACTTTGGTATTTTTAAGATTGAACCATCCGTCCTATGTTTGGAAGGAAAAAAC
>VFFE01009208.1:1175651-1223515 GCA_008921705.1 Burhinus oedicnemus
TTCTTTTTCTTTTTCTTTTTCTTTTTCTTTTTCTTTTTCTTTTTCTTTTTCTTTTTCTTTTTCTTTTTCTTTTTCTTTTTCTTTTTCTTTTTCTTTTTCTTTTTCTTTTTCTTTTTCTTTTTCTCCATTTCTTTTTCTTTACAGTCAGAGACTTTTAAAAACAGACAAGAGAGGTGCCTAACGATTTCTGGTGTTCCCAGATGTAGGCAGCAGGCAAGAGGAGGAACCTGATGGTAAGTTTAGGCTCAGTAGTAGGGCTGAGGCAGAAGCAAACACTGAATCAAGCCTCAAACCTACACGTAGAGAGGAATGAAATGAAGAGAAAATGACGCCACCATTAGCTCAAGAAGAATTTCAGAGGTGTAGGAAATAGCTGGGGTGACCAGTGGGTTCCCATTCCACGCCTTCCCTGTGACGGCTCCCTCCCTCACGTCCCTGTAGAGCAGTAACGTCCCAGAAGAAAGCAAACGGACATGCAGACGGCAAACTTCGTGCTGCCACGCACCGTATTAACCTCTTGTGGGCATTGCCAACAAACAGGGTGGTGAGTGGCATCTGCTGGTGCCTGCTTTATTTCAGACGCCCTGCCGTATTGCTGTTATCAGCAGATCACTGCGCACAAACTCTGAGGGACAAATCTGCGCCAAATCACGATGTGAGTGACACGTCACAGCCCAACCCCATTAGCGCAAGAAAGTATTTCTTTTCTAGGAACAGCATCTGGGTTACATGTAGAGAAAGACAAGCTATGTGCTACTGTTGTTAGACTTAATGATTCGGAAACCATAAACACAAAACTAATGAGAGAAAGAGTACGTGTGTGTGCAAGTGGTTTTTGAGACAGGTAGCAAAATGTGCTTGATTTGTGGACTTACGAGGACTCACCAGGGTGTCAGTTAGTTTCCATCTCGCTTGCACATAACCAATATTGTCTTGTATTTAAACCGGTATCTTTTCAGCAGAAATATAAACAAACTTAGGAACACTGGCTAATCGACATTTCTGTTTGTAAACAACTTATTCAGCAAGGTGAATACATTTATCTACAAAAAGGTTCTACGAATGTATCAAGTGTATTTTATCTGTGGTTATTTTATTTTACACCTCATTGTGTATGTCTGGTTTAGGCTATAAACTCCCAGAAGCAATACCAAGCTCCCTTTCCTCACCCTTCCCCCTCCTCTTTCCCTCACCCTCCCTCATTTCTGCCTTTGTACAGTGCTGCGTGAACCGAATATGCTTGGAAATATAAGAACCAAATAACCTTCTGATCTGGATAGCAAGCACAGTAGCTGGGGAATTAAATGGTTTGTATAACACTACGCCAAGCAAAGGCAGGGTCTTTCTTCAGAAAGACCGAAGTGAGCATCCTCCATAACTGCAGTGAAAGTATGAGTACTTACGGACGTTACCACAATATTTTATTTATATCGTATTCTGATTATCCCTTTCTTCTCTGATTTATACACCACTAGTATGAAAAAAAAAAAAAAAAGCTTACATGTTTTATTTTTCTACCAGTTTTGCACAAACCTTTCCTTGTTACAACAGCAATTTGTGTTGCCAGTCAAGGCCCTGTACAAACTGTATTAGAATAGAATAGAATAGAATAGAATAGAATAGAATAGAATAGAATAGAATAGAATAGAATAGAATAGAATAGAATAGAATAGAATAGAATAGAATAGACTATTTCAGTTGGAAGGGACCTACAATGATCATCTAGTCCAACTGCCTGACCAATTCAGGGCTGACCAAAAGTTAAAGCATGTTGTTAAATGCTCTCCAGCCACTCCTCTCCCAATTTATGCTTGTGCCCAGCACTACTCTGTCCCAGATGCAGAATCCAGCATTTCAACTTGTTAAATTTCATCCCATTAATCACGGCTCAATGCTCCAGTCTATCTAGATCCCTCTGCAAGGCCTCCTGTCCCTCAAGAGAGTCAACAGCGCCTCTCAGTTTGGCATCATCAGCAAACTTGCTAATGGTGCATTCAACTCCTGCATCCAGCTCATTGGTAAACATATTGAACAGAACTGGCCCTAGAATTGAGCCCTGAGGAACACCACTGGTGACGGGTCACAGGCCAGATGTAGCCCTGTTCACTACAACACTTTGAGCTCTGCCCTTCAGCCAATTCTTGACCCAGCGCACTGTAAACTCACTTATCCCACAGTTGGACAACTGGTCCAGAAGGGTGCTGTGAGGGACAGTGTCAAAAGCCTTACTAAAATCCAGAAAAACTACATTCACTGCCTTCCCTTCATCCACTAGGTGGGTGACCTTATCACAGAAGGAGATCAAACTAGTTAAACAGGACTTTCCATTTGTGAACCCATGTTGACTGTGCCTGATGATTGCATTATTCCTTAAATGCCTTTCAATAGCACCCAGTATAATCTTCTCCGTAATTTTTCCAGGAACTGAGGTTAGATTCACAGGTCTGCATTTCCCTGGGTCTTCCCTCACACCTTTTTTGTGGATTGGAATAACATTGGCTAGCTTCCAGTCAGCGGGGACTGCCCCAGACTCCCAAGACCTTTGGAAGATGATAGAGAGGATGTCCTGCCATAACATCCACTAGCTCCTTCAGAACTCTGGGATGAATGCCATCAGGCCCCATGGACTTGTGACCATTCAGCTGCTACAGCTGGTCCCTTGCAATTTCAGTGTCCATAACTGGAAAGTCACTGTTCCCACACTCATGGTCCTCCGACTCAGGGGGCCGGGCAGCCCAAGGTCTATCAGTATTATTAAAGACTGATGCCAAAGACACATTGAATGCCTCCACGTTTTCTTCATCCCTATTAGTCAGATGACCACCTTCAACAAGTGTCAGTCCAATGTTTTCTTTAGACCTCCTCTTGTTATTAACATACTTTAAAAAGCCCTTCTTGTTGTCTTAAACAACACTGGCCAGTTTCAACTTGAAGTGAGCTTTGGCCATTAGCTTTGGCCTTTCATATCTTCTCCCTGCAAATACAAACCACAGCTCTGTACAATTCCTGCGGAGCCTCACCTCGCTTCCAGAGATCATATGGAGCTCCTCTTGAGCTCCACGAGGAGTTCCCTGTTCAGCCAAGCTGGTCTTCTGCCCTACTTGTTTGACTTACAACACAGTGGAATTGCCTGCTCCTGTGCTTCTAAAAGGTGGTTCTTAAAGACTGACCAGCACTCATGGACTCCTAAGCCCTCAAAAGCAAATTCTGCTAAATATCTCCCTGAATAGTTTAAAGTCTGCTCTCCTGAAGTCCAGGTTAGCAACTCT
This sequence comes from Burhinus oedicnemus, assembly GCA_008921705.1. NCBI lineage: Eukaryota > Metazoa > Chordata > Aves > Charadriiformes > Burhinidae > Burhinus > Burhinus oedicnemus. The sequence goes on from VFFE01009208.1 coordinate 1,178,921, forward strand.
GCTGTCCTTTTTTCTTGTTACATTGAAAATTTTAAACTCAACCATTTTATGATCACCATGGCCGAGGCAGCCGCCTACCATCACATCCGCCATGAGTCCTTCTCTATTCACAAACAGCAAGTCTAGGAGGACATCTTTCCTAGCTGGCTCACTGAGTACCTGTGACAAGAAGTTCTCTCCTACAAACTTCAAGAATTTCCAAGACCTGCTTGTCACAGCAGTACGATATTCCCAGCTGATGTCTGGGAAGTTGAAATCTCCCATAAGGATGAGGGCTACTGATCCAGAAATTTCTCCTACTCGCTTATAGAATAACTCATCAGTGCTTACACCCTGGCTGGGGGATCAGTAGTAGACACCCACCACAACGTCTCCTTTGTTTTCCATCCCCCTAATCCTTACTCAAAGGCTCTCAACCATATCATCACTATCCGTAAGGGCTGTGCAGTCAAGCCTGTCCCTTCCTTATAGTGCGACACCTCCACCTCGCCTGCCCTGTCTGTCCCTCCTGAACAGCCTGTAGCCCTCCATCGCATCACTCCAATCGTTTAAATTTTAAATTATTACTCTTTTTTGGCTCACACTTCAGACAAAAGTGTGCCTATCTTCCGGCACAATCTCCTGGCATCTTCCCGGACAGATAAGGAATTGCAAGACAACAGCTCTGGGACACACTTCTGTCGGAAAAGCCTACCTTCCAAGAACTGCTAAGAAAGGACACAGGCGAGCTCAGAAAGTTTCGCCTGCACACAAAAAGTATTTGAACCCTCACAGAACTGTGGCTCCTTAACCTAAGGCTTGTAGTGAATTTACAAAGGGCACATTCTCTTCTGGACATGCCTGTAATTCCCATTATCATCAATGGGGGTTATGAGCAAGTCGTAACAAAGAATAAAGCCTTGTGTGTTAGCACTGCCCCTGTTTAACAGTGTCTAAATCAATACCAATGATTTGACAGTTTTACTTTCAGTATATTCTGACTCATTTGAAAATCAGTTTGCACTTAACTAATGAAAGAGTACACTTTAATCCTCCTAACGAAAGGCTATAGAACAGCCACTGGAGCCCGAGCCAAAACTGACAAAGTCAATGGGAAACTTTCACTCGACTCTAGAGAACTTTGGATTGGTCCCTTAATGAATAACACACAGTTCAGCCCCGCTAAAGAGAAAAAGATTGCACACAGAATGCAACGCTATTCTGACGCTTAACCTGGCAAAACACAGCTGCTGCTTTAAAAGGAAATTTTCCATATACCCTGCTCCAGACTTCAGGAAACATAGCTAACAACATACAGTACACTGGAGTTCAAAAAAACCCAATGGACGTGTAAGGGAGGGAAAAATTACTAAAGGAACTTAAAAATGTTACTGTTCCTTTCTGATGTCCTGTGCCCAACATATTTCTCCCAACACAACCTCTATTATATTTCTAAAAAAATATAGTAAGCATCAGGCTGGAATAGAAAAAAAAAAAAAAGTCCATGGAGCAGAAATCTATGCGTAAAGACATTTATACAGGGAATGTGGAATTTTATTCTTCATACAAGTCATTTTCCAAACTGTCCTGGAAAAGATGAGACACAGAGGAATGTGTCCACACATGAGATTAGAAAGTTAGACCAGATTTATGATACGAAGGCTCTTCTGCTGTCTCAAGCTACAGCTATTACAGGCAGCACAGTGGCTAAAATATTCTTAATAGGATTCTCCCCCAAGGAAACACGAAGGCAGAACTCCCAAACAATTTCCTGTCTGAGTTGAGTTACGGATGCAAAGATGATCCTACACTCTCAGTGTAACACGGGGCAGGGTTCCATTCAACTTGCATAAAAACGTACACAAGCTGTGCAGGGACTTATTTCTGACTAGACACCTTGACATCATCTGCAATACGTGTAGTACCTCCCAAGTTTCAGCGGTAATCATGATTCTGTTTAAGCACTTGTATTTGCTGGTGTTATTTGCTGCTTCACACCAATTATTAAAGGAAAATCATTGTAACGCTGAAGTTCACCGGCTGGAAAAGCAAAGTTAGTATCGTTCTTTAAAAAAGCAGTTATCAATCTGTGCCTTCAAAATGCAGCTCTCGATTCAATTCAGTTTAAGTAACTGCTTCATTCCTTTAAAATAATTTTATTCTGAACGTTTCTTTTCATAGAGAACATTACCTACACATGTTAGGAGATCACTGTCTATAAATTATGTACGACAGAAATAGTAGTGTATAATAGCTCTACTTAAATAAATATGTATTATTTATAGTGTCACAGGTGAAGTACTAAAATGATACAGTCTGCCAAGAATCTTATTGCAAAAATAACTTGTCCTAAATGCTGAACATGTGTAGTATTGGCTTTTTTTCTCTGCTACTTGGATATTTTTAGTAAAATTGTAATAAAATATTTCAAAATAAACACTGCATTATTAATGTACTTCTTATTCGCCCTAGGGCAGCTCTGGCATAAATCTATCATTCTAAATTCTTTGCTCTTCTTACATTACATACAATGGAGCTAGTCTTGATCTCATTTATATTACCTTTTAAACTGGTGGAACTTCATGAATGTTATAGAAACTACTCCTGATCTGCACCAGATGACACAACACACAAATGAGGCGTAGCTTTTCTGTACCGGCCTCTCTGTTTCTAAATCAGTGCTGAAAGCTGAAGTAGCGCATGCAGTATTTAATGCTCTAAAATGAACTCCAATCAATACCTTTGCCCTATATTTCTGCTGAAAACCGTACTAGCGCCGTAACAAAGCAAGGCACTTTCTCTAGCGTTCCTGGTTTTTCACAGAAAGAAAATGTATCCTGATTAATTTATCTCTAATTACACAAATTCTTTATACTTTCAACACTTGTCATTGTTTGTGGTAAGAACAACAGGATCAATCAATTCAAAATGGGACTAAAGTACATGGTTCTTAAATTACATTATAGATCTCTTTCCTGTTCAGAGGGGATTAACGTATCAGTAGCACTTTGTAGTTTGGAGCACTAATAATCTTGAACTACCAGGAAAGAAAACATGGCAACAAATCGGTTGCTCTCTTCGGTTGCTGCCACCGTGATGAAATTAAAAGATAAAACTTAGGAACATGACCCCCAACCTTCATGTAAGTGTTTACGTATGCTCATTAAAGATGCTTGCTCATTAATTAAAAGTGTACAATGCTTCATTCAATCAAATAGTATAAATCTATAAATTCAGTCAATTTACGTGGAACTAAAACACTCATATATCAGCCCTTAGTAAGAAAGTTTTCAGCTTTCCACATATTTTATAGCTAAAAAAATACATAGTTTTTTATTATTATTATTAATAAACTACATTTCTTGTTGTTAATTCCCTTAATAATTAAAGAGCAGGGTCTGTTATGGTGATGTGCAGGTACCTCTCCAAGTTTTTGGCACATCTCTGCAAGCAAGCAAAGCGATGGAAATCAACCCATGCAGAACCTGATGTGCACATCTGGAGGTTTCCAGATCTGCCATCTTCAGTGTTCAGCCAATCACTTACTCACTATCTAAATTTAAAAATGTGGTATTGGTTCAAGGTGCCTTACTCGGGTTGCCAACTGCACAGCAAGATATTTGGTAGTTTTCCAGCTCGATTTTCAGAGTCTGGCCTCGATAATTGAGAACAGCGTTTTCTGAAGAACATTTGTAATTATACTGTTAGAATACATCACAACGAATAATCTCAAAGACTGTAATGCGTTAGTCAGTTCTTCAAAGTTGGTTACATAGGTAAGATCATTAAGTTCTTTTGCGGTGTCCTCTGGCAAGTGTAGGAAAGACAACATTTGGTTGCATTCAAGTCAGTGAAATGAGGGTTTTGCCATACTCTTGCGTTCTGACTATTGCACCCAGTTCAGCATTTTAATATCACTCCAATCAAACCACGTCATGCACAATCTAGGAAGCCAATGAATGCAGAATACCCATCGAACACGCACTACGCCAACAGTTTAAAAAATTAATAAAATGAGAATCCAGTTTTCTTATTTGGGAATAATCTCCATTTGTGTGAGAGAGAATAAAGAGTAAAATGATTATCAATGTAATATTGAATTTATTGCTGCTGAAAAATGCTGCATCTCTTCTGAAATTTTATCTACTTGGTACAAAAACCCCAGCACATTTTAACCTTTAAACAGCAGGAGGCACGTGGACTGGGAGAAGAATTTTATTTGCACTCTTGCTGAAAAAGTCTCATGGGATTAAAATATTTTAAAGGTTGGTCTAGATCCATCTGGCATTCCTCTGAATAACATCAGCCCAACAATCTTTATGATAGGTGAACATGGGTTGAGAATTTCTGTGAAAAAAAAAGAAAAAGTAAATCTAACCCCTCCATTTTGGAGAACACCGGTTATGCTTCAGGGTTTTTTCATTTCTAGTACAGCTTTCACGTAAGGTGGTGAGACAACAGGACCAAATCCCACTGCAGATAATACAATCAAATCAATTACACTCTCTTTCAGAGACTTCTTTTTCGAAACCAAAACTTTGCGTACACTTGTAAGCATACAGTTAAACAAGGCAGCAGTGCGCGCTGCATATATGAGATCCTTGTTGGATCTGTCTTCTATAGGTTGCCCAAAAGCCATGTGTTTAATCAACCCAACTGGAGACGCTAGTCTATCCACCTCGAGGGATTCCATACTGCCCACCTCCTAGCGAGGTCCAGAGTTTCTTATTCAATCATCCCACAACAGCCAATGTAAGGCCCCTTGTCTGACATCCATGTGCGTTCCTATGATGTCCTCTCTGTAACACCAGTCCCTCACTCCCTCGCCATCTTTAGTTCTGTGAACCCAACGTCCATTTCTCCTTTACCCAAGGTTGCTTGCTCTTTCCATCTAGCCAGGAAGCAGAGAGCCCTATGGTCTTCGCTTCCACATTCCGCCACACTCCCACTGTCATCCAGCTTTTGATTTGATGGTGTCCCACTACCAATGCTTTTTTTTTCCTTTCAGCGTGACAAAAGTCTATTTGGAAGACAGGCAAAACTTATGGCTGCTGCGCTGAAAAGCCTTGAAAGAGCATTACTGAGGGCTTTGATGCACTCAAAACACCAAAAGTACTTAAGGATATAACTCTACTACACAAGTAGCAGAGACTCTCATCTGTGACTTATTTTCCTCCTTTTTCTGCTTTGATTTATTTATTGAACCAGTAGGGTTCTGTTGACTCACACCTAGAACATATCCTGAAACCTGTAGCAGATTTGATTCAGAAATCACAGAATCATAGAATCATAGAATGGTTTAGGTTGGAAGGGACCTTAAAGATCACCTAGTTCCAACCCCCCTGCCATGGGCAGGGACACCTCCCACTAGACCAGGTTGCTCAAAGCCCCGTCCAACCTGGCCTTTAACACCTCCAGGGATGGGGCAGCCACAGCTTCTCTGGGCAACCTGTTCCAGTGTCTCACCACCCTCAGAGTGAAAAATTTCTTCCCGAGTTCTAATCTAAACCTCCCCTCTTCCAGTTTGAAGCCATTACCCCTCATCCTATCCCTACATGCCCTTGGAAAAAGTCCCTCTCCAGCTTTCCTGTAAGCACCCTTCAGATACTGGTACCCTTACAAAATACACACGGCGGTGTACGGTTGGCCTGAGTACAAATTCAGCCAAATACTTGAGCTGGAGAAAGACACGCAGGAATCATCATAGTGCTAGCCTTACAACAGAAAGCAAGCTGCCTGAGTTTCACACTTCCTACAGTTGAATCTATACCCTACGGAAGGTATTTCTCTACCTTTGCTTTCTTGTTCACACATGATTTCCAAGCCTGCAAATATTCCAGCAAATTATTTTATTGATCCTGATGTGAATATTAAGAAATTATAGTTGGAAATTTGCAGCACCTTTTACAAGGAAGGACTCGATAAAACCTAGGAGCGTTGAGCGGTGTTAGCTGCCCTGTGTCTTGCTTGCATCCTCTTACGAGGGGAACCCGATTTCCCTGTCTTCATGATTCTCTCCTACCGCCTTCCAAACAATCATTTTTAAAAGCAGCAGGATCCCTGTTAACACAGCGGTGTTAATGTGTTTCCACAGAATCGTCTGTAAGATTGAGAAATTACCTCTGCTCTTTATTTGCCATTCTAATATTGTAGCAAAGTCTCAGATGGTACAAATTTTCCCCAAAACTGTGCTGAATAAATCCCACATGAATCTGCCAAGCCAGGTTAGGTACTGGCGACACATTACTATGAACAATCTAAGAACTTTTTTTGGCGTGGGTACAGCATTTCAACAAGAGTAAATATTTTAAAACTCAGGCTATTTCCAACGTCAGTAATTGTTACAAGTATATAGTTATTTTGGTGAATCTTGCCGATTTCCTTAAATGCCTAAAAATCTGAATTCACGTGCCAGTTTCAGCCTTACGATCCTTTCCTCCTAGTCCCTTTCTCCTCAGAAAACCCTAGACAAAAACTCTGACAGGTTAATGTTTTTTGGCACACTTGCTTCAAGGTAAGGAGTTGAAAATATAACAATAAAGACTCAAAAGCTGGAATATTCAACAAATCTCAATATGCATTGCTGTAGAAAAATCTCAGGTTGTTAATAGGCAATCTTATTATTTCTTCTCCAAACCAATGGAGCCTAACAACAGTAATTACTCTACCTGTACAGTCTTCGGTGCTACAAAACGTAGACTGACAGGGAACAATAGTATATTGGTTGTGGTAGTTGTCCGTCTTTTACTGTATCTGAGGAACACGTACTAAATACGGTGCTCCATTCAGTTTGGTCAGAAGAAGAGGAGGGAGAAGAATTCTATTTCAAAAAAAAGAAGTTGAAATGGGCCTGATCGGAATTGCTGTGTACAACCCTCTGCTGAAATAATGCCGCTAATTGTTTGCTGGTCTATAGACTGTGCGGTCTTGCAGTTAACAGCAAAAAGTGGCCTTTATGAAAGACTAGTTGAATTAACAAAAATGCAGTCTGGAAATTACGACACAATCACCCATTGCTATACAAGGCATGCATTAAAATCCTCAATCAGTGTTTGTTGAGAAAAAAAGATGCTCGGTCTACAAAAAAAAAAAAGCAAGCAGAAGCACACAACAGGACTTTTGGTCTCTGCGTCCATGGTTATAAGACAAGCAATGTATTAATGTATTAATGTATTATGCATATAAAACAAATGGGAAAGAACATAAGGTAGGAATAAAAATATCGGAAAATTATATGCGAAAATCAACCAAATAAAAGGTTTATCTAGTGGAAATGCTTTGCGGTACTTAAATTCTGATGCGCGCAGAGGTAAGTATCTCAAAAAAAAAAAAATGGAGAAGTCAAGCATGGAACTAATTCCCAAGTTCCTTAACACTAGAAGGCTGGCAGCTGACATAATTTATTAATGTTAACAATAAATATATATTTTATCATGTTCCAAACAAAATATTATTAAAAGTTTTCTCAGCTATGAATAAAAATCACGGCAGCAATAGGACGGACCTAGATGAGCTTAGTCTGCCTACCAGTTTCTGAAAATTTATTAGGCAATCGGTGGTGCTTTGCTCTTACTGTAAAAGCTCCTTTAAAACTAATCAGAAATGATAATGTGAATGAAAAGTTTAAGAATTAAGCTATTAAATGCCCTCCGAACAATCTTTTATCAGTTTGATAGGCATATAGTATACTGAAGTAGTTAACAGGGAGTTGGGAGAGCTATACAAAAAAAAAAAAAAAAGGATTTATCAGCCTGATAAAGCACCGCTGCAGAAGTCCTTACTGCTGTTCTGAACGGGGATCGGCATGAAGAGAGATTTCCTCCCCTGTTTTTAATACGTTATTAATTAAAAAAACCCCGGTCTTTGGTCGCTTTTGTGAAGTGTGGAAAAACTTCGCTAATACAGAAACAGCCGTAAGTTTCTGGCCCTTATAACCGTCCTCCCACGACAGCGATAGTGACATACCAACAATCAGTATTCTGCAGCCTAATGGTGGTTTTCAAGGCAGCCTCATAGTTCAGACGGGGGCAGTAAAAGCTTACGCTATCCCTTTAAGGCTTTCTTGATGTCTTTTGGCATTCTTTTATAATTACAGCTTTTACTGTAAGCACTGTACTGAAGGCATTGTGCTGCAATTGAGTCCTGTGAAATGATTTGAGAGCAGTGTAAATGCCACTTTTTAAACAGCTAAACTGGAGAACATTTAACTTTCCTTTTAGAACACAAACACAACTAGAGCAAAGATGCAATTAACTATCAAAATAAAATGCTGGTCTGGGAGATTTGGACAATTTGCACACAATTGCACAGCAATAACCGTGTCCCTCTCCGTTTCCAAATTCCCTCTAAAGTCTCCAAGCCAAGAGCAGATTACACTCACGTTTTTTGCGGTGGTAAAAGGTATGTGTAACGGAGGAGAAATACTAAGTATGAGCGTTAAGAGCTGACGATACAAGGTTTGTAAGAGACGAGTATCTAAAATATTGGTGCTGTATGCATGGCTGCGATGCCTCAACAGGTATGAAACACACTGGATGAGGATTTGCCAGTAAGATGGAAAGGACTGAGCAGATGTGCTTTGTACCAAAGGATTTTCATATTTCAATGTGACAAAATAGATGAGCCACATAAAGCTTAATTTCAGTTGCAAATTGCAAGCTGGAATAAGTTCCAGAATAGTAAACAATTAGCTGCTTTATTTTCTTTTTAATAAGACTAAATTACCAGATAATATCTACTGGCATCAACTTGGCTAATAAAAATCTGTTTAATAGGATTTGCCATTTTTCCAGTTGCTATCATGATCAGCTTTGCATTTTGATTATCTTTAAACTTTGCCTCAATTTTCTCATAGAAAAGCTCTCAGTAGTAATTGCTTTAACATTTATTCCAGGTCAAGTGGTTAAGTATGAATAATGATGTGTCAAAAATGTACAGTAGTGCTGTCAATAGAGCAATTACCATTTAGCTGGAGATTATTATGGCACAAGAGCACATTAACTGGGCACAGTAAACAGAACAACAAAGAAAGAAGGGGCAAAGGGACCAAACTGTTTTCAAAACCTGCCAGCGTTCCGCAGTGCGCGTTACTGACAGATATTACTTGTTACATAAGAGCAATTAACTCCGCAATCAGCTTCACTCGGCGGCGTTGGATTAGAATGTTTCCAATTAGAACGAGAAGTTAGAAGCGCATTTCTAGAAGATTGGCTTAATTTGGTAGCATAAGCTCACGATGGCTTTGTTCTCCCTTGCACGTTTCGCATCCTTGTTTGGAAAGCGACCGCCAACTGGCATTACGCGTAAAGCTTACCCAAACCGCACGGAAGCCCGCTATTAAAAATACAGCATACGTCTCTCTCTGGTCATCGGTGGTAGTGTAAAAGCTAATCTTTTTTTTTTTTTTCCCCACGTGATTTTTATAAGAGGAACGTTCTGATTTGATGTCAACTTGCAATTTAATGCATTACCGACTAACCTGAAAAAAAAGTTTAACAGCAAGTCACGGGTTGAGATGGGTTTTTCTACAGCCTCTAATAGCTAGCAATCATTTTTGGTATTATTCCTTTAATTACAGCAGCATAAAAACTATAAAGTTCTGCCTACAAAAGCTATTTGTTCAGGTATAACTTTAAACAGACCTCTAACCCTATTAAACACATGAAAACTACAGTCTGGCAGAGCACAGAAGTGTGACCTCTCAAGAGCTGTCTCCTCCAAGAGCAAAAGCCAGCTGCATTATCCAGGCTGCTCAGGCTGGCTCAAGAACTAAGCAATCTCTAGAAACTCCCACGTTAAAAATCTATGTGCCGTACAGCCTCCAACTTCAAGTATCCAAAAGGAATCTTCTAAATATATATATATGCAGAAAGCAAGATTATATATACATACATATATTCTAACTCCTCCTGTGCTCAACATGGGACAATTACAAGATGACCCAAATTAGTGAATGTTGCTTATTTGCCTCTGAGTGGTAATTACAAAACCTCATGGCGTTCCACTACAGTTGGGTCTAGATAGAAGTAGGAATGCACTCCTGCCCCTCAGAATCACCGAATCACAGAATCAGAATCATCGGGGTTGGAAGGGACCTCTGGAGATCATCTAGTCCAACCCCCCTGTCACAGTAGGGTCACCTACAGCAGGTTGCACAGGACGGCATCCAGGTGGGTTTGGAATGTCTCCAGAGTCGGAGACTCCACCACCTCTCTGGGCAGCCTCTTCCGGTGCTCTGTCACCCTCAAAGGAAAGAAGTTCCTCCTCATGTTCAGACGGAACTTCCTATGGTCAAGTTTGTGCCCATTCCCTCTTGTCCTGTCACTGGGCACCACTGCAAAAAGACTGGTCCCATCCTCCCGGCACCCTCCCTTGAAGTATTTATAAGCATTGATGAGATCCCCCCTCAGTCTTCCCTTCTCCAGACTAAGAAATTTCCATGTGTTTCACAATTAGATGATACTAAACTTCAAGATGGAATTGGTGGTACAATCCTACTAGTTCATCTCAGTATATCCATTATGTCCATTGCTAAACAGAAATAATGAGCTGTGTTGGGTTCTTATAAAGAGAGCTGACGGTGGACGTCACTTCCAGATGCAGGCTTTACTGAATATGCAATGCCTGGGAAACATGGTATGTCTTTGAGCTCCATGTTCTGGAAGTATGAATGTTCTCCCTATATTCAATTACAAATTATTTTAGTCAACCTCCACTGTCAGATAAATAAATTGGAAAAAAATAAACATGTAACTTTGTCAAGAGGGAGTATTTCATAGGCGCTTACTACTTTTTTGAGAGGTAAGGAAGAGATTAAGTCTTTATTTCTACCTATGCTTCATTGTGACATTTTCCAAGACACCAGTATAAAATAATTATAAATGAGACAATTCAATATTACTAAAAGAGAGTAATTTGTGGCCTTGAATTATAATTATCAGTATTTTTATCTTTAGATAAATTTTAAAATTTCAAGCCACGTAGGTGCTATTCACCCACTTCTTCAAGGAAAGCTTATAGTGGCTTGAAAGCAAACTTTTCATTGCAAATGAACTCAAAACTTGAGTTTCCCCTGCTGCCATGCCTTTACAATCTCCTGTGATACATTTTCTGAATGTGTGTCTCATAGAATCTGAAACTTTCCTTCGGCCCTCAGGAATTGCCCGTGCAACTACTGTGTTCTCTCTCACACAGTGCCTGTAATAAGCACCGTCATCTAATGACAAGCATCTTCAAAAATCAAGCAGCCCCACACACTGTCCTTTGAATCCTTATTATTCCTGAAACCTGTTGTTTTCACTACTGAGCTTGAACAGATGGCTAACACAACTTACACAATGAAAATTGAGAAAATCAGATGTGAAATGTATGAAATGTTAAAATTAATTTTTTATGTGCCTACGTACTGTAAATCAACCAGTGTCGATAAGCAGCAATTTGTATCGGATTGTTTCCACTTGTATTACACTCTTCTCTGATTACAACTTTTCCTCTACTAAGACAGACAGACAAGCAGTCTATTTTAACCTTCAGGATTGTTAAAGGATGGAATACATTTTTTCTACAATCTTTATGAATAATTTGAAAGACCAGGTAGCTTCTAATAGCGAGAACACTGGAAAATATGATCACTGATTCAGATTGAGGACTGAAGTGCTCATAAGCCCATGCAAAACATGCGAAGGCACAAACTGTCATTTAAAGAGCAGCTAAACCCCATAATTCTATCCCCTATATCCTGTATCTCACCTCAGCCCATGTATATAGGTTACACCAGTGATGACAGAAATTTAATTTGGAGCTCTTTGGAATTTACCCAAAAATGTCTGTTGTGGCTTGCCTCACTAAAGGAAGCAAGACAGATTTCAGTCTATTGATTGAAAATCAATTAAAACTATTTTGGTTGAGTTTAATTATTATTATGATCTGCATGACTGAAAAAACATTTACAAAATTTGTCCCATGCCTTGTAGAATCTACTACAAAGAAACCAAATCGGAACAGGACTAGCAGAGATAAGGGCAGCTTTAAGGGGACCTGGGGAGTTCTGAAGGACGATCTATAGAGATGGTCAAGGTAACCACAAGATGAAGAAGAAAACAATTCTTAAAAAATATAAAAATAGATAAAATAAAAATTTTAAACAGTAGCAATAATAAGAAATAATTAGACAATAATAGGAGAAAACACAAACTTAGAAATACACCTCCATATGAATAAACTCATATAAGTCAATGGGAAAATTCATATACTTGAAGATGATTCTAGAAGCACTTGTGTGCTTGCCTATACCTTACGTCCATCGTTCTTTTTACAGGAGGGATTCAGTGCTTTACTGTAGTCATCTGATGTTTCACATCAACAGGGAGATGACAACCCAAGAGATACAAAAAATCTCAAACTATTATCTTACTGTCCTAATACACTGTTCCATTTAAACAGAAATACCAATGATTTCAAAAGAGCAAAAAATGCATGGCCACAGTTAAACAGAGCACCAGAAGTAAAATATTATGCTATACAAGATAGTTGGTTGCCCCGCTTCATCATTTGGAACAAATACATTCTCTCTGTGTGGAGACAAACCCAACCTGTCAAAATGGTAACACTTTTCCACTGAAAATACACCTGATATGCTTAAACGACTTAAAATTCCATACATTTACCTCAGGATAATTTAATACATGTTCAGTAGGGGGAAAAAAAAAAAAAGGAAAAGAAAAAAGACATTAGAAGCTAAAATAAAAGATGAAAAGTTAATTAAGTAGAAGATATTTTAAGTTTGGGTAACATTATAAAGCAAAGCATTCTTGTGCAATAATTACTTTGCTTAGCTTTATTTATTTATTTTTTCAGGTGCTAACTCAAAACAGCATGGATGATATCACAAAAAATTATTAAAAATCTCATATTAAAAATAAAGGTGTTATTTGATGACTGTCTATTGTTTTTATTTTGAACAAACTCATCTTTCTCCTTTCTGGAACAACATATTTATTTACATATATTTACTTGCAAAGATTTTTTCTTTGGAAAAAGGAATTAGGAATTTGTTTTGCATCCTTGTGAAATAGGTTTCACTTGGAAGCAGTGAACAAACAGGATGTCATAAAATGTCATAAAATTTCAATTATTTGTATTGCATTGAATTTCTGATAGTTATTTCTGTATTAACCCTTATCTTTCCTCCTCCCAGTTTCAAAATCTAACACAGTAAGAGACTGTATTTATGTTAATCAAAATGAGTCAGGAGTAAGTATAAATTAAAAGAATGCTGATAGCAATTACAACCGGAAAAATGTATTGGATTACATAAAAATTTCCGCTAACCAATTTTAATTAAGAATAATTCATAATTATAATTATAATTATAACTCATTAGATTCTAACCTCTTTTTTTTTTTTTTTCCCTGAATGGACAACGTTACATAGTAAAACCTGTGGCGGTATTTTAACATAAAGTGCTGTATCAGAAATTCCAAGTCTGACGGCCAAACTTTTATCCATAACAAAACCACTTACATCTCTCACCTTATTTTACTCTCAAATACATTAATAAAATAGGATATGAAAAAATTCAATAAATGAAAAAATTAAAAGCAAACATATGCCGCTATGAAAACGTTGCAGAAAGGAAGTGATATAACGTTTCCAGATGTTATTCTCTTATGTTGCCCACCTGCATTTTGCTGTGTGCTAGGTACTTTGCAAGTATAAATGAAAAATCGGGCCTTGTACCATCCAGAAATCAAAATTAATAAAGTAGGTAACATATGAAAACTGAAGCAGAAAGGACGTATTTGGTGTTTGGTGGATGCTCAGGTAGATGTAGTGGTGATGGGGAAGGCTAGGGGAGCTCTATAAAGCTTTTCCTTTGCCCCCCATGACACAACTGGAGAATTTAATACGAGCTACAGTCGAAAAAGGTCTTGAAAGTGCTCAGAGGCCATGAGAATGAAAGATGAGAAACTCCAATGGCGATAATTATTAAGACTTTCAGGAATCTTTAACTCCCGTTGCAATCTGTGATAGCCAGTTACAGAATTAGAAAAATGAAGTAATTTCAGATGTTCTTGTAGCATACTAGGGACCAAGAAATATGTGAAATGCTGACTTTGAAATATTTTATACAGGGACATCTATTCCAGATCTCTCTCTAGCATTTATTAAAAAAAAACCCAACCCCCCCCCCAAAAAAAACCCCCATAATATCCCTAAATAGATATAAATAGAACATTAATAAAAACTTCTGCCAGAAAACTCTCCATCGTTATCCTGAAACCTAAGGACTGAAAGGCACTGTACAGTTATCCCATTTTATCCTATTAGTGTAATTGCAGGTGCCATTCTTCCATAAAGCCCTAATCCTTAAAAAACAACAACAACAAAAAAAAGTGGTTGGAGCCATTTCATTAAGCCATTTGCTTTTTACACTACAATTTAAGTCAATTTCAGAGATTTTAAATATTGATTTCAATTGCTGACCTAGGCTAATCTAACAATCTCTCATCGCATCTTAAGTCAATCATCACATTGAAGGAAATGAAGAGATTAATCACATTTAAATAAACATCTCTGCTCTATCATGCAAAACGGAGTGGGATAATATTTTTCTCGTGCTCAGGAGTTAAAAATTCAATACAAATATCCTTTATTTTTTCTTTTTCTCCTGGATTCTTTTATTAAAATAGTTTCTCATCACTTTCAGATTTCTATGTTGACAAAACAGTAATGTCTACCCATAGGATGTCTCTAGATGACTAGACTACTACAATTCTTCTTGCTTCTATCCTCTCCCCGCACTTTTGTGTGCTTCCTCAGCCACTCCTCACAGCATCTTTAAAAACAAATCTTCGTTGTCTTTAAATCTGGTATTATCAGGGCTTTGTATGCAGCCTGTCCTTGTGTTCATAACCACTACAGAATTGCTGTCAACAGCACAAAATTTAAAAAAAAACCAACAAACACGTAGACAATTTCTTTAAATTGTCTGAAGAATTTGAAAAATACATATTAAAGTATTTCTGTGGTGAAGACGAAGACTGCTACTTAAAAAATCCTAAATTCTCGTTGTAAAATCAGTGGTCGTGTGGTTGACGACTGCTTCCTAATTTTCTCATTTAGGCTACTGAATCATTGACTAGATAATTTCTGTCCATCATCCAGAGCCAGATGCGTTTGAATCACCCTCCCTTTTGAAGAATAGTGAAAGAATAATTTCAGGCCATTCATGTGATTAGAAAGACTTTCTCAACTTATTTTCCAACTGTCGTTACGATACTAGATCATTAGGTAGAAAGACGAAGAACATCAGTTCTGGCAGTATTTTCAGGATTCAACAGGATCTAATAATCCTGCACCAAGTCCCCTCAACCACAGGAATTTTTAATAGAATATTTGCATTGTTTTGGCAATAAAGCGTAAAGCTATTGGCACTACTGCTACGAAACACAAATTCTAAATACACTATTTCTGTAAAACAATTAGATTAGATGGGGAGCAAACAACTGAATGGAGTAGCAGGCGGAGGTGCATATCAGCACGCACAGAGTCAGAATACGTGTTCAGCCTCCGTGTGTTTTTATGACCGACTAACGATCCCACAACACATACGTTGGACGCATTCAATGTTAAGTACCTCAAACCTGGAAAACTTCCCAGATTATGCACCTGCCCTTTTAGCTTGTGCTACAGAGGATGAATCTGTAAAGAAGGCAATGAAAGGATGAGGCTAGAGGGCCAGGACTATGTTATCTCACGACTAATGTTTTCAAGAAGAATAAAAGCATACCATCTTGCAGCTTGTAGTGAGAAAGAACAGAGAATAGCTCTTAACATAATATTAAAACTCTATTTAAAATTCAACGCATCCAACCTTGGCAGGTGAAGAATCAACTCACTTCACCTTGTGGTTTTGACAGCTTTTTTCACATTTCACTTTTAAACAGCAATTTCTTAATTGTTTGACCCTTTCCAGTCAGGCATGCTGTTCAGTAATATGAACCGGCATGCGCGTTCTGATGGGAAAAGGTTTTTGTTGTGATAAAAGCTAAATCAAATACGCAACGAAACATTTCAGTTCTTGCTAAGTGATAGTAGCCGAAGATGTTCAGGAAATGGTCCTTAAATCTTCCTGAAATGTAGCCCGTTTTCCATAGTGTAAGGATCACTTTTGAGATTATTAAATCCTGCTTTATCTTCAGAATATCACAGAAATACTCAAACATATGCAGGAGAAATCTTCTATTGTTCCCAACTTTGCTAACAGATTACTTTGAAAATTATACTTTTTTATTTTCCGTCAATAAAATGACATTTTTATTTTTGAAAATCAAAACTCCCAAGATTGGCATTTTCCTAGGAAGAGCAAAATCATTTCTGTTCACAGAAAAATACTTGTGTTAGCAACGTAGTTTATTTTCTATTTTTAATTCAGATTCAGGGCATCAGTCATACTGCTGTTTCAGGTGTCTAGGTCTGGATGGCTGTACCTCTGGTTTAGGTTTACAATAGCCAATAATGATTTTAAATAATCATTTGGAGACTTCAAAATGTTCCTTCAGATAAACGAGAATTGCTGGTTTGTTCAGCTTTGTACACTGGGAATGATATCTTCTCTGTTTTGTTATTTATGTATTTATTATATAAACCCTTTTGGAATCATTAGAATGCGGTTTGGAAATTCCACATAAGTAAAACCTTTTCTATCTGCTTATCATTCTGCCGTCTATGCTGAGAGATGGAAGCTCAGGATAAGAATCATAGAATAGTTTGGGTTGGAGGGGACATTAAAAATCATCTAGTTCCAACCCCCCTGCCATGGGCAGGGACACCTCCCACTAGACCTGGTTGCTCCAAGCCCCGTCCAACCTGGCCTTGAACACCTCCAGGGATGGGGCAGCCACAGCTTCTCTGGGCAACCTGGGCCAGGGTCTCACCACCCTCAGAGGGAAAAATTTCTTCCTGAGATCTAATCTAAATCTGCCCTCTTTCAGTTTAAAACCATTACCACTCATCCTATCGCTACACTCCCTGATCAAGGGTCCCTCCCCAGCTTTCCTGTAGGCCCCCTTTAGGTACTGGAAAGGGGCTATAAGGTCTCCCCGAAGCCTTCTCTTCTCCAGGCTGAACAACCCCAACTCTCTCAGCCTGTCCTCATAGCAGAGGGGCTCCAGCCCTCTCATCATCTTCGTAGCCTTCCCTGGACCTGCTCCAACAGGTCCATGTCCTCCTTATGCTGGGGGCCCCAGAGGTGGAGGCAGCACTGCAGGTGGGGTCTCACCAGAGCGGAGCAGAGGGGCAGAATCCCCTCCCTCGCCCTGCTGGCCACGCTGCTGGGGATGCAGCCCAGGATGCGGTTGGCTTTCTGGGCTGTGAGCGCACATTGCCGGCTCATGTTGAGCTTCTCATCCACCAACACCCCCAAGTCCCTCTCCTCAGGGCTGCTGTCAACCCATTCTCTGCCCAGCCTGTATTTGTGCATGGGATTTCCTCGACCCATGTGCAGGACCTTGCACTTGGCATTATGGAACTTCATGAGGTTGGCACAGGCCCACCTCTCCAGCCTGTCCAGGTCCCTCTGGATGGCATCCCTTCCCTCCAGCATGTCGACCGCTCCACACAGCTTGGTGTCATCGGCAAACTTGCTGAGGGTGCACTCAGTTGCAACATCCATGTCGCCAACAAATATGTTAAATAGTACTGGTCCCAGTACTGACCCCTGAGGAACACCATTCGTCACTGGTCGCCACTTGCACATTGAGCCCTTGACCACAACTCTTTGAGTGCCACCATCCAGCCATTTCCATATCCACTGAGTGGTCCATCGGTCACTCGACGGAGGAATATCTAGATGCCACGTGAATAGAAACACACAGTTCTAACTGAAGGGCACTCGCAGGACTGGGAGCAGGCTTTTGTCTGTGCTTTGCAAAGCGTTGAAAACACAGTTCGCATTTATTACAAATGCAACAGCTACTACTGTTTCTGCAGTCATGATTCAACAGCTCCTGGATACGATCCTGGAAATGGCTTTGTGAAAAGCGATGCCTGCACCCATATAAATTTACCTGCAGCACTGGGACTCTGCACCTGAACAGGTGATTGCAACTCAACAGATGTAAACAAAGGCATTAGCACATTATTGCTTAGACAAAACATCTCGGTAAGGACTTATCCTGTAAACTATTGAGTGTTCTCTCCCGTCAACACAGAGAAGAGGAATACGTGGAACTTTTTTTTTTTTCTTTTTTTACAGGCCGAACTCTTAGAAAGCACAGGGCACAAAGGCTATGCTTTGCTACCAAAAAGAAAGATCTATTGCAAGAATCAAGGAGGAGGTGGATACGTACATGGCAAACTGTGTTACTTCCATTACATCACTTCTCTGATTAGGAGTTGGATTTATGATTTCAAGGTCAAAATAAAAGGCTTTGGCTCCTGTGAGTTTCCAGTGTGAAAAAACCCCCAACTTTGCATTCCAGTTTAGCTCATTTAAAACCATTACGTTCACTTTACATTAACATGGGACGGTATTATGATTTCTGCATCCATTTGTTTCCTGTAATAGAGGGCCTCTAAGGGGAAAAAGATGGTATTCTCTTTTTTGCCGTCTCTGACCCCAAACCTCGTATTGTGGCTGTCTTCCTTCCAAGTAGTTAGCATCAGCCTCATCTTCTTCAGAACTTTCATTCCTGCCTAATGTTACATGGGACTCGTTCCATGACAGGCAGGCTACCGTGCTTGTGATTGCTCCGACATCCTTTGGGCCTATTGTCGGTAAGGGATCGAAGATAGAAATCGGAGAATTTCTCCATACCTGTTACATTATTCAGTGGAGGTAAGCAAAATGGAAATATTGAAAACAAATGCTGGAGAGGTGGAATAGCACCACAAAGCAGCATTTTGTAATTGAAGTACCATATTTCCATGAGAGAAACCTTGTATCAATCAAAATTAATAAAGGCAGTTGCTAAGATATATGTAATTTTACACCTGGCACTATTATCCTGGTAGTTAATTTCTCTGTTTCCTTACAAATCTATTACCTCTTCTCCAGAAAAAGCTCTTAAGACACTGATTAGAAATTGTAACCCTGTACATTTAATGAAACATGAATTACATCCCCATTGTGTTTCTGAGGAATGAATAGACTATACAATAAATCTAAACCATTGAGATTAGAATTCAAGGAGAGAGAGAAACATTACAGCATTCACTTAAAAGGTTGTATTTTCATGCCAATTATACTAAAGCAGAGTTAATTTTTGCTGTGGATTTTGCAGTATTTTTCTGAGAATCTTTATTAGATCTGGACATGATGAAGCAGCACAGGGTTATTCAAAACAGTGTATTGCTTTTATCAGCACCTATGAAACTTGGCAGTTACCATCTTCCCATTGTAAATACAAAGCAGCAGATACGTGTGAGTCACTTACTGTAGCTATATTGCTCCTGCTAATGTATGATGTAAATGATTTAACAATTACTGTGAACACTAGAGCATTAGGGAGCAGTTGTCTAACATGTTTCCCTCCCACAACAGGCATCTATCTTCCTCTTGATGTGTCGGGAGCTTTAAGCAGTTGCATCATGACCCAGCACTGATCCTGTGGCTTACCTGTGGAAAACCCTACGGGTATCAACCGGAAAATAAACCCCCTAAATTACAGAGATAACTCTCATGAAGTTATGAAGCTTCAATTGAACAGTACAAGTCTGCAAGGGGGAAACAATAGGTTCCTGCATCCATGGATCTCTGTCTCTTCCTCTACTCTTAAATATATTTAACTCCTTAGTATGTTTTGAGATACCACAAATGGAGAAGATGAGACAGAAGACCCTGGCTGTTTTGTACGCCTATAACATTGCAGGTATTTCTGTGACGCTTTGAAAAATAACATTGTCCTGCTTTCCTCTTACCTACTGTTTCGCTCATAATGTTCTAGTTTTCCTCCCACAGAGATAAGGCTAAATGTGGTTAATATTTAATAATAAATGCTTGCTTTTAAATGGCTTCATCAGCTAAGCAAAATTGATTTATATGCAAAAATTCAAGGTATTTATACTAAGCAAAAGACTGGAACAACCATAACTGCATTGTTCTATGACAATCAAATTATAGTATATTAATAAAATTCATTAGGTAAGCATCCCAATTAAAACATGATTGTAATATTAATGCAAGTTATATTTTTACTACAGATGAGCAGCTTTTCTGTACATTAACCTAAGATTGAAAGAAGAATATTTCATGATTTCTTATGAAAGAAGATGAAAATCTGTATTTCTTCAGATTTAAGACAACAGAAAGGTTAATGTAAAATATCAAAGAAAATTGATTATATATGATTTCCTTCCATGGGAAGGAAGATGATGCCAAGCTGAGTGGTGCAGTTGACAGGCCTGAGGGAAGGAATGCCACCCAGAGGGACCTGGACAGGTTGGAGAATTGGGCCCATGCAAACCTCATGAGGTTCAACAAGGCCAATTGTAGGGTTCTGCACCTGGGTCGGGGCAATCCCTGGTGTCAATACAAACTGGGAGATGAAGAGATGGAGAGCAGCCCTGCCGAGAAGGAACTGGTGGGTGAGAAGCTCAACATGAGCTGGCATTTTGTGCTGACAGCCCAGAAAGCCAACGGCATCCTGGGCTGCATCAAAAGCAGCGTGGCCAGCAGGGCGAGGGATGGGATTCTGCCCCTCTGCTCTGCTCTGGTGAGACTCCACCTGCAGTGCTGCCTCCAGCTCTGGGCCCTCAACGTGGACCTGTTGGAGTGGGTCCAAAGGAGGCCACGAAGATGATGAGAGGGCTGGAGGACCTCTGCTGTGAGGACAGGCTGAGAGAGTTGGGATTGTTCATCCTGGAGAAGAGAAGGCTCCGGGGAGACCTTATTGTGGCGGGTAATGGTTTTAAACCAAAAGAGGGAGGATTTAGACTAGATATAAGGAAGAAACTTTTATGCTGAGGGTGGTGAAACGCTGGCCCAGGTTGCCCAGAGAGGCGGTGGATGCCCCATCCCTGGAAACATTCCAGGTCAGGTTGGACGGGGCTCTGAGCAACCTGGTCTAGTTGAAGATGTCCCTGCTCATGGCAGGGGCGTTGGACTAGATGGCCTTTAAAAGTCCCTTCCCACCCAAACTATTCTGTGATTCTATGATTCTATGGGGTATATTGTTTCACTCCTATATACTGCATTTTAAAGTTTACACAGAAAAACTCTGTAAAAAAATGAATTATGATGCTCATATAGAAAAAAGAAAACGTATGACCTGTTGAGTTATTTACAAGAAGAATCACCAGATCTTGAAGACCATAAGATTCTGGAGGTCACATTTAAAGCTATTTTTCACTAAGATATGCAGCTAATTGCTCGCAGTTTGCTAAGCTTTGAATTGAATCAAGACACCGAGGGCGTAAGTAAATCAGAAGAACACTGTCAAAATTTCAGTATATTAAAGAAGGTAATTTTTACCTTGGAAATACGTATCCTGGAGATTTGGAAAGAGTGGATAATATGTGTGACAGTCTCTAAATCTCCTGAAGTATAGCAACTTCTGTTCGCTTTGCAATGAGTGGCAGAAACACAGCGCCGATACGGATCACTCAAGTCAGTGAGCCTAGTTGTCTAATATTCAGGCAACAAAATAAGATTTTTCTGTTTCTGAATAAACACATTTTTTCTACATGTTTTGAGTGTCCATAGATCTTTCTCAGCATCCTGTACTAAACACAAGACCTGTAAGGAAGACCAAAAACTACAAACATCCTATGACAAAAAAACAGAGCAGGAGGGATTTGGGACACTGCCAATGGATAAAGTTACTGCAATAGTTAAAAATCTGTGAAATAAAATTCCTGGATGACCCTAGGGAATATTGCATATTGTACATTTTAGAAAATATGAGGCCTTTAAAACAAAGGTCCTTGAAAAGGAAAAAATCCTTGAAAGTCAAATCCAGTAACTGCTTTAAACCTGAACAGACCACATCAGCCAGGCATTCAATTAAATTTAGGATTCAGTAGCAGCAACAGGACAGCCTATATATGTTTATTGGCTGTGGACAATTCCATGCTTTACAGGCAAGAAAATATGGTCCTTGTTCTTTTCTTATACCAAAAAATGCACAGGAGGGGAAAAAAAAGTCCTTTTTGCCATGTCTATGTGAAAGCAATACAAACAAATAACAATGTAGTCTCTACTCAGCCCCCTTTGGATTTTTCAGGACCTTAGAAATCCAAAAACTCATAGCACAAGTATAATTTTATACCTCTGAGAATTCTCCTACATACTTCCATAATCCCTTCTGCATGCTTATCAGACTTCATCTAAAACAGTTTTTGGTATCTTGCACCTATTGCCCTATTTGAAGGTTATAGGAACTTCAGAACTTCACTCGAGATGGTTGGAAACTTTCTAATTTCTGATCTAAACTTACTCATGGCAAATTTTACTTCCTTTTATTTGTTGACAATTTTATCCTTTAATCCAAGTAATTTTCATCCTGTCTTGGTATTTACTTGTCCCCAACATACGTCAATGAAGAAATATTATATTCCCTTTACATGTTCATGTACACAGGTTAAATAAATTGAGCTTTTAAAAACTTTGTTTAAAAATAGATACTCCCTTTCCTCTGGATCTCTGTCTCTTCACATGCATATCTCTCTGTACCTGCACACAACATCAGAAATTTGAAATATGCAATGATAGTTCCCTATCTTTATTGAAAAATACCTTGCTAAGACATCTTAGAATTGTTTTAGCTTTTTCACAGCTGCATCATGCTGGAATTCAGAGTTACCCTCTAACTGGGTCCTAGTCTTTCTCTATTCCACCATTGAATTACTGACCTTACAGCAGAAAACCTTTGCTATAGAATATCTACGTATATACTCCACTTCTGCAGTGCACCCATACCAGATTAAAATACTTTAGTTTGCAGCACCTGTTTGTTGTTCCTGCTTACTGTTGACTTAAGATATTATCCTCCCCCAAAACATGTATAGGTACAGAAGATTAACCGAGCCACAGCTTCTCTGAACCTTTTAATTTACATTAATAAAAAGCCAACAGCGGTGTGGAAGGGAGAACAGGTTACAAAGTACACACAGACAACGTGTCCCATAAAACTGAGTTTCGAGGGGTATCCTGAGTTTGTCGGAAATAAAGGAAACTAGTGCAAGTCTACTAAAAGGCAGTCCAACATGCGTGTACCAAAAAAGGACGTCCGAATAGGATGCCTCCACTAGAGAACAGTGATAGACAGAAGTGTGAACATCATACGTGACAGCTTTATAGATGCTACACAACAGGAAATTTTTGAGAGAGGCTGCAAAGTCTGAGGTCTGAATATGGTCTGATGTTCCTAGGAAACTCCAGTTAAGCTACGTCATACGCCAACTTGCTACAACATTATGCCCGTTATGAGATTTTACGGCTGATAATAGCAGCAGGCCTCTTTTATCAACCTGCAATGTAAATAAAAAATCTAGAGGAAAATCAGTGTGGGCTTATTCTTTGTAGGTAGAAAGAAACAGAATAATCATTTTATCTTTTTAAGGCTTCCATACCTGAAATTAATATGACTTCAGGAATAATGCTGGGACAGGCAAGCTGACTCAAATGATAATATGAAGTTGTATTTGGAAGAATTGTAAAGTGTAATTTAAAAGTATTTTCATCATTATAAAAAACTCTCAACAGTGGTAAATTATAATGACAGTGAAATTCATCAGCTCTGTGTGCTGAAGCAACTATGACGAGAAAAGCTGCCTTAATGCAAAAATGAAAATGGTGCTATTGGTTCAACTGGAACTTTCTAAAACTGGTGAACATCAAACTAGGATCTCAAAAGGATGGCAGTTCCCAAAAGAGGAAGAGGAAGAGGAAATAGGTGGAAGCTCCACTGAGTCAGTTTGAAAAGGAGGTGGAAAAATTTTGGGTGATGCTGAGTTTGAAAGACCAAAAAAAAAAAAGAGCATAAATCCAGCCAGAAAAATCCTCTGTGTCCTTGAGATACAAGACAAGTGTCTGCGAATAAAACCTGGGGGAGGAAGATCACAGAATTACAGAATCACTGGGGTTGGAAGGGACCTCTGGAGATCACCTAGTCCAACCCCCCTGCCAGAGCAGGGTCACCTACAGCAGGTTGCACAGGATGGCGTCCAGGCGGGTTTGGAATGTCTCCAGAGTCGGAGACATTCCGATGAAGAAAGAGGAAGAAAGATGAAGAAATTCTCTGAAAGACAAATGATTAATCTATTTGCATTGTTTCTTATTTGGCTTATTGTTTGGCTATAGTATTCCAGGCTTCCTGGAATATTGTATAAAAGTTATTCCTAATATAAAAGTTATTATTCCTATCATTATTAATATTCTTCTTTAATTATAGAAGATATTCCTGATAGAAATAAGCTACAGATTCTGCAAGGTAGGATCTTTCAGACATGCTACTGGGAGGCTGCTACTTTTTCACCACAGAAGTAAAATCCCTAGATATGTAAGGGTAAATACAAACCTGTAAAGACTTGTTAATTTTATAACAAACCAAAACAAAAATAATCCTCTCAAGAGGATTCAAAGATGACTTGGATGCTTTTTGGCAAGCTTGAGGATTACAGGCAGCATGTGGCAGCTTTTAACAGAGGGCAGTTGCTATGCCCTAAAGCAGTCAGCCAGACCTCAACGTGGTGACAATCGCATTTACTGTGCCTGCAGCTTGTAACGATGTCCTTACTTTAGGTAATTTTTTCCAATAAGCAGCCTAAAATCATCCTTGTGGTAAGAAAAAAATCTAACCTAGCAATAGGAGGACATTAGTCTAGTCAAAATGATTGTAACCAAGAAAGAAAATTTCATGGATACCCACCTACTGCTATAAGCACAATAAAAAGTGTATTTCTCTGTACTAATAAAGTTAACATTTTGGCTTTAGATTAAAAGCAGCAATATAGATTTTCTTGAATTATCTCAACAAATAAAATACTGGAGACAGAAACAAAGGTCTACTCAAAATCTCCTTGTCACTAGCATTGAAGTAGGTATCAAAAGCAGAGAAAATAGAACCGAGCATTCAAAGAAGGTATAAATATGGCCAGATAAAAACAGAATACACTGCCCACCTTTGATGTGTAAAAACTATATCCTAACAAAGAGCATGAACTGGTTACTCAGGAATGGAAATCTATACTCTCCAATGCAATGAATAGTCTTGACATAAATAACTACAACCTGTGAAACCTATGACGGAAAATTCAGAATAGAATCCGAAGTACGTGACCTGCATTGGCAGACGTTATAGATTAACAAAACAAAACAAAACTGTTATTACAGCAGTTCTTTCATATCTACAATCTAATCTATTGATCCCACCTTTTTCAAAAGCTATTTCAAAAGCTACCTTTTTCAGCAAACTGAAATTTCAAGCCATTGTGACATGACAGTATCTTACCAGCATGGAGATCAACCTAACCTTCATTTTTCTTGTCAACAGATATTTTAGGTCTTTTATTTACCCTGTCTAATTTTCAATGTGTTAATGTCTTTGAACAGTATATCAGCTTAGTTTGACCCTGAATGTATCTAGTGAAGATCTGATTTTTGTAGTTCTCTGGGAAAAAGTTCATTTGTATCCAAGCCAAAACCCTCGAGTCTTAGAACCTTGTATCATGACTACTAGGCGTCACGATCTAGGGCAGTGAGGAGCTGATTGTAAGAAAGATAGGTCTCTACAAGGCGTATTATTTGAAATTAGATATGACCAACAGCAGAATAAAAAGAAGCTAACTCAATAAATTTAAGTACTTCACCGAATGTGTGAAGACCAACTAGTGATTTGAGGCAGCTCCTTCTAGGTGTTAGAAATAAGCTTAAAAAAATGAATACCATCATAAAATCTTCCAATGACAAAAAGGCCCTGAGATGAAGATCCTATGTGCCACTGTTAGGCTTTCAATATCTGGTTTGTAAAATTCACAGGTCTAAATGAGGTTTGTAAGATTTCTTAAAAGATTTAAAGAGAAACACCTCAGAAAGGTAACAGCCAGACAACTCTAAAACCTCGCTGGGACATTTAAGCTTTTGTGCATGTAGCAGAGCAAGATTTGCAATCCAGGATGCCCTCCTCAAATTAGAGGCATAAATCACTCCTCTCAGGAGCAGAACAAGGATCACTTTCATTTAAAATACTCCCAGAAGAGGAGCGAATCACAGTATTAATATTCCCTTTCTCCTTCTCATATCTCCCCACCTAACCCAAATGACCAACAAACAACGCACCCAAGAAAATACAGTAGCCTATATTTTAGCCTGAGCTCAAAATCATGTTTTCCCCTTGAAGGAAAGTAACCAATTCCATAGGGGGCATGCTTTTTCTCTCTGTCTAGAAAATGGCAAAACAAAACAGGAAGAAAAAGAAGGGTATAATTTTGGAGCTCATTGATTTGAGTAATCCCCTATTTGTTTTTCTCTATTCTCAAGGCTATTTATTCATTTTACATTACAAGGATTTGAAACCCAAGACGACCACTCTTTCTTCTCCCAGTTATTGTCTTAAGGAACTCCTAACTCATGCTCCCTCTCTCTGACACAACAATCATGAATTATTTTCTGCACGGTGACACAGCAGAAAAAGAAAGAGTTATATCAGTGCATCTATTATTCTGCCGGGCTGAAGAGAGGGAGGAAGTACACATTTGACTCCTACATCCTAGTGTCTTTTTCAGCTGCAGTGGTTGTGGCTGTCTCTGAGTCCAATCATGGCAGCATGAGTCAGGCCTGCGGTGGCTATCATTAATTTATGATGATTTACTAAGCTCTGACAACTCCAGATTCCCTACTTCCTATTCACTCCTTCCACTCTATCCTGACCTAGTTGCGACTCCGCGATTTTAGCTGCTGGTAAATGGAAGCAGAAGGAAGCTAGAGGAGGGAAGGAATATTTTGTCTGGCCCGAGTCCAAAACAGCCCTTGGATGCCCAGCTCATCACATAGAGGGCACATCACACTAAAAAAGGGTACCAAAGCAAACAAAAAGGGAAAAATCTGTGAAAAGATAAAATAATATATTGCTCCATATGTTCTCTCACCTAGACCTGGAGCACTGGGAACAAAGGGAACCTACACATAAGAGGCATTTTAGGAACATGGTGGAATAACAAAAATTAGCGGTAGTGTAATGTAATACCTAGTTATGAACTATACAGGAAGGATGGATTAAGCTGAAGAATAACAATATCCATACAGTGTCATTAATCCTAAAAAAATACATTAGTAATCTCCCTGCAAGCTCATACTTCTGCTTTACAACCCAAATGATAGTTTTCTTTAGCCAGCTCTTTACCGCCTTATTGGTTTTGTACTGATCCCCATCGTCCCCATCTGTACTAATAGTTTCCGATGAGGCAATACATCAAATTTTGTGCTGAAGTCCCTAAAGATCATATCTATCACATTTCCTTTATTAAAAAAAAAAACCCACCACAAAACAGTTCTCTTGGGGGAAAAAAAATAAATTCTGACAAAGACTCTTTAAATTGAAGCCACATCACATTTTATGCCATCCTCAGTTTGATGCCCGTGCACGTTTGAGCTGCTCTTCCTTATTCTTTAAAACTTCCCAGGTTAAGTAACTTCTCCTTTTCCTTGACCTCCTTAAATTTAGGTGTAAGCAATTCTCCCTTTTATCCGCTACTTGTCTTTTTAAATTTTCAGACTAGCCAGTTTGCGGAGCCCGTGACAGCTGAGAAAATCTATGCAAATATAGCTATACTTCATGCAGCTAGCTGCGCTGTAGTTGGAACTATATGGTAGTAGGATCTCTGCTGGACTCTACCGGCTTTGTGCAGAGCGCACCCAGGTACATCTGCGCTGTTGTCCTGGTTTGAGGTAAAACAGGACCAATTCTGTTCAGTAACTTTACTTTTTAGCTAGGACTCTTCTAACTGCTGAAATTACCAGCATGTGCAGAAAACTGTTCACTCTCAGAGCGACAAGACCCATGTTTATAGTTGATGCCAAGGAATGGGATGCAGAGAGGCTCCTGCTTATCCTTATTGCCGTCACAACCAAGGGCAGCCAACTTTGGTATTTGCCCTGTTGGAGGGTCGGAAGCGGAAAAGCGTAGAGGGGTCACACCTGTGGGGAGGAGCGGACAGGACAGGTGACCCAAACCTGACCCACAGGGTGTTCCATCCCATCTGCCTCATGCTCAGTGTAAAAGCTGAGGGATCAAAGGGTCAGCCCTCTTTCTTCAATGGCCGGCGTCCGAGGAGGACTCTGTCTGTTCATCTGCCTTTGATCACAATCCTGAATCCAGATCCGGAATCCAGCTCCCATCCGTCACTGAGTCCAGTCTGAGACTTCCCCAGTGCCTGCTGGTGACGTGATTGTCATCCTGGGAGCTTGATATGGTTTTGTATATATTTCATTATTTTCTTTTTATTATTTTATTATTAATATTTTCATTAAAGTAGTTTAGCTCCGTCTAAACTCATAAGTCTCTTTCTCTCTCTCCCTCCTCTCCTTGGAGAGAGAGGTGGAGGAAAGCATCTGTCGTCCACCTCAGTGGCCAATCTGGCCCAAACCATGGCAACTGTGTTCCCAATTGTGGTGGACTCCCCCTTCATACTTTTCCACGCTTAATTGCTTTGAGGAAACAAGAACACGGCAATACTGCATGTGACCCTGCATTAGCTCCATGCTACGCTTAAACTAGGAAGCTTAATGCCATTCCTAAAATACTAAACTTTCATAAGTGAGGGTGCTACATACGGGATGTGCCGGCCAGAAACTTCCAAGGCGGTGGCCAGAAAATGTGCTCTTTCATTACCTGGAGCATTCCAGCCCAGCATTAATTCAGATAATGGAAACTGTGACTGAAATGTTTACTGTTCTCCAATCGTACTGGATGACATACAGTTCGATAGATTTATTAAAAATCCTTGTAATGGAGCTGCTATTTCCTTCCATACTGTTCTTGCTCTTTCAGTATTTGCATGAGGGATTGTCTCCACTTCCCCAAACGATGCATATTAAACCTTTGTTTGCTGTCACCTCAAACTTGGCATCATTAATACTACGTGAAGGTATTGGGATGGAGCTTTCTTTACTTTGAAAGTGATTTCTCTAATTAAAATTTTTAATTACTTTAAATAATATTTCTATAATGTCCCTTTCTAGACAACCTTGAGATAGTAGAGTTTGAGCTGTCAATTGTTTTGTATATTTGCATAAGTCACAATAAAGGTTGATGACAAGTTCCCCCAAATACATTAATAAATGTGAAATACAGTGAAAACAACCAGTAAGAGTTGTTTATAGTTGCTAAATTATTGCATGTTTGTCATTCTGTAAGACCTCTGAGGCTTTTCATTGGTGGAGAGAGAATACGGGATGACATGCATCTTAATATGAGAATTCATAAATTCTTAATGACAAAAGCATTTAAAAACTTAGGATAATTTAGGGAATCAGTCTATGCGCAGCCCATAAAACCATATAAATCTGAAGTCCTCTCTTGATGTGGATCAACTGGTTGCTGACAGGTTACAACACACATTCTTCCATCTAAATGCATAGGAGAACCGTTAACCTTAGCAACTGTTTTCTAACAACCAAACAATAACCACGCTAAAAAGCATCCTAGGAAGGAAACCGGCTGTGTCAAGGTTGGTTGGCAAGAAAGGAGTTTCTGGAGATACAGAACATTTGCAGTAAGAGAAAGGGTGGTATATAAACTAGGATAGGGCTTTTGGGGAGAGAGCAAGTAAAAAATCTCATGACTGTATAAAAGATATCTTCTTTAGTCGAGGGACAATTCATGGAAGAGAAAGACAAACAATGACTGAGGTGTTTAGGAGAGAAAGACTGGGGGTGCTCCAGAAATTCTCATAAGTAAAAAGAAGAAACAGAGGCATGAAAATTTAACTAAAATTTATGTAGATACATGAGAGGACATAGGAAAGAAAGAGTGTGAATTTTTTTTGCCGAGTCTGTTTTCTTCTTATCCCAGTACTATTGTCAGTTTATAAAGGAAATCTAGGTCTAGTGACTGACAAAACTTGGACTATGAACTATTCTGTGGTTCTCTGACATGCAGGACTGGCCAGCTGGAATATCAAAAGTTAGCGTTCCTCCACAGAGGACTAATGGGTCCCCACTAGATTAAGATGACTACATGTACATTTAACAGTTGTGTTGTGCTAAAAAGGGATGACTTTGTCCAAAATAGAACTGTTTATTGTTAGCTTTACTGTCAGCTTTGTTCAGATGGACAGACCAAACTATTCGGTTTGCACATCAGTGAGTGACATCTGTAATTGGCAGCTCTCTTCACATTCTTAAGCACAAGAGGTTGTGTGGTTTTGGGAGCAGGGATAAAGCAAGTACCTCTTGCATCTCACAGGTAGAAAGACTTTACGTGAAAGAAAGTACAGCTTCATCCCCGTAACTCTGCTGGACGTAGGAAATGTTAGCAGGACTTCAGGCCAGCATGCCTATGGAACGATCTAGGTCCCACCGGCACCTTTGGGAGGCAAAACACATGAATGTAGCTCTGTGATAGCTACGTTGCCACAAAACCATCCATGCTGCAGGAGAAGAAAGCTATTTCACATTACAACCTCGAGATGCAACAGCAGAGATTATCCCAAGAGTTACAAACTTCACAGACTTTAGCATTCTAACCCTGGGGATAAATAACAGCTAATAAATAACCACTAATACTAACAATGTGTCTATTACTAGTTTTTATCCTTCAAGTTTCCCATAGCACAACAGCTTTCCTGGGCATATACTTCTATACATGACATGAGCTGTATTTTAGATAGATTTTTGGGTTTTATCTATTTGGTAAATCTTACCATTTAATTAATATTAAATGAAGTCATAGTGGAAAGACCTACTGTTTAGATCAGTTCTGTGAACATCTCAGTATGTTCTGGCACTTCACCTACTCTGTCACTGCAAATGCATGTTCATATTGTAAAAAAAGCAACATCAGAGCGTAAGTCAGAAACTCTGTCATATACTTGGCCACTGCCTGGAAAGAGTAAGGAAGTGAAGATGTTAAATGTTCCCTGATCCCTCTCTCACATCTTACCTAAAGGATCATTGAGATCCATAAGCTGTTTCTAATTAGTAGCTAATGACCTGAGAGGTATGCAAGTTTAGCATCTTCTGTATCTCCTTTGATTTCCCCTTTGGGCTAAAACAATATCAAGAGGGCTAAATGAAGATAAAATACACCTCTATGGTCCCTGTGGTTATTGGACCAGAAACATAAATACAGGAACGTCTAAGGGGAAAGACCATCATCATCATTAGTTTTATAACCTGTATTAGCAAAAAAATACGAAAGTGATTGTGTAGGTACAGAATCTATTCCTTTGCCCGTTACAAAACTCAGAGTCAAGTCTGTGAACGGGAAGGGTTTGGAGTTTAGTCCCCCGTGTCTAGAAGAAGGTTCTTAAAACTCTTGAAAAGGATCGCAAAGAAGTTACATCTTCCCTGGAAGATTCAGTAAGTATTATTCAGCTACACTATAAAGAAGAAAAATAACTCAACAACAACCTGTCTCAGATGTGTTGGAAGAAAAAAATAAATTGACAGAGGATCAGATTCACATTTTTTGTTCATTAATTACTATTTGTTATCCTGAACAACTTAGCAGTTTAGGAAGTGATCTAAGTATATATGAAATCAGCACTGACTTTAGAAAATGCACAAAAACCTCCAAGGTTTCAAAGTTAATTGGCTAAAGTATTAAAGTAATCAAATTGCTGAATTTTTTAATTTAACGACAGTAATATTTGCGAATTCTATGGTTACATATCTGTTTCCTATTTGCAAATAAATGAAGAGAGGGTAATGTTAGTCTTTAGTAATCCTTAGTGCAACATTTTTTATTTGGTTTTTAAAATTTGGACTCATTATAGCTATATAATTGGTTATATATCATACTAAGAACTCATTCAGTTGTAAAACATCTCCACATATTTTAACTAAGAACTGCCTCAAGGTGATGAAATAGCAGCAATACAAAATTTCAGGGCTGTAAAGCAAGACAGAAAGTCTCTTTGAAGAGCTGTTGAATCTATAAATCTTGCAAACACTCTAAAATATGCCTTAAAATAAAGTGACCAAACTTGTCATTTAAAAGGAAAAAAATACCGACAAGATGCCATTACAGCATATTGACTGAGAGGGTAAAGTCACCATGATTAAAATGGAGCAATTCACTTTGAACTAACTCTAGTTGACTCCTCTAATGTGCCTGAGGATTGTCTGTGGCAAGCCCAGAGGAAATCTTTTGTGCTTCAGTTAGCAATAAGCCTTGCAAATCATTATTCTTTCAAAGACTAACACAGATAACTGAGGATACCAGTGATATTTGGGCTTTTGCTTGTACTTGAGCCTCTAGGAGTCCAATATACCATTTAAATCCATGAACTTTCAAAGTTAGATTTCTATTATATGAACTCACACTATTTGCCCTTCTTACAACATAACTAGGAGTGTCTCAACTAAAAAACCCTCCAGAAGTAGCATTGTTCAATAATCCACCAAACAGAAGAAATAAAATTACTCAAAGCAATTCACACAGACGGCAATCCACTAAAAAAATATTATCAATAAAATCTCCAGCTAAACTGTTCTTTTTTGTTGTTTCAAAGGGATCGGCCACACATTATTACATATCTTTTTTTGTTTGTTTATTTTATTTTCTGGAAATACCAAGCAATCTGTTACAACCAGCTGTTTTGTAATCCTTCAGTGGCAGAACAGTGGTGGGATTAAGAAGCCCTTGTGATTCTTGTACTTCTTGCTCTGCACCGATAAACACGCAACTTCCATCCCGAGCACGCGGATTGATGCCTGCATATTTTGCTACACACACTGTCAAAAGCAACCGGATAGTCTAGTGCTCCTTCTCGGGAAATAACTGCTTTTTACTTGTGAAGTAATCTTGCGTCGTAGTTGTACAGGTTAGCTGCCGCCTCATCGTTCATTTCCATACTTTTGAAAAATGAATTTTTTTATCTTGGTGTGGGATGAATTCCAGCATTCATGTTACGAAGAGTGAGTTAAGGTTGGTAAAACTTACTTTAAACACTTAGCAGAGCTTAGACTTAGACTATACTAGATCGCCAAAGCCCAGAATTAAATTCAGTCACATATGTGGAACTATAATAAATAAATGAAAAGGCATATTACGGATCAATACAGCTGCAATAGTACCTTTGTTCTGTGGGATCCAAATAGCAACAGCATCTCATATCCGCCTCATGGATGAAATAACACTGGATTTCCAGGAGCCTATCTACGCACCACAAGCACCGAGTGAGCCCTATACTTACAGATTTATCCCGTTCAAACACACTGGGCTTGTAGAAGCAAACTTATCAGTCAAAGATAGTTCTCCATTTAAAGCTGCTGCAACATTAATGTTGTAGCTTGTCTCCATTTTTCAGCTAAATAGAGGTTTTCTTTTTCACATCACATAAAGTCTTCAACCAGCTCAAGCCTTCTAATAAATTGCAAACTCTGTTACAGTATATCTTCTATTATGCCGCTTGTTACTTTAGTAAGACAGGAAATTAAAGCAATAAAACACTTTCAAAATGATAGGGCACACTCAGGCAGTCATTTTTCTTATGTTCCAGTATTATTCTTCAAAAGACCTTTTATGATACTAATATTAAATTCTTTGAAGTCTGAAGAATCTGTTGAAAGTGTTGAATTTCTGAGATATAAAGCTCAAATATTGCATCTACTCATGCATTTATTAAAACTGGGTATGGGGGATGGAATTAAAAAAAAGCACAAAATGCAATGCAGCTAAATAATATATGACCCGATACATTTGAGATCCACATTAGAGAGTACATTGTGTGGAAATTTGATTTAATGCTGAGGAAAATCTATTTTGCTTTTGTCTCACCTTACGTGGCCAAATGCACACCAGATGTGGTCATTCATATAAAAGGTTGGTAACTGCACACTTAAGCACAGAAAACCAGACAAATACTATAATGGTCACTTATTCAGCACGCTCACATAAAGGAAATTGAATCAAGCTTATGACACTGTGCATTCTTTATTAACCTCATAGAAAAGGGTCACATTGACTGCTCTTCTAACGGTACGCACGCTAAAGAGATTGAAAGAGATCATGTGGAAGGAGAGCACGGAAAGTGCTAAGCCTCCCGACGAAACATTTCCAAATTGAAATTAATAAAAATGTTGGAAGATTTATCTCATTGCTAAGAACTAAATGGATATAATTACATATATTGGGAAAGGAAAAATGAAAAAGGAAAAATGAAAAATGAAAAGGGAAAAATGAAAAAAGAAAAAGGAAAAGGGAAAAGGGAAAGAAAAAGGAAAAGGCAAAGGAAAGAAAGAAAATGAAAGAGGAAGAGGAAAAAGAACCAATAAAAAGAAAAAATAAAACTAACCTAAGCTACCAAAGATGATGGTTAATGTCTGTTAAGTATTCATCCTGATGTCAAATACATGGCAGATGTAGATTCCTTGCTTCTCAAGAGCGCTGAGTGAAGGTGTTCAATTAGGAAGCCTCAGACAAGACTGAATGTTCACCATGTAAGTCCTGATTTCCCTGTGATTTTAAGTTTTATATTCACCTTCAGTTTCACTGTAGCTATCAATTACTTTTCCAGTTTCATTTGATCTATTTTATAGAGATTTTAAACAACCTTTGGTGAGAGCTCCAACTTAGTACACGGACACTGTCATTTAGCAGTATGTAACAATATGTGGCTAGCAGCTACACCATTGCCATTCTGATTAAAATTTACAGGTTCAAATTAAAAATGCCTTCCACTTCTTCTCTACACTAATACACCATGGAAATAAAGTGTAAATACATGAAATACTGAAGGTAAATAGGCTATTTTGTCAATTCCCTCTAGTTCTGCAGCGACCACTTTTTCCTCCTATAGCACAATTTTTCTTTTTTTTTTTTTTTTTTTCTGGTTTTTTTTCCCCATGTATGTTTGGCTAGAATTTAACTGGGCCAACTGTAAGATATAACCACTCAATAACTTATGTTTCCTTTCTCATTTTTGACACATTTCTTCTCTGTTGGAATTCCAAAGCAATCAACTACCTGGGGATATATACTTCTCCAGAGATCTCCCTTCCACTATATCAATTAACTCAAAAGCAATTTTGGATAACTTCCAACGCACTACCACCATCTGGTCTCCCTTAAGCCTCACAAGCTGGAGTAGATTTGAATTGGTCAGAATGATGCTAATTTTCTAAATTATTTACAAATTAGGCATGTTCTTAGTCCCTTTTCTTCCTTCAGTTTGTTAAGAAATTTCCTAGTGACCTAAACAATCCTCGGAAATCTTTTTTACCATTTAGAACAAGTCTCAGAAACTGCGTAGGAGTCACCCGACTCACTGCAGTGTGATGCTCTTCAAGAGTACGTCCCTTCGATCCCGATGGAGGGAACAGTGAAAGTGCATTTCGGCTTCCACCTAGCCTGTGAAGCTGGCTGTCATTTTTATGTAAAACAAAGTCATGGAGAAAAAAGTCAATCCATTGGTCTTATTTGATACGAAATGAGATATGGCTGGGCAACGTGACAGGCCCAAAGAGATGGAAGGCACTTCTCGACTTAGTAAAGTGGAGGCACCCAGGAAAGTAACTTTTCAAGGTTACCGAGAGGTCCACCTCCAAATTCAGTAAAAATATAGCTTTGTTCTCTTTGTCTTATCAATTAAAGGTTCTATAGCATGTTTTCCACTTGATGCATAAAGAAATGTGACTAAAATATGTCATAAGATACATGTTTTTCTTTCTCTGCCCGGGAGAACAGGTCTTCGCAACATACAAGCTCTTCTCTATTTATGGGGAGGGAGGAAAGAGGAAAAGTAGAAAAAGTTTTCTTACTTTATTCCATACACCAGTTAAGGTACTTTTGTTTGAGATGGCAAGGAAATTTTGCATACCACAGACTGACCTTGTGTACTTCCCAGTTTGTTCCCAGATGACTCTAGGTTGATGTCCTTTAGCTTTTGCTCCTTATTTTTGCTTCTTCTTACTGTCATGTATAATAGATTAGCAACGTCTTCATAATTACCAATCCCTCAAGGCCAGTGTGTCTTCTACCACCAGATCTGAAAACTGCACTTTAATTATGCATTCAGAATTGGAAAAACAACTGTGACTATAACATCATCAGTAAAAATATGGCAGAAAAGATCTATGAGAAAAAATTTGCCCTGCCACAGCTTTGGCTCTAAATTCTAACAGCTACAACCTATAAAACTTCACAGGTAAATTCCCGGAACTGGGGGTTTTGTTAGTAAGGGGGAAGACTCTGCTATAGGGAATTACTGGAAACCCTGTAACTCCTTGATGCATTGCTAGAAAACCCAGAACTCCTGGGAATGCTCCCGTTGGCCGTAAGTCTTATGTCTTGGGACTGGGGAAACAAAAAAGTTATATTGGAGCCTTTCCTCCTAAAATATGGCATAATCATTGGCCATTACCCAAAACTTAGTTGCGAAAAGCAGCGTTGTGGATGAGTGCAGGTGTGCAAAGGTATATGTATAAATATGTGCGTTTAGGTGAGTGTACGTGTGTGCGTACATGCAGACGGTCCTATTTACTACTAAGTGTCACAAGTTGTGAAAAATCACATTTCTTGGGTGTTCTTTTTTCCTAGATCTATTTGGCAATTCCTTCTCAGAGAGCCAAGCACTGAAGAAATTATCCATGGCTAAATATGAAGATACACTAAAAAGAAGACTGATTTGTTAATGTCATTATGTACCACATCCTCTGAAAAGATAAATCCTAACTGAAATATGAACCCAAAAAAGGATTAGCATTCTATCTCCAAAAAAGGCTAGACGAGGGGAAAAAAAAAAAAAAATCTCTGAAAAGCCTCAAGAAAAAAAAGGGATGAAAACTATTAGAAATAATTCATAAAATAAACGAAACGTGAGCGATGCCCCTTTGGGTTGCTGGGGTAATATGAAGGCAGGGAGGTTTCCTGTTCAGAGCAAACGGCTGTGGGCAAGAGGATTCTTGGTTCTAATCCCCACTGAGCCAACCTCGGGCAAGTCATTCCGCTTCCCTTTGCTTCCGTCAATCCAGCTTAAAAACGCAAAAAGCAGGACCTCAGTGAAGCCAGCTGCTACATCTATGGCAAGCTACCTCTTGGGTAAACAGACTGGGGGAAAAAAAAAGAAAATGTAAGAAGCAGACTGTATAAAGGACAGGGAAAAAAGGGTTCTTAATGGTTTGCAAGAGGTTGAACAGAGGCCAAATACACCACACAGGGAACATTTCCTAACGGAATTTGAGATGTTACACTAAAGAAGGTTCATTTGCTATTGAGATTTCTCAGTTTAATGGTACTGTACCCTGCATTAAATATTTATTGTATTTTGATAATAATTTACTAATCTACAGTCAGGAATTAGGACCCTTCCAGAGTGACAAATATTCTAAAAATACATTAGTAACTTAAGGCATTATCATTTTTAAAATACAGGGATTTCTTCTCGCATAAAATGAAACAGCAACTCAGTTCAGCGAATTCCCCTCTGCCTCTGAACATTTTACGAAAGAGATGAATATGAGAATAGAATCGACAGCTTTAGGGTGTGATACACAAATAAAAGATAATGAAAACTAGAATTAAATTCATGGGCCGCATTTGTTTTCTCTGCATGCTTAATAGAGTCTCCCATTGTTAAGGACTCTGTAAGTAATCATAGATTTCTTATTTAGTCTACTGGAAGAAAAAGTGAGGTACTATGAGGATTAAAATGCCACAAATTAAAAAATAGATAAAATATACATGTATGGGCTACTCGGTTAGTATTTTTTCTGCCAGCATGTAAAGAATAATAGCTGCACTAAATATCTCAGAAATCATTCTCTTTACAGCATTATGCATGGAGTTGTCAGTTTTTGCCACTGAGCTTTGTTGATTTATATCAAATACCTAATTTAAATATAAAAGGGATGGTTACATTTATTGCACACTTGAGTATTTCAGAATACCTATTGATATTGCAGCACTTTCTTTTTTTTATTCATAGAAAAGTAATCCCTACAAATAAATAGGAGCAATGCTGATCAGCAGACGGAACTACGGCCATTTTTTGCTTTTCAGACACATTTCATGATAGGCTGTAAAGAGACGGAGTAATCAGTGTACTACACAATGGTAATTCTAAACATACACTCTAATTGTCCTGATGAAGAAACTATTAGGTGAGACTGTTGTGTGACATGCATTAGGTCAGCACACATAATCATCCCTGTGTCTCTTTTAATTGAGGATGTATCCTTGTACTCAGCACACCTGTGCCACCCTTTATTTAATGAACAAGTATCGAAAGATATTATTCTGCCACATACTGTAAATAAAACTTTGGACCGCTGTAGCATCAGTATAAAATAAGATTAAATGACTTCATCACTTCATTTTCAAGGCCAGGTTGGATGGGGCTTTGAGCAACCTGGTCTAGCGGGAGGTGTCCCTGCCCATGGCAGGGGGGTTGGAACTAGGTGATCTTCAAGGTCCCGTCCAACCCAAACCATTCTATGATTCTATGATCACAATACTGATAGGGCACACTTGCAGTAGGGGTCCAAAGATCCCTCATGCTTTGGATTCTTTTTTTCTCCTATCTGTTGGAAGACCACTGTAGGTCAGTCAAGCCAACTGTCTCTTTTTTCTGACGAAGGGAAGCAGTGAGGAAGAACGATAATAGCTGCATTATGACACTGCACTGGGGGCGATGGGTTTGGAAAGAAAGGATGTGAAACTGGAGTGCAAGTGTGGACAAAACAGTTACCCTCCCACCAGCGTGCTTCTGTGGGAATCCATTAAGCTGATGGCTGGTACATATTTTTATCATTGACTGGAGAGGAGCAAACAAGATCTAACCAGAGAACAAGCTGGCATCTAAGAGAAAAAATATGCGTTGTTTTGTATACTTAGAAATCTACCAGCAAAAGTAAAATGAACTTGAATAATTATTGCTAAATTAAGAAAAAACCCCTTGTTTGGACCCACTAACAGTTCTCATACAAAATTTCTGCCTCTGTTCCTTAATCTGTAAACAGATACAAGAAGAAACTCCATCCATTTCTTCATGGCCAGTCATTACAGGATTTTTGAGAAAGGTGTGGAACCAAATATCCTAAGGTCACAGGACCAAAACGGCTTAGTCACAACAGACCGGAAAAAAAGCCAGCTCTGCCGCTGGGAATCTGGAAATGTCGTGCCTGCCAGATATTCTCTGGGACTTCAGCAAGTCCCAAACCAGAGAACCTCAAAGAAATCTGAATGCTTTTAAACCCTAAGGTTTAATCCTAGGATTTAATCTTTCACAGCAAGTAAACTTCATGCTAGAAAGTTGCAAATGCTATAGGCTTCATTAATTCTCTATAAATAACTCCATCACCTTTTCTCCAAGATTCAATATTGCACATAGTTTAGAATTCAATTTTTGACCTTTTTTTTTTTTATATATATAAATGCAGGGCTATACTAATGACAGTCATATGAAACCAGAAGTATTTTTGAGGAACTGTCCTGACAGATGTGGTTCCAGCGGATCCACAATCCTACTCCAGGTTCAAAGTCTAATCAATTCTCCCACATAGTTCTACGCTAAGGCAGTGTTTTGGGAGTCATACCTCAAGGTATGCTTCCAGGAGGCACAAAATAATATTTTGAGTTGATCTCATCCTAGTTCTGCCCCAAAAATATGACAAAAAGTATTCCAGTAAATGTATGCTATAATTACAATATATTTCAGTAATCAAATATGTAAAATATGACTAAATTATTTGGGAAGGGACACAACACAAAAGAAACCCAACCTTCTTTCCCTCCCCTTCTCATTTTAAACTCAGAGCCAGACAGAACAGGACTACTGGTGAGGATGAAGAAATATGCTCGTGCCTGCTAAAGATGCCACATGCAGGTATCTGGAACCACTTATTTATCTTCCGTTCTGGATTGGAGAAGACGAAAGGGTTAAAAGATTGGGACTAAAAGTAACTTTTCCATTTCTAAATCAGATCTGTTCAGACACGCCACGTGCACTTGTTCTCATCAAGGATTAACTGCATGACAAGCTTGAACTTTTAACACCAAACTCTTTTGAGATACAGGAGAGCAAAAAAAGGTCACAACACTTCCATAAAACTGAAACATGTAAATTTTTCACATCATCATCACTCAAAAATGACTCCCCTTACTTTCTTCGACCTTTCCAAAATAACCTACCATTGATCTAAGACTAAGAATGAGAAATAACAACTCAAATGTGCATTTCCTCCCCCTTGGAAGTTTCAATGGGTGAAAATAGGGCTTGGAATACAGTAGCTCATGTTACCTTCACTTGGGAGCTGCCACCCAAACTCCACTGTAATAGCATCTAATCTGCATTCAGAGGCAACAGCCAGGCATCACCCAAGAATAAAATTGTGTGTTTCAGAAAAAGGAAGCACTAGCTACCTGCTTTTCCAGCTCCTTGCAGAACCTGGACGCATTACTGCTTTTTTTTGTCAAATGAATGACAATGATGAGCAAGAGGTAAGTGGTAAAAAAATAGAAGTCTGTTGCTGCATCACTGTCCTGAACCACAAATAGGAGATTGTTACAAAAAGACGACTCTATTGCAAATTAATAGTTTTCCATTTATTGAACTTTCTATGATGTTTTTTCCAGGTATGATGCGAACTGTTAAATAGTAAGTATGCAAACTACTGGATAAACACTTGAAACAAAATAAATAGTTACAAAATGCAGAAATAATAAAAGCCTGCATTTAAAAAAACATTACTGTTCAGAGCACTGCATTTTTTTCCCCCCACTACCCAGCTGTGGATTACGGTAGAGCGGCTCATTGTTACGTTTCTCATTTTCAAATCAACTTTTGGTTCGCTTTCCTTTTGTAAGTTTTCCATCCCTGTGGAAAAAAGAAGGGGGAATATGGGTGTGAACGTTTAATTTCCTTGTGGTTTCCTGTTGAATAGTATGATAGCTGCTGAGTTTTAGGCCCTGTTCATGAATGAAATAAAATGGTCATCTAAAGACAAGGTAGATGTAATATTTCAAACGTCCAACTTTTCCAAAGAGCTCTAACTTACTCTACCAAAATGGGCTTTAACTAACTATATAAAAAATCCTGTAGCTTTACAGCATTTTCAGTGCCAACTTAAAAGGGTGATTAATTCATATGGTGCATTTGAACAAAAATAGAAATGAGAACGTAACTTTGCAGGGTTATAAATGACCAATGACTTACTAGAATACGGACTTAAATCTATGAATTAAGTGTGAGGGTGCTAGAGACCCAAAGCTCACTGGAAGCTGGACTGAAACACACTATAATTTTGGTAAAATTTTTACTGAATTTGTTTCCCTAAAGCCATCAAACTTTCTACCAGATACCAGCTAGCGATATTATAATGATTTTTTTCGCAGGCACATGTGTCCATCCCCCTACTTCTTCCATGAGGGAATGACTTTCTTTTCCAAACTTAGAGCACTCTAATGTGAATCCCCTATTGCATGCCCTCATAATAAACTTTCACCTTTCTCTGTTCAATGTTACAAAACACTTTTCAGACTCTAATTAAGATGTTCCGTGACCAGTATGACCAGAGTAGCTCCTGATCCTCCAGAGCTTCCTGGGTGGGAGGGGAGCCCTAGGAGCTTGGGATACTCTTGGCGTCAGCAACCCCTTCCCACACCTGGGGAATCCTTGGGAGGGTTTTGTACTAATTTGTTATTTGGATGCTTTAATAAACCACAGCTGGAGAGAACACAGGTCTTCCCGAGGCCTTTTTTTGTGCCCACCATAAAAAAAGCAGTGGGGCATTGGGACTCTCCCATTTCAGAGCTGTCATTGACTCATGGTTTTAATTTGGCATATGCGTATTTTGCATTTTTTTTTTTTTTTATTTTAACATCTCTCGTTTATAGGTGCATCACTGAATATCTGTCTCTGACTGTTGTTTCTTAATCTGCTAAAGGACAGAGCATCACTCATTGTCTTACTGCTGCTCTGCATTTGGATTCAAGTAGTGCATGGCTAACGTGTTTATATCATGAATGACAGATAAAAATCATCGGCTTCCTTCTTCCTGCTGTTTTTTATCCTCGTGTTGCTATAGCAAGCATGTGATAGGGAATTAACTATCCGCTCACAACAAGAAAATATTAGAGCACCAATTCATCAAAGTACAAAACCACCATGTAACCAAACTTCCTCCAGCTTTTCTCAAACTTGTTTATACAGCTAGAATAACTTCAAGGAAATCTGTTCCCCAGAAAGCTTCACTTAAAGCGTCAGCAGTCATCAACTCCTTTTTCTGGTTGACATGTTCCCTATACAGAAATAGATACCAGGCTTTCTCAGGTCTGGATATGTTTATGGTTTATACGAAAGGTCCTGCTACTTCACCTTCATAGCACCTCTGCTGTGAGGACAGGCTGAGAGAGTTGGGGTTGGTCAGCCTGGAGAAGAGAAGGCTCCATGGGGAGACCTTATTGCAGCTTTCCAGTATCTGAAAGGGGCCTACCAGAAAGCTGGAGAGGGACTTTTTACAAGGACATGTAGGGATAGGACGAGGGGTAATGGCTTCACACTGGAAGAGGGGAGATTTAGATTAGATCTCAGGAAGAAATTCTTGACTGTGAGGGTGGTGAGACACTGGCCCAGGTTGCCCAGAGAAGCTGTGGCTGCCCCATCCCTGGAGGTGTTCAAGGCCAGGTTGGATGGGGCTTTGAGCAACCTGGTCTAGTGGGAGGTGTCCTTGCCCATGGCAGGGGGGTTGGAACTAGGTGATCCTCAAGGTCCCTTCCAACCCAAACCATTCTACGGTTCTATGATTCATATGAAAGGGACAGTTGAGCTAATTAACTTTTAAAAACAATGTAGTGACAACTCAAATTTGAAGGACAGCCCACTTGGCAACGTTCCTTAAATTGACTCTTAAAATGATATGGAAATGTCGAGGAAAACATTCTTTTTAAGTATATTCAGAAAGTCAGCGCACAGAAAGGAGTTTTCCTTAGCGCTCCCTTCCCCGTTCCAGCATCCCCTAATTCCAGCACAAACATATAGCAAGCAGCACTGGCAGAGCTCCACCTTTCATGCGCTGGGAGTTTGATAAAAAAGGCCAGATCTCTGACGGTTTCAAAGGGAATATTTTCTACCAGGCTTTTGGTTTTGTACTGTAATGATGTTCATTTTGATAAGCTTTTGTGGCTGTCAACATACCGATTGTTCACACTGTGACACACGGTTTCTACAAATAGCAAATAAGAACCACCAGAATATGAAGAAAAAACGTAAGTTACATTACAATCAAAATATTGTGAAATGAGTTAATGTAAGGATTATAATAACTTCTGACTATCAAAATTTTCAAAGAGAATGTGCCCTAAAAATATCACTGCCTAAATGTTTTAAAAAATCCTGGTCAAGATACAAGCTGCAGAGTGAATTTACAATAAATGTCAAGAGTTAAGTGCATAATTTTCTGTGAAAAAGTAATATTTGGGATGCCAGGTTATGAAAATAATCAATTAAATGTATAGGTCTTTAAAATTATTGTTTAAATGTGACCATAAGATCTCCAGACATCTGCATAATAATAAACCCCTTTTTTATTACAATTGTGAAGTATTAATTACTGTCTACCAAAGAGTTAATGTTTACTAATAGTTAATAGATATTAATTTTGTCTTATTTTGAATTCAAAATAAAGGACTACTTTCTTCCTAACCTAAACCATTCTATGATTCTAATGAAAAACCATGTCATGCGGGTTTTTAATGTCCACCATTGCAAAGATGTAAAAATCTTCTCATGCGATTTACACAGATGTAGTTGGCACCTTTACCTGTGTGTGCGGCTTGTCTTTCCAATAAATAGCTCAACTGTTTTTTGGTGATGTAAATTTAGAACTTCATCTGACTCCTACCTGAATGATAGACAGAGTAATCCTATAATTTTTGTATTTTTGGTTAAAGAGGCAACCAGCTTCAAGAAGGTGTGAAATTTCTCAAAGACATACCAGGACATAGGCTAAGAAGTCTTTGGATGCGCATTTTCTGTCAGGTAGCTCTAGGTACATTGCTTGGCACACAGGCTATTTACTGGTGCAACAGAAGCGTCCGCTGTTTTTCATTCACTGTGTGGGTAGCTGAGACTCCTCAATCGGTTGGTGCC
This sequence comes from Burhinus oedicnemus, assembly GCA_008921705.1. Classification (NCBI taxonomy): domain Eukaryota; kingdom Metazoa; phylum Chordata; class Aves; order Charadriiformes; family Burhinidae; genus Burhinus; species Burhinus oedicnemus. The sequence goes on from VFFE01009208.1 coordinate 1,223,150, forward strand.
AAGTTAATTGTGGCATTGTCTTAATTAGGCACCTATAAGGGATTGGTTTGGAACTAGGTCAAAAGCTTTGGCTAATTTTCCTCTTGAGACAGATTGGACGATCCACCCATTTGCCACGTCCACCCATGAAGAAGACTGGCAAATCACATGCGTGAAAGTGTCCACTCTGGACTTCGAAGGTAACGACTAAAAGAAAAGATTCTGATGATTTAACATCAACAAAAAATGGCCACACGGGATTCCATGTGTGGGCTATGCCCAGCGAATCCTCTGTGTTCAGGTAAAAATCTCTTGAATCTTTCTTCTATAGCAGCAGTTACCTATGATAATCCAAAAAGCCTCCTTTTTTTTTTTTTTTTTTTTTTT
>VFFE01009208.1:1223535-1319108 GCA_008921705.1 Burhinus oedicnemus
AATATGTAATATTCCACAAAAAAAAAAAAAAAAAAAAAAAAAAGTAGAGTATCTGAGACAAGACAATGGGACTAGGATATTTCACAGGCTGGTACTTAGAGCATCGCTCAGGGAGTGGGAGACTCACACCTGTGTCTGGGATCTCCTCAGGATGTTTTCTAGTCATTGAATTTGCATACAGAAGGTTATGCTATGCTTCAGCACAAACTTGGAGTCATTTTCAATTCCAGCTCTCCCTCTTCCCTACTGCAAGCTCAGAATACACTTCAGAAAACTAATCCTATAAAATTTGACAATTTTTTAGATCCAGCTATGACGAGGCCCTGATACTTCAGAGGAGACTGGAAATTTGCTAGTTCAACTTTAAACAGTGACCCAAAGGACCAGAGGGTTTGGCATGAACCAAATTACTCAGATTCAATTTCACCGCTATAAAAGATTTAAGAACACGAGAATATGCTTACCTCCAAATAAAGGGAAGAATGCTATTGACTTAAGATAACAGCATGCATTATAAACAGTAACCTCAGGAATAAGGATATACCTTGGCTGCTCAGGCATCTCAGCTGGATTTTAGATTTTGTGACCACGTAATTAGTCTCTGAAAACTCCTCCAAATCTATAAACCCTGAAGTGTTCTTAAAGTAATATTTTTATGCTCCTATTGTTAAAGACGGCAACAAGAGCCACCAAAATAGCCACTCTGAGCCACCTCCACTTTTTCTAGCCAGAGAGAGAATGACGCGCACTTGTTGACTTGCTCCTCTGCAAAACTTTGCTTCCATGTTCGTCACTTGTAATAGAGCACTGAAATATCACAGGTTACTGTGGAGGATTAAGACATTATTCTTCTTTTCTTCCTTGAAGCTGCTTAATTAACATTTCTACCTGTTTAATTTATCCTACCTAAGGCTGGCTTCCCCTATTACAGACTTCAGAGGTGGGGATAAAACTTCATACATCATTTAATGAGAAATATTACATTCACGGTCTCTTAACTGTTTTAAAACTATCCCCTGCCTAATAACAATTTTTAAGATAAGTTAGGGTTGCTTGTTTTTTGAAAGAATGGTCATGGGCACTAACCTGCAAAGACAAACTTCAGGGTTGTGAGTTCTGAACAGTCTCCTATCTCCAAATCACCGAATCACAGAATGGTAGGGGTTGGAAGGGACCTCTGGAGATCATCTATTCCAACCCACCTGCCAGAGCAGGGTCACCTAGAGCAGGTTGGACAGGAAATCATCCAGGTGGGTTTTGAATATGTCCAGAGAAGGAGACTCCACCATCACTCTGGGCAGCCTGTTCCACTGCTCTGCCACCCTCAAAGTAAAGTTTTTCCTCATGTTGAGATGGAATTTCCTGTGTTTCAGTTTGTTCCCACTGCCCCTTGTCCTACTGCTGGGCACGATTGAAAAGAATCATAGAATCATAGAATCTTTTAGGTTGGAAAAGACCTTTAAGATCATCCAGTCCAACCATTGACCCTACTCTACCAGGTCTGCCACTAAACCATGTCTCTAAGCACCACATCTACACGACTTTTAAACACATCTAGGGATGGTGACTCCACCACCTCCCTGGGCAGCCTGCTCCAATGTTTGATAACTCTTTCAGTGAAAATTTTTTCCTAGTGTCGAGCCTAAACCTCCCCTGGCGCAACTTGAGGCCATTTCCTCTTGTCCTATCACTAGTTACTTGGGAGAAGAGACTAGTGCCCATCTCACTACAACCTCCTTTCAGGTAGTTGTAGAGAGCAATAAGGTCTCCCCTCAGCCTTCTCTTCTCCAGGCTAAACCATCCTAATTTCTTCAGCCGCTCCTCATAAGACATGTTCTCCAGACCCCTCACCAGCTTTGTTGCCCTTCTCTGAACACGCTCCAGCACCTCAATGTCTGGCCCCATCCTCTTGACATCCACCCTTCAGATATTGATAAGCATTGGTCAGATCCCCTCTCAGTCTTCTCTTCTCCAGGCTAAACAGACCCAGGTCTCTCAGCCTTTCCTCATCAGAGAGGTGCTGCAGTCCCCTGATCATCTTCATAGCCTTCCGCTACAAATGCAGTGCCTAGAGCCCTGTACAACGTCAGAGCGTCATAAGAATTATGACACATGCTTTCAAATGAGCTCCACAAACACGAGAATTTATCAGTTGGTACCCAAAGGTAGATCACCGTTTTGTATGATGACTTCTGTTGGCTCTCCATTCAGTATTTGGGAATCCTCTTTGAGGACATTTAGCTCTGCATGGACCTTCGCAGGGAATATACGATCTAGTTAAACGTAACAGAGGGGAAACCAAGCTTGAACAGGTGCTGAAAAGATGATCAGAGTAATAGAGTGCCTGTCCTACAAAGGATGAGTAAAAGTGCTTATCCTCTTTAAGTTAGCAAAATAATGGCTAAGACGACACATAGCGGTTAAGAAGACATATAATCACTTTCTATAAATAATTATGTTTGGAAAAGAATTATATGCCATGAAAGGAGAAGGACTACTTAAACTAAAGGGCACTGTTGGCAGAAGAAAAATGTTATAAATTGTCCGTGACTAAAATCAGGCTGGAGATTAAAAGTATTCTTAATGATCAGACAGCAGTGAAGATCTGGAACAACCTCCCGACAGCAACAGTAGGGTGAAGAAAAATAAAGCACTCAGAAGCCAGTTCCCATTAAGCCGGAGTCTGATCTGTTTATGAAAGTTATACAATTATATTGAGTAACAGAAATTGGCTCCAGTGAACAAAGAGCTACATTTTCTACCCTATTTTCCTTTTTTATCTAATTGCTCTGCTCAGGACTAAAAGTTCAGTATAGCAAGGCTCATTATTTCAGTGTTCTGGTTCTTTTCTTGATTTGTCTCTTAGCGCCTAAACAAGAATCAGTTTTGCTAACAGTATTAGTTCCACATTTTTTTCTCCCTCTAGATGTAAAGATATTGCATAAGGGAAGACTCTGCAACCTGATTTATTTACGCAGTATGGGAAAAGCCCAAAGACTCTAAGCATATTACTTATGAATACATCTACTATTCCTTAATGTGTAGGCTATTTCTATTATTGTTTCTCTTAAAAAAAAAAACCAAAACAACCCAACAAAAAAGCAGATCGTTAAATTACGACTTAAAAAAAGGCAAAATAAAATAAAAGCAGGCAGCTTTAAACATGAAGTTGCTATTAAATTAATTTTTGATAAGAACAGAAATATTGAAAAAGCGAGACCTAAATTTGTGGCCTGTGTGGCAGAAAATTAGCTCTTGGGAGCTGGGGAAGAGAACGGGGAGAGGAGGTAGACTGGGATTTTTTTAATCTGCATTTTCTACAAAGATCACTGATGAGAATATCTATTAACTGCCTAATTTGCATAAACCTTCTGCAACTGAGGCTCTAGTAAGCCTTAAGCATTTAATTCTGAATCATCTTATTCAGTATTTTTCAGCACTATATTTACTCTTTCATTCTCTCCCGTTTTTTTCCAGGCATACTGGTGGCAGCAATTTCCCTGTAACACTGGTTAAGACTATCCATCATGAAGTTTTCTGGAGTGATTGAGGTAAAAATAAAAATGTTCTGATATTTTCCCCTGGGAGAGCGCGAGTAGTTTCTTTGGCTTAAATAGGCTTTAACTGCATCCCACAGAGTGATGCTTCATAGTGTATTATTAGTGCGATCAAAAAGAACGTTACTAGGAAGAACTGAGCGCTAGCCAATGTTAAGCACTGCATGTATATTTCTCATCTATATTTTACAAATTCAGAAATTTCAAAGCAGAGTCTTTTTTTCACAACACTTTTTTCAGTATTTTCGCTGGGGTTTTTTGCCTGTTTTTTCTTTTTTTTTTTTTTTTTAAATTATATATTTTCACTAGTAATATGTGAAGTTCACACGTTACATTTGCAAGTTCACAGCACTAAGAGAACCCGCCGCATGAATTTGCAGGTTTTGTGGTAAAAAGGTGAGGGGTCTTCTGTAAACAAAACAGTGGGTCAACTGCAAAAGATTTTGCTGTGATTTCTAGGACTGCTCAATTTCATAGATTCTGAAGGTATATTTAAAATCTACTAGAAGAATAACCGAGCATTATTTCTTGACAGTGAGAATAAGTCTAACTTCATAAACATTCCCCCCCCAATTCTAGTGAATATTTTGAAAGCATTCTAATTAATTCATACGCAAAACAATGAGAAGAAAGCTCCTTTTTTTACTAAACAAAACAAGTGGCCATGAGGTTTCTATTTTGGGACCACAGAGATGAAAAATGGGCATATTTCACTGCAACTCCTAGGCAATTCATCTGTCACCTGGTTTTCCACAGAGGCTCACTGCCACACAGTCATCCTTCTTCTAGTCGTCATACAAAGCCAGATAATCAATTTTTTCTCATTATCAAGCTTGATTTCTTGTGGGGTTAATTCTCCTACGCATTCTTTAGAGGACTGAATTCTAGGTATAGGAATTATGTGTGAAATTCTCTGGAATATCTGGAATCAAAACACAGTGGGCCAGGTTCATCCCTGGAGCAGCTTTTCTAGCATCGCTGCAGTTAGGCCAAAAATAAATTTGACACTTTAACTTTAGGAATAATACAAACAATGTCATTACAAGTACTCAATTATTGTTGGAAATATAAGAATATAACCTGCTAGTGATCCTTTATTTATATCTTTCCTGCTTGTAGTAAAGTCTTCGAAGTCAACTGGATTGTGCTAATCTCATGTCTTCCATGTGGCTCTTAGACCTCTCTTAAATACATTAATACGTTCAGGTCTTAGAAAGAGATGCTACTCTTCTGGGCATAAAAGATACTGTAGATCTACCTGTTGGTGTCATTACAAGGGAATGTCTGTTTTAAAACAATTAAAGCTTTACAGCTTGATAGCAAATAATTCAATTTGACTGTTTTGAGTGGAACTTGAATTTCAACCACACTGTCTAGGAATAGAAGGACATAAAATGTGAGTCTTTTACAATAATTTCAGTGGCAAAACTTAGCAAAGGGAATTTTAGTGGATGCAGTGGAATTTTTGCATTCCAGAGTTGTTGATTAAGTTCTTCCATATTTATAAATTAATTTGAAATATATCACATTGTGATCTAATCACAATTTACAGGAGCAGTTCATTAATTTTCTTTGCTTCCTTCCATTACTCTTCTTCCAGTTACGTTTCAGAATTCTCCAGTCAAGTGATTTGATGTGGCACACATACTGGATTTTGGAAGAAAAGGACCTTCAGTTTTTTATCGGCTAATACTTCGCTGGAGTCTCCCAATCACTGTATTTGATTTGATTTCAATGACCAAACTCCTGAAGGAAACGATGGACTTGCGAGATAAATGGGGTCGATTTCAGTGCCGTTTTTTCTGATTTACAGTGGTGTAGGTATGAGCGGATTCCGTCTGCCAGACTATTAGCATACTGAGCCTCACAAATAAGGTATTAAACTTCTTGTTAAAGCCTTTTCTTTTATGTTTTTAGCTATTTTAAAATTAAGTTTATTTGTGGTACTTCATTCCAGATATTCTTCACCTTCTTCTAGACTCACCGGCTGCATGGGCATTCTCAAGTCCAAGCGTTCCATGTAGGAAACCTTGTTAAGGTGATGACAGGTAGTTAGGGCAGACACTCCTGGATTAAAGCTCTATGTATTTGTTTTCTAATAAAATAAGATGAGGTAAACAGAACATACTGCAAGGAACTGAGGATTAAAAAAAAAAAAAATCAATCTCTCCTGAGACAAACCTAATAACTGGCTCCAAAAGCTCTCATAAATTATTAGCTTTGAAATCACTCAAAGTGTCTGAAACATTGTATGTGTCACTGATGTACTTGAAGTTCACCTAAGAAACTGTATCATCAAAATGTGCCGACAAAAAATGCCAGCAGCTATGCCACCTTGCAATCAATCACATATCTGTTCCTGAGTTATAAAGTGTCAGAGATTGTAATTTCATCTGCTTCTGCTGCATACATTTAAATGTTCATATTCTTACTGAGGAAGGAAGAAGGCTAAAAACATTTGTCAGTTCTGTTTCCCTCCATCTGACTGACTGTTTTTTTTTTTTCCCCCATAAAGCTTATGTTGCCTTGTAAATTAATACAATGTGTATAGAGATAAATATTCTATATTTTCATTTGAACGTATGAGTGGCGAGGAGTTAGTGTCTTTCACGAAAGTTGCACCATCTATACAATCAATGAAGAAACAGAGAATGGTCAAATACCTGTTCAGGAAGAATTACACAGCTGAGTCCAAGGAAGACTGGAAATTTGGGTTCAGTGCTGAAAGCGAAGAAATACAATTGGCCACGTAGTGGAAATAAAGGTGAACGGGTCAGCTCAAAGCTGCCGCTGCTGCACTCAAAGGAAGGGTTCCCTACTATTCCAACGAACAAGCATTTGATGTAAATTTTACATGCGTCGTCAAGTGCATACAAAGAAAAAGCTATTTCGTATTTGGAATCTGACCATTACCCAGTTAATGCACCCAGAACAATGCCAATACTACAAAAATAAGTAACCGATTGTGAAGGAAACAGATCCACCCCATCTAGTAGCAAGCAAAATGCTTCATTTCTGCGCTCTTTTCAATACAGAACAGCTATTAGTAACCTAGGCATTAGATTTCTTTCTTTCTTTCCTTTTTCCCCGTGGACTTTCTCCCTCCTCCCATTTCTCCCCACGAACACCGAGTACCAAAGTGCTTCCTGTTCTGAGCTACAGGACACACGCTGGGTGCAGCTCTTGAAGTTTGCTCAGCAAAGGCTGGAAGTAGGCAGCACAGGGAGTTAATGGCAGAATAATTTAAAGTGAGCTTGGGTGGTTGAAAAAAGGACCCACGCATCGTGGTAATAAGGTTTGCCTTTTTTGTTTCTGTTAGTAGCTGTTGATAATTTCAGATCTTTCCTTTCAAATTCTATTTCAAATCATGTCCGGAACGGTAAAGTGTGTTTAGCTCTTATCTATCACTTTTTGATCATTTCTATTAACCTTACTCTACATGTATTGATGATAACTATACAAAAAATAATTAAGTGCAGTTAAGAACAGTAATTTGGAATATGCACATTTATTATTGTAGAGATTTCCATAAATTATTTGAATTTTTCTTCTACGATAGAGAATACTGCATTCATTACAGTTCCTGAACAAATCCAACGACTAACGATACTTATTTGCTCTCTTTCTTTTAAAGAGACTTCCACCATTACCCTTTTTGTACCCCAAGCGTACTTTATCCAAGTGCGCCGATGTTTTGGTACAATAGTAAAGATGGCATGCTTGACATTTCTGTGGTCAGGAACTCCACAGATTCTGCCAATTTAGCATAACTTCTGCTGCATATAAACACATACAGGTTTCCATTTCAGGAAATTAATGTTTTTATATAGTCACTGAATAGCTCCAGCACAAATGAAACCCCTTTCTTTAGTTGTCTGTCCTTTGCGTCTGCTCTTCTACTAGACGAGCCTGCCTTTTTAGTCTTCTTTAAGTCTGGTTACTGAAAAAACACCGAAGTAAATTTGTAGTGCAAGTAGAACAGAACAGAAATTCAAGTAGCTCCCCTGAGGATGGAGATATGCAACTTCCAACTTAAGAAGAGGACACCAAATGCAGAGATCTGGACAGGAATCAGAATCAGAGAATCAGTGGATACTACTCAGTCCGCTCTTGCCTGGGTGTGTACGTGTTTAAGATTGTTAAAACATTCCACAGCGTACAAAAAGCCTTCTCCTTTACCACGCTGAGCTGGGGGAAGTCAGCAAGTACCAGGAAGAAGTTGATGATGACGGTCTCAGAATTTTGTTGGTCTTTGGCACAACAACCACAAGAGCGCAGTCAGAAACTCAACTCAAGTTGTGAGGAAATATTAAGGGGAAATTTCAGCCCTCTTAATACAGTCTCCAACTTGCAAGAAAATATGTAAGTAAAGCAAGATTTCTTTGGAAACAGCTGGTCCAGTAAGCTCAGAATAGCTTCAACGAGTGTCACAAAACAGGATTTAATGTATCTCCCCAGTCAGAAACAGGGAATGAAATTATCAAACTGCTAATGAGCAGGTACAAGAGCAGTTCACATACAATTGCAATAAAACAGCTCTTTTTTTATACGAGACCGCGACCACGCTTAAGACTGAGGGAACAGTGCAGCTATTGACTATTTGCTTCTGCACTGACGTTCCAACAACGCTTCTCATTAGCGCTGACGTTTGCTGTCCTGTTGGTACGGCTGCTTCTCCCTAGGGATCTTTCTTGTGGCTGGTTTCAATAGGCAGATGATGTCTACATTACAGTGACCGCCTCCGCATGGCAGAGGTCCTTCCGGCTCTCTTAAAAGCAGTTCTGCGATTCTGTAATGACTATATTAAGGCCATTTGCGAATACAACCTGAGAGAGCGTGATACATGACTTCTTAACGCTCGGTGTAAAGCGGCGGACGTGTGATTTCTGAACAATTTGCTCAAAACTAGAAAATTTTCTAAGCATACGAAATTGAAAAGAGTAATTTTACAAGTTAGTCAATTCCTTATAGCAGCCAGAAAAGACCGGACAAGGTTGAACTTTTCTAAGATTGAGGGTGGAGGTGGGTATTATTTTACAGAGTGGGCTCTCAAATCTGTAAAAATGTGAGAATCAAGTCGAAGGACGTATTGATCTGAATCTCTCTTGAAACACAGATGAAAAAAAAGAAATCGGCTTCCTCATTTGATCACTTCAGTGCTCAGTTTTCTGAAGTTAACAGCTCTATTGTGTATAACACCATCTCAGATTTTGAACGGGATCTACTTCTGCTCTAATTAGCTGGGTTTTAGTTAAACATGTTATGGCTTTTAACTGGAAATTTCTGACATGCAGACCAGCAGCAATTATTTCTCTAGGGTTTTTTAAACTTAACAATTAGCCTTTGCAATCACAGTCTTTATGCTCTGATCTATATAATGCAAAGCATCAAACAGTCCAGCTGCACTTTTAGGGTTTCACGCTATTTAATGTCTGCTTGTTTGGTTTTGGTTCTATACGCAAAAAAAACGGATTCTAAGAAATCTTAATGGTAAGGCGCTAATCCTTAGACTGGAGTAGGCTAAATCTTATCCCAATACATATCTACACATCTGGAAGAGATGATGGCTTTCAAACGAGAACGATGGGCAAAGACACTGAAAGAAACAGTGATGTAGGAACACTCAGAATACTGGATCCAGATGAAGGAACCAGGGCCCAACCAGGTAATGGAGCTACCTCCATATTTAAGAGCAAAACCTTTTCCAGTGATTTACTGGCTTTCCCATTTAGCGTTGAAGTTCTCCAGGAAGGCCTTATAACTGAATCTTTCCAAAGAATGATGCATTTCAAGACAAACTTTCCCTGTTTGCATCAACAGACACCAAAGATCAATTTTCCTTTCATGTTACAAAAAGCTGTACTTACACTGAAAGGCTTGTCTTTTTTCTATTAGCAAGAGCATAAAAAGAAGTTAAAAATTTCAGTGCCATCCCAGAATGTATTAGCCATTGTTTGAATTAGGTTTTTAAAGGGGCTTTTAATAGCTCAGAAGTATTTCTTGTTTGGCTTTGTATGCAAGTGAAGCAAAAAACTGTAGAAATATCGAGCACACGAGAGCACAGCACAGTCAGTACAACTTTAAGCCGAAGTCTAAAATCCTCTGCTGCACTGTGACAGCTTGCTGATGAGGGATTACTTCCCAAGATCATTACTGGAAATAAGTTCGCTAGTAAAAATTAATCTATTGATGCCCACACAGTACAAGATTTCAATTATTCATCCATCTTATTTATTACCTAATATGTGGAGGGTCATTTAGTCATTTTGCTGTCCTTCCTTAAAGAAGTATGTTTCTCTGGGCACACAGAAAGAAATAATAGCTTAATACACTTTAGCTTCATATTTAGGATGCAGCATTAAAAAAAAAAAAGTAATCATTGTTTATTTCCTATCGACTGCACAAATTAAGGAAGCAGCTGCCTACAATGTTTTCTACAACTCGCTGGGGTTAGTGAGCTATTAAAGAGAACAATGCTTAATGTACTAGGAAGATTAGATGAATACAGTTCTGACAATTACAGTATTGTAAACTCCTAAAAGTTTGCCCTTCAGTCCTGTATGATATTTGCCAAATTTGTATAGCTGTTGGGTCTCCCACTGGATTAGTCTGCCATTAGGAAATGAGGAATGTGAAGGTGCATACGGAAGTGTTGCGTGAACGAAATTTATTCATTTTGCTGCTTTAACTGCAAGGTAAGAGGAGTATCATTTTCCCCCTGGCTTATGCCCCAGGGAGAAGCTTAATATCATACAAACCCACTTTTCTCATCTTTCTCCTTGACATACTAAACTAGCATTAGACTAAAAAGAAATAGTTGTAAAATACTATTTTTAAGGAAATTGGACTGTGACACCACCCCGTTTAGTGACACGGGTTCTTAGCCCGCACCTCTAGCCGTGCTAGGAGGACCTCTAACCGGTCAAATACCAGTCTGGACTTTATCTTTAAGATTTGGAGCCACAGCAAGGATGATACAGATAAAATATTTTTCCCACTAGTCTGTGATGAGATTAAAAAGTTCAGAGTTAAAAAGTCCTATACTGTTGGCGTGTTTGTTGGTCTTAAATCATCATACAGTTTGATACCATCAGCACTGTGACTTATAATTTACATTTACTAAAAAAAGAAGGCTGGGAATTTTTTCAGTATATCAGTACAGATAAATTTCACATCCACATCTGCTAAGATTAGAGGAGTGGAAAAGGCATACTGCCTCAGAAAATGTTTCTATTTAACAAGCAGTACAAATGTGGCCCTTTCCACAGGCAGAAACACAATTATCATTTTTTTGTATTTGTCCCAGTTAGAAGATCTAGGCTTCCTCTGCCATCTTTCTTTTTTTTTTTTTTCTTTTTTTTTTTTTTCCTGTCTTTATTCACTTTCCTGTATTCTTTCTGAATACAACATGGTTTGCATACTTTTGAGCTGCAGAGTTTACCTGCAGGATTGAACAGTAGCTCAAAAAATGCCTACTGCTTTTTTGGTTTTTTTTATGAGTGCTATATATCAAGTCATTTCCATCTCTATTAAAGGATGTTTCTAGCTGTCCTTTTTACCAAGACTCTTTTATTTTTCCTCCTTGTTTGAGGTTTAAAAAGTATGGTTTGATCAGAGGACAGCAGTTTATGCACGAGAGACTGCTCTATGCAAAATAAGGTGGTTTCTCAAGCTGCTTCTTGATTGGTAGGATGTGCGTTTTGATTTATTATTTAAAATCACTTTCCTACCGTATGTGAAATTTAAAGATTTCAAAAATAAAAATTCAATTTACTGCTATTTCAGTAATAAAAATGGTACATGTGTAAAAATTCTGTGTCCATATTCATCTGAAAAGAGGATTTAAACTCACTCTGGCCACGGTACCATTTTTCAGTGTGGTCCTTAAAGAGACTTTAACAACAGAACAGAATCAGGATTTTCATTTATATTAAAAGTCAAAACAAATATTACGTGGTCTATATTAAGGTCAGAGTTGTTGTTACCTGCTATTTAGCCATTAGAGTTTCAATAAGCAAGCACAGAAATGGATGTGAAATGATTCCAAATTCAACTGGAGAATTTTAAACCCCTTTTTCACAGAGGTACAATTCAAACAACGTCACATAAAATCCTACAAATAAGTGACAACGTTAGGCTGAGGAAAAAAAAAAAAAAGCCAAAAGCTGAAACTGTAGGTCCACAACGAAATATCTGTACATATGTATTTTACTTGATTTAACCTCAGCCAGCAAAGGCTGGTAAATATGCTCTAGTTTATCAGCTTTCCCGTTTTGTTTAGAGCGTGATAGTAGCAGCAATCCACTCAAACGTCCACATAGCTAGATTCAGACGTCCATATCCTACTTCTCCTGTCTCTTCATATTTTTTATTAAGGCTAACAAAGCATTGGCTTCTATGAATTTTGCTTTCAAGTCTCCTCAAGGAGACCTTTCCAACTTCCTAAATGATCTGAACACTAACAGCAGCAATCAGTACAGTAACCTTTATTCTGGTCTCACTTGCAGCGTTTTTACTCTTCAACTCTAGCGGGTCTAATTTTAGCTCTTAAAATCTCCTTATTTCACTTAGGCCGAGTGAATTTTGGTTGTACACAATTTGTACACAAAGTCCCTGTACATGGAAAGAATGGGAGAGAGCTACAGTGTAAATAAGAGTCATAGACTTCTATAGGGATTGCTCCTAATGAATAAAAAGTAATAAAAGTAATAAATATCAGGCCCGTATCAGGTGACTCAGTATCAGACACTTCAGGTTAGTGACAGAAGCTTGCCTTAGAAAGAAAATTGTGGAATCCTTTTCTTAAAAAACCCCCACGGGAACGGTGACGCAGAAAGAAGATATAAATTTTTTAACAAACAGGCAATGAATTTTAACGGAGCAGCTGGCCTTTCTTGACATGCATGTTGGAGACCCATGTTTGAACAGTTCAGGAGGCAGCCTTGCAACTTTGATAACAATAGGGGTCTGCCAAACTGAGTCATGGCAATTATCCATACACAATCAGTTACTTTTCAACTCTGCTACGAGTCACGGGCGTACGTGTTCGAACACTTTGCTTCCCGCCCTCTTCTCTCCTCTAAACTGATCTTTAATTAACGGCTCTGATCTTTTATACTTGATGCGCTACACAGAAATCGGCTTTATAAAATAGCCTGCGCTATATAACTGGGATTACAAGGACCGTATAATTTTAAAAATTAAACATCTGCTTTGGGAATATACTTCCTAACACATAAACTAGAGCTTTCTGAGCCACTGGGAATACACACACCTCTCAGAGCCGAAACGAACACTGATAAACCTTCAGTGTTTGCCAGGTCTGCAGGGCTCCAAACCTGAACAGATGGATTGGTTGGTACAATTTAAGAGTCTCTTTTTTTTTTCCTTCCCTTTTTTTTTTTAAACAGCATACCCCCTACGTTGTAAACAAGCCTCCAAGCACAGAAAACAACAAAAAAAATATATTTAATGGCCCCCTGTTCTGTTTCATTATTTACACCCCTCACATGTACTTCCCCAGCTGAGTAATGCTCTTTGATGATTATATCTCCAAAGAACATTGCTGTGATCACGTAATATGCTGTGGAACCATAGATAATCAATCAAAAGGAGAGAAACAGAGAAAGCAACTTTCTGACTTTTTGAAAACTGATTTAGTTCTTATGAAAATGCCAAATTGACAGCTTTGAGATGGAAATAATCTTTTCAAAAGATGAATAGGAATAGTGCAAATTATACAATATTAAACCAATGTGTTCTGCCCCTGAAGGGACCACTCATAAGCTGAAGACATCTATCTCCGTAGTCCAGTTAGTCAAGATCCAAATATGTTTCTTGATTTCTGGCACGGGAGCACCTCTGGTAGTGGTTTGGCGATACTGACATTAGCAAACTGGGAGTTCTGGGAATACAGGCATCACCAATTCATTTCATATACTGTAAATCAGTTTCTTTTTCTCACCTTGAAGCTAGTGAGATCAAAGCTTGTAGCTTACTGTCCTCGAGAGGTGAAAATATTTTTACCATAAAAACATAATTTTGTGAAACAATAAAGAGGTTGGCAATTTGGTCTATAGTTTAGCTTCCTGTGAAAATTCATTTACGTGAAGAATTTGTATTATTATTATCAAAACTGATACAAGGCTGTGAAAACACATACCTTGTATGGATGAAACATTGTATGAATCACAATGATGATTCACCCTTTTAACAATTTAAGTGTGAGAACAAAGATAAACATCAAAAGAAATTTGCAGAGATGCTTCACACTTGAATAGAGTAACTTAGTCGTTATTGTTGTCATTAAGACAACTTACTGAATTTCATTTAATGAACATACTTTTGAAGATGTGTACTGTTACCAATGCCCAAATTATACTTTTTTTCTTTTCTTTCGTTTCTCCACTCCACCCCTTTAATTGTATTTTGGGCTTCATCTTGGCATGAAGACCTAGGGCTGAACAGCCACAGCTGCAGCTGGTCCACAATCCAAAATCAACGAGGTATATTAATAAAGATGCTGTACAATTCTGATAATGACATGAAATGTTTTGGGGGAGCAGTTCAATATTTTTTCAGAAATTAAAGAATGTGGAAGGTTCTAAGTATTGAATTCAGCTTTCTGGAACCTCACGGCCAGATGTAGTTTTGGGGCAGCGTCACTTGTCAAGCTGGCTGCTCTTTGAAGCCAAAGGTCACTAAGAGCCTGGATCTGTGAAGGTATGTTAGGGAACGCGTGCTCATACAGAGGAAGACTATGAAGAATTTGAAATAGTTGGGGATTCACAGAATCATCCCACAGACCTCATCCGTCTTTTAAGAGGGACACCACAGACGTTTGCTGTCCCATGACTACCCAGCGGTAACTGCACATTTGGCCCCAAGAGGTCCTGAATGAGTGTGGTGTCACAGTTGGTTTGTGGTTGCAGACTAGAAATGTGCTCGTCTTTATTACTGCAGATTTTACAGGACGCGTACCGATGTAAAATCACAATCACTGCTTACGTTAAAAAGCAATCACCCCACCTCCTCCCCTTTTCTTTGATAAGTTAAAGAGTGAACGGTGTCCTGCGGGGAAGAGAACCGGCAGAGCTACGGAGAATCTGACAGAGATTCTCCACAGAGTTTACTTTTATGAAGTAATATTTGTGACTCAATTTGCCTATTTAATCATGTAAAATTGTCATCTATGGAGTTAGCTTCTTTCCAGAGACTTTTTAAAAATGGAAAGTAGCATCTCTGGTAATGATAGCAATGTCAAGTTGTTTCAACGTTTTTGTACCAGCAATAAAATAGATACCACGCAGAGCATGGGCAAAGCAATCAAACTTCTTCTGCTGGGCTGGCCTATCCGTGGATTTTAAATGGGAGTGGGATAAGCAAAAGCATTGATTATGTAATTAATCTGATTAGGGAATCACTAGACAAAAAAAAAAGGAAATTATAAAATTCGATAGGGTTTATGTTTGGAGAAGCCAAGTGGAAGAAAGGAAAAATACTGAGTTCCTTAAAGCAATACGATTTTAAATGCAAAATTCTCAAGAAAAAAAGGAAACCTGAGTGGGAACTTGTTTACTATTAGGTGTTCATTATTTTAATGATATTTCCTTATTGGTTATATGAACTAAAGTGAAACATTTTTCATAACTTTTCTGGAATTTATCCAAAGCTCAAATCTCTCCCTCTCTCCACAAACATCTCTAAAGAAGCGAGCTATAAAATCAGAGTGACCGCAGAGCTTGTTAGCTCTGGAAAGTCTCTATGAAGTTACCCGGGAAGTGCTGGATTGCACCCAGATGTCAGACCCCCCCCCAGTCTTTGAAGGACTTGGAATCTCGGCAGGCAGAGCACACGGGAGCCAGGCGGCGTGCCAGCGGAGTAGAAACTCAGGGGTGGTGACTAGGGTCTGCAGAGTTCCCGTGGACCTGAAACCGCACGGGTTCGACCGAAATTTGAAATTTGACCGGAGCGTTCGGCTGAACGTCGACCACATTACACTTTTAGGTAGGTTATTCAACCTGTGTGATGCGGGCGTGCTACAGATCTTTCCATACCGCTTATCCATAAGAAGAAATATAATTAAGCCCGAACAGAGTAGTGTGCCTACTTTGGTTTTCAAAATTCTGTTTTTACAGTACAGTACAGTTTATGAATATCAAGAATCTTGTATCCATCGTTTAGGTGGAAGTTTTTTCCTATGAACCAAAAAGATTCTATGCAGCCTTTATTTCCTTTCATGATATGTCTTGTCATACAGGTTTCCTTCCTTTTGAATCCGGTATTTCAAAGTATTATAAGAAAACAATTTCAATCTACTGTTAACATAAAATCAAGCAACACATACGTGGTTTGGGTGATGTGTGGCAAGTAAATACGAAAACTCTTGTATTTATAAGAGATACTGTTGCTGAAAGTAGTAAGTAACGTGCTGTTATGATTTTCATATAAAGGAGTAATAAAAAACAAAACGAACCCCACTCGGCATAAGAGAAGCTGGTGCTTTACAGCAGGCACAGACGAGCGCAATTTGCAGTAAGTCCTGCGGGACATGGCTTGAGCGCCGCAGAGGCACTCCAGAGCTGCATCACCGGGCTCGGAGACTTCACCAGCTGAATCTCGCTTGGGCCCACGGCTGCTCCGATTGTGCCTTTTGACTGACTCTGAAGCGTTCGGATAAAAGGCCCTGGTGGCGTACGCTTCCCATTGAAGGAGACTATTTTTTGAGCTCTTAAGCAATCCAGAGAGACACGAGTAAAACCTGGCAACATATGCAGCACATCCATCGGGATATTTGCTTTCCTACACGTTAATGAAGATTAAACTATATGAATGTGCAGACATCACTTTAACGGATAATTAATAATGATTGATTATTTTTTTTTTAAATATTAATTTACAGTGTGACTTTAATTCAGGTTAAAAAACCCCAAAAATCAACAACAACAACCACAAAAAAACCCCAAAAACCCTGAAAACATCCTGACATGCCTAGGGCTTTGGTGTTCAAAATGCACTGACGTAAATTCGGTATAAATGCAACCTATGGTGTGCCCAAACTGTCGACGTGACAAAACAAAGGAAGGCTATTAACATTACATCACCTTTGCAACACGCAGCTTTTGAGAAACAGTCTTTTGCCCACGCAGTTTTGCTTCACTCTTATCTTTGCTTTTTTGAGCTAACCGATACTATCACTTCTTTCAAGGGGTGAATTCCATCGTAGCCAGATTCTTATTTGCTTTTAACTCAGTATGTACAAATTTAGTTGTGGCTGCTTTTTCATCCGTGCCTTTTGAGCTATCTGCTCTGTCCCTCCACCAAATGATTTTGCCTTATTACTAGGAGCAGTAATGGAGCTGTTGTGGAGAAGTAGGTTCTTACTGGTAGAAACATGCCAAAAAAACCCCAGTCATGAAGCTGCGGAAGCAAGTGGATGAGCATTTTCTCCTTTTTTGCTTCCACCACATAACACGAGGCTCTGTAGGCTGCTGTTACGCACATCGTGCCTCAGCAGAGGCAGCGTTAAGCAAAACATCAAATCTTGTAGCTGTGTACAGCTGTTAGATTCTGGGGTTTCAGCTGCTTGACTGAACGACTCTCCCTTAGCACGTCAATTGAATCAAGTCACCAAATAATCAAATTTTCAGTCTTCTTGTGGGAGAGCTGTTTGGCTGCCAAGTGGTAGCCAGTCATAAGAACAAACGCGACCAACTCCTGTCCTTAACAGACTCCTGCACTAGGTGTTACCTCCAGGCGCGCGTCTGGGTTTACATATACTTACATTTACATCTACTCCAGTTACTGTTTGAATTGGTAATGGCTGATTGAAAGCCTTCACGAAGATGTGCCACCGCCCTCCTCCCCCACATTCTTGGCCAGAATCACAAGAACTGTGCTGTCCTTGCCTAATACCCGTTTTTGTTGTTTCATTATCATTTTATCCCCTGAGAGTGGAAAAGGTTCATGCAAGACCTGATTATATGTGCCAGGCTACCCTACGGATGATGTGCCGAAGACACGGAGCAGCACCTCTGCGCCCGCTGACGTCAGAGCTTTCTAGTCTGGTCTGACATAACCCCTTAGATAGGGATCAAGAACAGACATGGGGAAGAAAAAGCCACGAAATATGTTTGGGAACAGGTTAAAAATGGCAATAGAAAGTTACATTCTTCATAACTTTCTTTGACCCATTTGTGTACGATTAAAACATTCCAGCTTGCTATGCAACGCTGCAGTTTGTAACAAGTTGAATGAAAGGGGGTCCTTTTGTGTACTAAATTTTAGGAGTTATTGGAATAAATTCCATCTGGTCTTATGCCTGTACTTTCTATCGAACAGTTCAGGATTTTTTCAGAAGCACATCCCCTGTTGGCTAAGCCCAAGGCCTATAAAGCGCAGAGGACTACATTGCGTGTTCTATTTTGTGCTTAGTTTTAAAGAAATGACTATTTGCTTCTGCCTACTCTTTTGCTCCTTAAAAAAAAATAATGAAAAGAGTGCCACAGGTGTTTAAATAAATGTCTTAGTCCAAAATTAACAAAAAACTTAGAAATATACTTTTTCATCCATCCAATATGCAGATCACACTGTTTATTCTGTTTATATTTGCTTTTACTTGTAGTTTTGAAAGTAGCATTGCCACTATGTCCGGATGAGTGGTGGGGTTTCAGCAATTCTCAGACACGGAAGGGAAGGATTTTTTTAGAAAACTTTACGGTCAAGATTTCAATCACAGAATAAATTGATACAATTTGATTTATTCAAATAAATAAATTCAATCAAATAAATAAATCAGTATACTAGAAGCAACAGTCCCATTCGTGGGCAAGACATACTGGACCATGAAACATTTTCACGGAGCAGTGCCGAAGCCTAGGTTAGCAGAAGGGCAAATGAATTTACTGTGAATTCTCCTGCCAAACTTTACTTGTCCATGTTTTATGATAGGATGATGTATTCCCTGGAGGTACTTGACTTGGCCCTGACTATAGAAGGAAGACCAGGTGCCTAACTTTGGGATGGCTTAAGTTAGGTTTATTAAGTCTTACCCTTCAATACACATAGAAAGCGAGATCAGGAGATCTGCATATGATCCCAAATTTGTCACAGATATATTATGTGATCTTGATTTGAAATTGTTTTGTCTCCTTGAGTAAAAACAGTAAGATAGCGAAATGGAGACAGACATACCCATCTAATACTCTGGATTACACTGGGAAATAAATTAATATGATGTGAAAATAGCAACATTCTACCGAAAACACTGTAGGAGGTTGAAATAAACCTAATGGTTATTTAAAAATGAATGCTTATAAAACTCTATGAGACACTCTTACGGAGGTAAACTAAAGATTCTTATTTGAAGCACAATGTTAGAGACCAACAACAAATGCTAACTAGAACCACTTTGCAAAAAACTCCGTCGTAACAACTTGCTGAGTGCAAAAAGCTTCCTTCTAATGGACAAGGATTTTTTTCAAAACATCACTTAAACATGATCCACATTACATAAAAAGCATTTGAGCTCTTTTTTTTTTTTTTTTCTTTTATTGGTGTTACTTAAGCAAAAAGAAATTGTTTCTATTGAGGGAGAATGGGAGATTAAAAGATTATATCAACCCACTGCACAAGATTATCACAACAAAATGATTTATGATAGCCAAATGGGAAAAAAAAAAGATTTTATTTTTTTTCCTTAAACTTCACTATTATATTTATAGTGGAGAGTTAATATTTTTCAAAATCTGTGCTCCTTCAGGCTAATGACTTAAGACTCCAATGCCTGCAACCACAGATTCAGCTATGATCAATTATTTAAAATGCCTTTCTCTTCTCCCCCACCCTCCCCTTTTTTGGTAGGATTCACTCCAGCACTCACTCAGCCCCTGCTGGTACAAATCAGTTTTCACCGGGAGGAGATGGTTTACCACCGGATGTGCTTGCCCATCTGCAGTTTTCCAGTCCAAATATTTTCTGCAATTCTCCTTCGGCACTTCTAGCAAATATTTTATTTCCTTCTACGCTAAAGGCAGTCGTGGTGTTGCCAATTAGTCCATGAGTGCGTATTCCACAAACTGTTATATTCACCTGATGTCACTTGCGTCCTTATGAGGAAACTTTACCTGTTTAAATGATGACACTGGTAGCAGCAGCCAATTTTCTGGGTTAAAAAGAAGCCGTTGCTGAGTATTGAGCTCCTAGAGATAGCATAAACCCCACCGTTTTAATTTTCCTAGGATAACAAAGTGAAAAAGGGAACTTGCTCTGAGAACCCTCAGCTCCAGGAACGTGCTAGCAGCAAGAATTGCAGGGAAATAGAGAGGAGAGAGCACATAGCCGGCAGGTGGGTTTGCGGGAAAAGGTGCGGAAATGTGGGTGGACTAGCAACTTGTCAGAGCTCGGTGGAAGGAAAGGAGCAGTATTTCCATTACCATATGCAAGGATAATTGAATAAAAGACTTCAGTATTGTGGAAGAAGTGAAATGAGAGGATGTAGGAATTGAATTTGCTGCATTCTCTGTTTCAAATTCAATCAGCAATTATCCCTTTATGTAGCCATAGAACCAAAAGAAAGTAGATGAGAAGATCACCCATCATCCAAATGAGGAAATGTAAGTTGTTTGGTTTTTTTGTTTGTTTGTTTGTTTGTTTTTGTGTGGGTGTGGGTGTTTTTGGTTTTTTCTTAAAGCTCCTCTCCATAGAGATCTAAGGGTTAAAGAGAGCTACAGCTGTTAGTCTGAAGGTAACTAGCTACCATGTTCTCTATTATACAGAACGTACAGCATCCTTCATGTTTACAGTGTATTACTGACTACGCAGCTTTATACCTTTTTGTTATTCTAATTGTCTTGCAAGGAATGCATAGGACCAGAACAACAGATTCCCTAACGTTAATAAAATAATGCCCAGAGTATGGAAAACATTGTTTGTTAATAGGATATGTAACATTTGTATTCAAGTTCCATGTCTAATTATATTTTAGAAGACTTAAAAACATTGACATTTACATTCCTTAGTGAGGAATACCCAGTTTGAAATTTTACCACAAAAGCTAATGACCCTATTAACTCTAATTTGTTTACTCACCAGTCTGGAACAGTTTCTTCCACAGGTACCTCTTTGATGTTCAAAATTAAGCTTCCTAGAGGCTTGAGAAATTAAATGCTAAAGGAGGTCAATTATCCAACAGTTGCCTTAAAGATAAGGACTGCCCCTCCCACATTGTTTTAAAATGATTTTTTCTGATGAACACAAAAAAATGATTGCTAAACACACGTCAGGCTCTCCCACAGGTTTGCCAGGACACAATAGGCAGTTCTAAGTTTGGCCTTTTAGGAGAGTGCCTAATTATATCAGGCAACAGAACGACGTGATTTTTATTTTTTATTTTTTAAACTGAGATTTAATCTTCAATCAAAGTGCAAATGTAATTAATTATTATTTCATAGTCTGTATTTTTGAGTTTGGAATTCGCATAATATCTCAAATATGATCTCCAGCAGCTCCTGGTTAGCATGAACCACTTGCTATGGCGAGTGTAATTCCTGTATTTATACTGAACCTACTTAGTCATAGGCTTCTATTTATTCTTTGTTCTACTTAGTATTGTCCATAACTACAGTACATACACTGTTTGTCCAATCTTAACGATGTAATAATGTCTTATTCGCAAGAAAGCACGACATAAAAAAGGGTCTGTTTTTCAGCTGCGGTATGAATAAAAAAAGTAATTTTGTGATAGTCAGCTGAGCTTATTTTACAATTATGACTCTGAACCTCTGCAACAGTGCCCCAAAAGGGATGAGAGTGTGGTTTCAAACTCTGTAGACAGCAGCGGTTTTTAGCTTCCTAAGACATTCCCCTGAATGAAGCACTGGCTCCCACTGAATTCTTAACTAACCCAGAGGTTACCACTAATCAGTTCTTGCTGGACACAAGAGGTGAAAGCTGGTGTCTCGTACAGAGCGAGAACAACCATTCCCAGCACAGGGCAGATGCTGAGGGTTCCCAGCATGATTCTAGTCCACGCGTGCACCAGCTGCAACTGGGAAGGCAATAATGAGCGCAACCAAGCCCTTGCTGAATGCCTCTCTGCGCTGTGGAGCAGGTTCCTTAACCGGGCATCAAGGATCTTGTAAGGTAGAAACCTCCAGTAGGTTTCTGCTGGCCTTCAGAATAAGGCCGCTCATCTAAAATACAGAGATATGGGATAAATCCATTAAAAGATAAACAAAACAAAACCAAAAAACCCGCAAACAGATCCTTAGAAGACTTCAGAAGACAGCTATGCTTCCTCCAGCAAAATTTCTCCGCATTTAAAGAGCCTCAAGAGGTGCCAGATGGCTAGTCCCATTTTTTATCTCTGTGAAAGAGCATCCAGAATGTTCGTCCTTAATTTGGTTCAGAGTTTTCTGGTGGATGGGAGGACTCAGTTCTTCCATCGTATTTTGATGAGACGAATATTTATCATCTGACAATATCATGCGTTGGTGGGTATGGAGAATCATATCACTTTCGCTTTTCAGAAGAGTTATGGATCCAAATCCAGCTACAACTAGTGGGTGAATGACGTCCTTCTGAAAATGTTAAGGAAATTCTGGGAAATCGGGCATGAAACTGAACTGCAGATAAGGAAACAGAAGGTTAAGGGATTCTGAGAAGCCCTTCAGCTCTCATACAGCAGCTGGTGGTTGTGAGAAAGAAACTGGTTCTCTGTAATATCACAGTGCCATGAGGAATGATGTGGGTTGTATCCTAAAGACTGCTGAAATTAGTGGGACAGGGGTGTGCTCTGTATTAGGTATTCTTTGTTATCAAAAAATCATTTGTGATAAAATACATAGTTGAAGGAAAAAGGGCTACATAAAATATTAATAACAAATGGGAGATTCCTAGGCAGTTTTTTGGATTTGAGAGGCAATGATTATTCTCAAGAAAATGGAACTTTGTATTGACTTCAAAATTTCTTTTCAAATCCTACATACCTTGGGACTTCAGTGACCTTTTGAATATCGAGATTTCAAGGCCTATGAAACCCTGTGAGAGCAATGATAACTGGTTAAAGGTTTTCTTTCACTGTATGAATGGTACAGTGAAGAAACTACTTCCTTACTTGGTCTTCTTAATAAAGATAAAGCTTTTAGTTGGAACGGTTTTACGGCTCTCTAATACACAGTTATCTCGCTTTTTTTGAGCTCCAAACTTACTTGTGTAATGACAACATGAACAAAAAAAAAAAATAGTTTGCCTCATTCCACATTAAGTAGAAGATCAAGTAGAACAGCATGTTAGAATGTTGACAATAGAACCAAAATATCAGGGTAATGTGAGGTGAAGATCTACCGCATTTATTTGGAATTCAGTAAGAAGTCATTTTCATTCCAGATTGGGTACCTTCTGCTTCTTTAGAAAACCCTGAACTGGGAGCGCTTTGAAGTGTGACTATCAGAAGTACAAAATCTCTAGAAACTTCAATATGGTGTGTTTCCTACTGCTTAGATTTAGCTCAACAACATCTTTAAATCTTGGCGGTTCTGGAGCCATACTTTTATATGCCTACCTGTGTGGCAATCTGGAAAATGCCAGAGCATAAAATGTAAATGAGACAACAACCTGAAAGAAGAATATACAGAGAATTTGGCTTTGTTTTTCTCTACAGTTTCAATTTAATTCTTTCTTTCAGTATGAAATGAACAGCTTCATAGCGTTTCAATTTGCACTGGAAGCCCTGTGAAGCGCAGGCTGAATGAGCAGATAGTGAGTTGGTACTGCTGAGGCCACACTTGGGAGTACTGTGTCCAGTTCTGGGCTCCTCAGTACAAGAGAGACGTGGATATCCTGGACAGAGTCCAATGAAGGGCCACCAAGATGATTAAGGGACTGGTACACCTCTCATATGAGGAAGGGCTGAGATAGTTGGGCTGAGAGAAGAAAAGGCTCGGGGGGGATCTCATCAATGTATATAAATACCTGAAGCGAGGGTACCAGTGGTGCTCAAAGACAGGTCAAGAGGCAATGGGCACAGACTGAAACATAGGACACTCCGTCTGAACGTAAGGAAACACTTTTTTTACTGTGAGAGTGACTAGCTGCTGGAACAGGGTACCCAGAGAGGTTGTGGAGTCTCCATACTTGGAGTTACTTAAAAGCCAGTTGGACGTAGTCCTGGGCAACCTGCTCCAGGTGATCCCGCTTGAGCAGAGGTTTGGACAAGATGACCTCCACAGGTCTCGTCCAACCTCGACCAGTCTGCGATTCTGTAAAATACAGGTGGAAGGACAAATACCCATTTAGGTATTCCAGAATCAAAAATTAGCAGGTGTGCACAGTGCGGTGAGCACGTCTGTGTTTATCTCAACCTGGAAACTTCAAAATCATAAACACTGAATCATTTCAGAGTACCATGTGTGTGTCTTAGCATGCACCAGCCAGCGAGTAACGTCGGAAAAAAATCCCCCACAAGCCCAAACCTCACGTGTTCTACACGCCTCATCACAGGAATTCACAGCTCTTCAAGCCTTTGCGGAAGACAGGTTAATAGAAGAATACCTCTGTAATGTATTTTTCTTTTTACAGTCCTCTGGAAGCGTAGAGAGGGGTGACTCAGAACAAAGACAATCGATTGGCAGCGATTTAGCTCCTCGAGGTACTTCACAGGGCTGGGGTGGCTCTTACTTGGGAGAAGGACTCGGTGGCTACAGCTTTCCACAGGGGATATATAGGAACTGTACTAACGCTGAAGTGCGTTACAGGATTCTCCTGCATTCATACGCCGGCACAACAGCCCCTCGTGGGGATTTTTCTGCCTATCCCCAAGCTCTCAGAAATAGTCCACGTAGCAATCTGGACTTAGCCCAAATAAGAGGTGTGTAGCAGAAAGTTACGAGGTTCTTCTCTACATCGTAATGGCCAGTTTTTCTGTTTCTCAGCATATAACAGCTAAATACTACTGCTCCTGCTTTGTACAATATTTTCTTTCATAAACTTCCCTTGCTCTATACATGTATTTGTGCACACGCGTACGCACAAAGCCTCCCATAAAATCTTCTGCTGAGATTCTCAACAGCTAAGTAGCAACAGAGAGGCACCGCTGTCACAAACAAAGGAAGAACAGTGTTTATTTTAAATTGTCCCAGGTCTCAAATTTTGGTCAGACTCGTATCCTGAGTGACGGCGTACGTGAATATTTCCAGTTTTTGTTCATCACTCGCTATGCTTGGAAGCAGGAGCTGACAATGAAAGCACCTCCTCAACAAAAATTATTGCGCCGCTGCTCTTCACTTGAACAAGAAGAAAAAGATGCTGAGATCAAAAGAATAAAATAAAAGGTTAAAAGGAAATCAAACTTGAAAGGAGGAAAGAGAACAGTTAATTGGAGGGTCTGATTCAGATGTGTTCTCGCAGTGCTCGTTCCTAATTTACTATCTGCTCCTCATCTCCGCACAGCAGTCTAACAAGAATTCCACTGCCTCCTCATTTCCCCCCCGGCTGTGCCCCCCAGCTCAGACCTGTGCGCTCCGGTGTTACAGCATTCCCCCCGGCTTTTTTTCTCCTATATTGAGCTTTGGGACCTTTATACATCCACCACCATCCCAGTAATGCTGGGGCACCAGACCTGGATGTCGGCACTGATGGCCTAAGGATTAGAATATTGTATAAGGCAGGTTTTTTGACTTCGGCTCTGTGAAGTCGGTGCTAACACCAGGGAGATACTTACAAAGGCATAAACAAAGGAGACAAATCTACACAAAGAAACTGTGAAACGGAGCGGGTGGGAGGAGAGTGGAAAGAACAAATCAAGGTATTTTAGACTAAGAAAAGTGCCGGGTACCTTAAAGGTCTCTAAACAAATGACAAAATACGCATAGTAAGATTTCAGCTTGCGAGTAACTTGTTAACGTATAAAATTTCAGAATAGCAGGAGATAAAGCTGTGTTTATAATGCAGAGATTTGTTTCACACAGACTAAATTAAAGTCCGTATTATCGCTTTGTTGAATTACTCAGAATCAGCATCATTTGCTTTCACCAATTTCAGGCTTTATAGATGCCGTATATCTACCTACAAAAAGACTTCCCAGAACGTTTGTTTTGAAAGACAGCATTGCTGTTTTTTTTCCAGATGCCTCTTTTCCTTAAATAAACAAATCAACAAGGGATGCATTCCCATTTATCCCACATCCTTCTACTTCTGCATGTTTCCAGTTGACTGCTAAGCTCCTCAATTCCAAAGACTGGTAGACAATTAAAGCGATTCATTCTAAACAACACAGAAGATACTGACAGAAAGAATACGAGAGGAGATTGCTGACGCTGATTTAACTTTGTCTTCAATTACTTCTTCCCTGGTTTTACCGCTCTCCTGTCCAGAAAGGTGTGGAGGTAATCTCCTTGACTGCCCTTAATGTCAAAGGTGCTTTATGACTCCCAAAGAAGAATATGCTGGCTGCAAGCGATGTGAATAAGTAGCGGTTTGACCTTCCTGAGATCAGGTGGACTACACGAAGACGGAGCAAGGTGCATGCAACATGCTAAAAATAGATTAGAAATGTTATAAAACCTGGGATAGTGCATTATTTGTCATAATTCAGGTTTCCCCCCGGGGGCCATTAGCCATCTAACACTATCCTAGAATGTCACCTTTCCGAGCTGGGTAGACACTCTACAGCACTGCGAAAAAGAAGAGTGTGGCCAATGAAGTCCTACGCACAAAGCGCTGTTAAAAACATCAAGAGGGAATTCATTAAACGGCAAAATAAATAAACGCGCTTTCCGATTCTTTCGCAGCCTTTTACCCCACAGTCAACTTTAAAACACCTCGTAAAAAGGCAAAATGCCCACTTCGGTCGCGTCGGCGGCTGATCATTAATTGCTTCAGAAAAAGACAATATTTCAGCCGTCCTCTTTGGAGTTGGAGTATGAATGGCGAAGCGAAAGAGAGTGAAACTGAGTGAAACATGAAAAGCTTGATTTGTTAGGACCCCCGCTGCCTGAAAAGAGATCAAAGCTCAGGAGGAGGCTGTAAAACAGCCGACTGCACCGCACAGAAGCGTGGCCCGTGGCAGCTGCTCTGGGCAGGCTCTCCCAACACAGGTGTACCTCCAGGTCTGCTCTGCCAGCTGAAGCTCGGGAGCCCGTTACCTCTTCTCCCGCTTCATTATTTCAACCGCAGTCACCGAGGAGACGTGGGCTCCATCCATCACAATGCACAAATTCACAGTGCGCAGATTCAGCACAGGCCTAATTAAAGCTTTTCCTTTCATTTGTGGAGATAATTAGACTTTCATCTCACCAGGAAGCTTCAGAAAGATCTATTTCTTTCTTCAATAAAAGCTACATCAAACAAAAGCAGATTTTAATCGCCTTTTCTTTGGGGCATGAGTCAATAATGAAAGATGTCATGGGTAACAAAAATTGTGTGCAGGGGGAAAAAAGGAGGGAAAAAAAGCCCAAGCTATGTTCTTTAATTAACATCATGTTTGCAAACACCATTAATTTCTCTCATTAAAATGATTTTTTTTAATCTACAACTGATTGTTGATAAAACAATCGATTTGAACATCTCGTCTGTTTCACCGCTATGCGGGAACCCATCTGCCGTGCCGTAGAGCAGGGATCACGCAGACTGTTAAGCAACATGTGAGGACAATAAAAAATGCATATGCGTGCGTCAGGGATTTGTGCGGCTCACTGCAGGGCAAGGGCCACCTTTCCTCAGAACATGTATAAAAAATGACTTGGTAGCAGGCCAAAGGACAAGATGTCACAAAGATCGCAAGTGCATAAATAACGAATGAATTAATACGTGCAGGGAGAGAGGGTTCCATCTGTGTTGGGAAGCACTGGGAAATAGGCTCAGGAAAATAAGGCGATTTCAGACGTATTTAACACCGCGTCAAGGAGCTGCTGTGATGTAATATCAGGCGACAAACACGCCGAGCTTACTGCCTTGGCCTTTTTCGTTAGCGGGGGTAGCATCCCAGCACAAGCTTCCTTCCCCATTCCCTTTCTCACTGGTGCAGGGGGAGAGCATTTTTGGCTGCGGGCCCACCGCCCGTTATTTATTAATTTAACCATTCCGTACGGATTGCCGGCATGGCGCAGGCTCGCCAAGAAGGCGTAGCTGACGCCTGTGGGAGCTGCAGTCGGGAAGTCCAGGGGGTGAATAAAGCACTCTTCCACCCTACGGCTCACAGCAATCCCAAAGAACCGCTAGGCTTGTATCGTTAAGACATTTAGTGAAGAGAGAGAGAGGGAGGCAGCTGGTTTAAGCCCCTTTTTAATGATGGAACTGGCGGTGAGGATGCCCAGTGGCAGCGTGGAGCCGTCGTGTCAGTCTGCTTAATGCCTTCCTGGACAGGGGAACGTGGTGTGATTCCTCAGGATCTCACCCAAACTTCCTCTCATGGCAAAATACCATCAAACCAAAAGACTAAAGGATTAAATTTGCGTCACCGAGCGCTCTGCTGATGTTGTGAGCTGCCTGGGAAACCGAGGAAATGAAAAGATGTAATGGAAACTTTTTTTAAAAAAAAAAAAAAAATTAAATCTACAAACGTCTTTAAATCTCACAACGTTGGGGCTTGATTCACAGTGTCTTTACGCCGCTAGTTCTGGCATATGGCAGTTGTTTGGGAAAGCAAAGTTTGTAGGAGCTTGACAGACAGTTCTTCTTGATGCATGGAGCCCGTGAGATCCCTGGTGAGTATCCAGATCCTAACAGGGCTGCACATGGCTGTTCCTGTGATTGTAAGAGATGGAAGTTTCTCCTGTTTGGGTTCCCCTTTCTCTAGTTGACTCAGTCACCCAAAAACCCAAAACTGCAAGCTTCTCCTATGTATCCTGCTTTCTGAAGCAGAAGATTTTATGCTAATCCGCTCCCTCCTCCCGATTACTGAGGACTAGTTTTATTTTAAATTAAGGCAAAAAACATATGCACCTTGCACGGAGTTTATCCATTCTGCCAGGATCTAGTAGTTCAGCGTGCTGAAAAATCTCCTACAGCTCAAGCTAGAAGGTTTAACAGAGGATTTCCCCAATTCTTTTTGAAAGTCTTAAAAAAAAAATAGTTTTTGAACTGGGTTATGTTTCAGATAATTTTATCACCATTTCCCAGTATCCCGGGCCAAGATTTGCTTCTATTTATGTCTTTTTTTATCATTTACCTCAATGGAAGTCTTATCTATTCCAAGTTAAGGAGCAGTGAGGGAAAAAACCTCCAAATAGTAAACACTGACTGAAGGTTTTACTACAAAAAAGAATACGAAAAATGGTGATGTAGAAATAAAAAGAAAAAAACCTTCTGACAACTTTTTTTGGGGTGATATTCTTGGCTGCAAGGAAAGAGAAGTTTTCTGGGTTTTTTTTCTTTCTCTTTAATGAGCACGTTGCATGCAGAAGGAATAATGACTCATGGCCAGAACCCTGAAAGACTTTACAGCACTGTAGCCCTCCCTCTGTCAAAAAGCATTCAGAATGAAAACTTTGCCTCAAATTAGTGACTTAGGAGCGCTCCTGAGCACCCTGATCAGGATATACACGTACTTCTGAATTAGTATTTTTTTTATTGGAAACCCTTCCCCCACCCATCTCCAGGAAAGTTAGATTATGCAATATAAATATATTGCTTATACTTATATACAGAGGATGCAGCTGATCTTCTGCATCAAAAGCAGCGTGGCCAGCAAGTTGAGGGAGGGGATTCTGCCCATCTGCTGTGCTCTGGTGAGACCCCACCTGCAGTGCTGCCTCCAGCTCTGGAGCCCCAACATAAGAAGGACATGGACCTGTTGGAGCAGGTCCAGAGGAGGCCGCAAAGATGATGAGAGGGCTGGAGCCCCTCTGCTGTGAGGACAGGCTGAGAGAGTTGGGGTTGTTCAGCCTGGAGAAGAGAAGGCTCCATGGGGAGACCATCTAGCAGCCTCTCAGTATCTGAAAGGGGCCTACAAGGAAGCTGGAGAGGGACTTTTGACAAGGGCATGTAGTGATAGGACGAGGGGTAATGGCTTCAAACTGGAAGAGGGGAGATTTAGATTAGATCTCAGGAAGAAATTCTTTACTGTGAGGGTGGTGAGACACTGGCCCAGGTTGCCCAGAGAAGCTGTGGAGGCCCCATCCCTGGAGGTGTTCAAGGCCAGGTTGGATGGGGCTTTGAGCAACCTGGTCTAGTGGGAGGTGTCCCTGCCCATGGCAGGGGGGTTGGAACTAGATGATCTTTAAGGTCCCTTCCAACCTAAACCATTCTATGATTCTTCAAAAGTGAAAAAACCCATGAACAGGTGAACCGAAACTGAGATCTTTGCTAACTATCTAGATGATACTGCTGAGCTACAAATTGTTAACATCAGAAGAAACGCCTTAACGAGATTCTAGGTTTGCTCTTTACTTCAGATATTCTACTTTGTAGGTCCTTATTTTGTAAAAGAGGACAGAGAGCCCGAGGTAGCTGGCCTGCCAGAGGAGAAGGAGCAGAAGACAAATAGAAAATACTCTGCTCGGTTTTAAGGGCAAAACTGGGAATGTACTCCTGCACTGCTTGCCTTAAACATGGGTAGGCTGCAGTCTCCCACTGCTATCGGCTGCAGAGGAAGAGATAGTTGCTACTGCTTCTAGTATTCCCAGCAAGCACAGAGCAATATTTAGTTTCCAAAGTGCCTGTCGCCCTGCCGGCGGCGCAGGGACGGTGTGGGCACAGAGCTGCTGCTAATCAACAGGGAGGCTGGAGGCGGATGGTATCCAAATGTTAAAAAAAGTGGCACGAAACGATAGAAGGAGTGAAAAACTCATTTCCCCAACCCCTTCCCATCAAAACGTTATCCTGCATCTCTGTGGTAAGGGGAAACCCATCTCTATTTAACCGATACATGAAACACCATACAGATGGCCCAAAGACTGGACTTTGAGATTCCTCTACCAAGAGGAAGGAGCTTTGCCAAGCGAAGCGAAATCCATCAAACACCTACAACAAAATTAGGCTGGAGGCGCTATGAATAGATCTGTAATTCATCAAGAAAACTAGGAGTAGATAGTATATTTAATAATAAGATTAATAAAAGCTTTTATTGCTTCCACTCAACTTCTATGGGAGAACTGGTGACACTGTCTTATGAATGGAGAGCTCTGGAGCAGTGTCAGGGATGTTAAAAACAATGGGTTTTCAATGAAGTCCTATGACGATCAAGTCATACAAACAAAAGCAGCACCTGAGGTTCTCAGTATCAACTTTGAATGCCCAGATTACCCGAAATGACAACAGCCAAATGTCAGTATTTTTCATTCAGCTGCTCTAAGATAGTCTTTTTGAGGAAAAGTTTTTAGTCCTGTTTCATACCCCATAGCTATTGCATTTCTAATAGGAATGGTTTAAGTACAATATTTTGTTAACTCCCTGTGTTGCCTATTTTATCACTGAGTCTAATAAAACCAGTCAGTTTACCACAGCCTACAAATCTTGCCTAATATACTTCTTTCCATAACAAGACACTTCACGCAGTGCTGCTAAGGTAGAGGGAGGTAAGGACAGGTTCCCCTAAGCCAGGCGAGGCAACAGGAGATCTGGCTTACGGAGAAAATAACGTCTGCCCCTGCGGACAGCCCTGGTGACAGCGGTGCTGCTTCTGAGGGGCTCACGAACACCAGCCATGGGCCGTATTTCAGCCCACAAGGCTGCGGATGGGGCACCGCTCCCGCCTGGCCCGGGAGCTCCCGTCCCGTTCCTTGACTCGTGCAGTGGGGGAGTGAAGGAGCTCCCACGCCTTTTCCTTCTTTCTCTCCCTACTTCTGACTGCTGTTATTCTTTCATCAAAGGTCTATAGCTGTGTTCATAAAATTTAAAGTAAAATCAGAGTTTGTGCATAAATCTGAATTCTTGCCATTTATATATATGCATAGGAAAACATGGAATTTGAAATGTATTTTTTTTCTTACTGACTTTTTCTGGAATGAACTTGTTCAAGTGACAATCTCCATTCGTTAAACACAAAAGCAAATATGGAGGAGCATAAAAGGCATCAGCAGGTGAAGAATAGGGAATTTGTGAACGCATATTTGATTTCAGCAAGTGCAAAATATGACTTTCTGTTTTCTCCGGTGATTTACCAGTCTTATGTCATAAATATTTGATTTACACAATGGAAATCACAACAATGTATAGACCATCATTATCTCAAACATAACACGTTCTGATTGATGATCTGGCTTCCCTTTCCTACATCCCCGCATGCAGTCTCAGAACACGCAGTCCAAACGCTGCATATGAGTCTACTCGTGTGCGCGTGTGCACACTCTGTGTGATATCGTCACAAACTGGCAGGATCTGCTCACCGTTACGTAGGAGCATGTGTAGCGTGCTAGGAATGCTTCTGAGTCAAACCAGTGTGTTTAACAGGTGGAACATTTCTAGAATTAGAAGGAGCTTCAGGATTACAATATTTCCTCTAATTTTAAACTCAAAATACTCTTGAGTGATTTCCTGTCTATTCTTTAAGTATGCGTCATGGGAAGCTTGACGTGAAGAGAATGTTTAATGGATGAAATTCAAAATATGTGACTGACGGGCCATTCATCAGCTCCAGTTAAGTCATAAATAGAATATCTCAGTGTTCATGTGTAGTATATACCCTGAGCTTGAGCGTCGTCCTATAAAACTGAGGTAGAAAGAAATGCAATACCTAGATAATTAGTAAATTTGTTTAATCGCTCATATTTTAAACACGTTTTTTATGAATGGCTTATTGGCAGTTTAATGAGTTATGATAAATTTTCATGAAGACTACTATAATACGCCCTACTGTTTCATCTATGCCACTTGTAGCGCATGCTGGCTCGTTTACAAACGTACAAATGAAGTGGGAATGTGCCATTCTAGTTTTTAAACCCGAATTATCGACTGATTAAATGGTCTTTGCACAAGAGTATCTAAAAGAGTTTTTAGACGTCTGTACAAGGGTCATGTCCAACAGAATGAGGTTTTGCATGCAGATATCTGATTCCTAAGTATCTGAGGAATTGATCTGAGATCAACTAACTTTCTATTGGCTTAAAAAACAAACAAGCAAGCAAATTAAAAAACCCTAAAAACTGACCAAGGTTAGATTGCCTTGTTTTGAGATTTTTCCCCTTCCCCATAGGACAATCGGATCGTCTATATGTTTATGTTTGTGTCTCTCGGAGAAAGAGAGATGTGTCAGGTATGTAGCAACCTGTGCCTATACAGCGGTTCTCCGAACTCTGTCCCAGTTCAAATGCTGTAGTATTTAGTTTTACTGCAGCAATGAGTATCTAAAACTTTCAAATAGGCAAGGTTTGGGAAGAAGGATAATATCTTATATCGGAAGAAGTGATCAAAGTTGAAAAAGGAGAAAAAATTTTGGTCAAACGCACTTTTCTTCAAAACTTTAGGATATAACAAAATGTCCCTTTCTGCCTCTGCCTCTCTTCCCAAATCCTGACTTACACTGTTGAACGTTTAATTTCTATGGATCTCCACACGGCTCCTGAGGTCTCCTTGCTTGCAACAGCTTACAATGTTAACGTGTCATTTAAGAAAAACAAAAAGACAGAATAATTTGTCAACTAAAGTTTGCTTTCAAAATGTAAAGGCCTAATGGCAACAAAATGAGTTCCTCTAAGAAGTCGTGTAAGTTTGTGCATGTGTTTGGAGGACAGTTTTAACAAAAGTGCAATACTTGGGAACAAAAATATGCAACTTATTAGTTAATAATCTTTGAAAAAAGGTTCCTCTTGTTCACCCCTCAGTTAAGTTGAGCTCTATTCCTCTCAAGGCAGGGCATATTAAAATATTGGGTAAATAATCTGCTATGCGCTTTCTGAGCTCTGACCGAAAGCATACATTTCTAACAATGGTGGCTTCTGAAAGTTAACAGATCTAAATACCGTAACAAAAAAAAAAAAGGAAAAATTAAATAGCCAGACCTGCAGAGATAATTTTTTTAAATACTAGGCAGCAACATAAATGCCCTGAACAGACCAGAATGTCTAATAGCGAGCAGAAATCACTGGCATATTTCCCAGACAGAGAGCTACATACAGAAAAAAAAACAAAGAAGGTTTTAATTCTTTAATCAAGCTTAACTTTGAACGTGGACCTCGAATACAAAAACTTAACGCTGCTTCAAGAACTCTAATCAAATATAGAAGAAATGGTGCGAGCCTATTTTGAAGCTAAAGTGATTTTCCTGACTCAAAACTGGAAATGGAGATGATCTTTAGTATCCGAGTGTCAATGAAATGTAAGTGCCCACCAGATTGCTGGCCCACCCATAGATTATTAATGCACAATTAATCTACTAGGGCAACTGTAGAGTGTCATTTAGCTTCAGAGCCCATAAGTATAAAACAGCAACACACTGTGAAATTAATGGTAACACTTAAAGGTCCCATTGTTATTAATTCATTTGACATTCACTGTAATCACACTGGTCTTTAATGAATTCATTTGGCATGTGAATATTGCATGTACTTTCAAATGCACTCCAGTGCAAATCAGTGTTAATTGATGTCCTGAATTGCAATAGTTTCTCTCTCTCTCTCTCACTTCTTTTTTTCAGCCTACCACACTTTTTGTTAAGGGTCTTTTCCCCAGCGCAGGTTATACAAGGCATATGCAAGCACAAGCTCTTATAATAATTATTATTGCTACGGATGACGATATAACATACAAAAATGACCAAGGGCATGACTGAAGCTCTGCAGTAACTTGTTCTAAGGCAATAAACTCTAAACGCCATAGAACCTCCTAGTGCCACATATCCTATGACTATTTTCAGTTTACCGTTCTCCACAAATTGCTTGTGAACATCTCTGGCTTATATGAAAAGGACTGCGGCCACAGGTTGCCATCTTACCCAGTTCAGTTTTATAGCAGGATCTACCTTTTCTCTTCCTGCACGCAGTGACTAGCGCCGTGCGTGTGGAAAACGTCTGTATTTGTGCCAATGGAAATCGTCTCCCTCGCTTATAAATAAGCACTGCTCCCAAGAACTGTGGGGTGCCGAGGAATTCCTCTTTTTGTCACATGCAAGCAGTTAATCTGAAAAGATTTAATACATGGCTGGTGCAACAATTCCGACTCAGGAGCTTGTCCCAGATAAAATACTCCAAACTGGAAAATCCTTCATGCCAATAAAATATTATTGTTGTAATTTATAAACTGCCTGACTTATTTCCTTAGCTGTCTAGTAACAATCTGCAGGTGTTCTTGTTTTCCAGGAAATTAAGGGAGTCTCAGGTGGGCCAAAGGAGTCCCTGATGCCAAACCATTTCCTAAGATGAACTTCAAACGCTTCTTATGGCTTGTGCATGGCGTATCCAGCAATCTTTCTCATCATGTCTTTAAATTAGATGAATACAGGACTATGGTGTCTGGCATCACGCTGATGGGAAATGTGGTAGCCGCACTTCAAAATAGCACACAAAACAATAAAAATATGTATTTAGAATTCCTCAGATGTAATTACTCTTAGAGGTAACATCAACAGCGATATGTAAATACTATTCTTGTATTAAACTACAGGTGAACTAAATCCAAGCACATAGAATAGGCATGTAGTCAGTGAAAAATGCCTAAAAAGTTTTGGTACCACTAATTTTTGGTTGTCTCAGGCGGCTTGCATTGATTTTCAAGAGATGCGACATTAACGTTCTCTCCAATTCCAGATGTTCTTGTGTCTCATGATTTAAAATCAAGGTACCCCAAACCAGTCACTTTTGAGAACTGTGACATAAGAAACCATGTCAAGCAGCTCTACTTGGGTTGAAAAATAATTAAACAGAGAAGAGGTCCCACTGATTTGATTTCTTATCTCAGTATCACTGTCTGCGGGGCAATATACTTAAAATGCACTTACATTTTCAACTAATGTTTCCCATAATAAGTTTCTAATTTTTCTTTTGTATTTTAGGTGAAAGCTAGAGAACATTATTTAAATGTACACAACACAGTACACCATTTTTGTGGTACTGAGTAACTCGGGGGATGCAGAATATCCTAAAAAAAGGAAATAATCTTGTAATGACTTCACAGAAATAGTGTCTACTAGACTCTCGCTGCTGACATGAAGAGTTTCTGAGATTTGATTGCCAAGGAAGGCCCCATGAATAAAACTATTTTAAGACTGGAGATAGACACATCAATCAGAACCGCAAATCAAGAGAGTCTGGCCATGCAGTACCGATTAAAGTTAATAAGTATTTGCCTTGCCTCCCTTTCTTTAACGCAGTCAGAATGACGAACATACTGTAAATGGAAATGCATGATTGCTGAATCTTCATCACTTGTCATTAATATCCTGGAGGTAAAGAACATGTCTTGAGGTCTAACTATATGTTATTCTATTTGGCATCCCCTTATTTCGACACTGACTGAGTTCTGGTCCTCTTTAGCTCAAAACTTTCAGTCATCATTTTCTTAATGACTTTTGAGGAAAGAACTTAACATTTTAACAAGCTAGCACTTTCCCATTGTTAAAGATCCTTCCCAACACCCCACAAAACAGACAGCCTTGTTTCACATCATCGTTAAGTGGCAACACATATAATTAGGTTTGTCAGATACTGTTCATTCTCTGGAGCAGGCAACTGAGATCTTAAGGCGCATGGCCAGTGAATTTTTGTCATTGACCCTTTGAAAACTGCACAGATTTGGACACGTTACTAGTATCTGGGAATTTCAATTTGTACAAGTTCACTGGAGACTTGCGAAGAATTTAACAGCTGAATCATCTGAAGACTGAATAGATCAAGAATGTTGTAGCCCAACACTGTAAGAGCTGGACGGGACCTTCTGTGTGGTTGGTTGCTTTTCTAGCTAGTTAGGGTTGTCCTAGGACCAGGTATGAAGAAGGAAAATTGTCTCATTAGTTCTTGGAGGGGAAGGAAAAAGCTAAGGAAACAGTCTGGCGTACAGAGGAATCAGAAGGACTCATTATCTCTGCATAAACCACGTTGCGCCAATCGGGCTGGATGGAGGACTAAAATCCCTAATCCTGCAAGCCTTTTCACACCGCTTCCCAACTAGCTTCGACACTGCCAGAACACAGGATGCGCGTAGACCTGTTTGGTGTGTCCTCACGGTTGCTACAAATCCACAGCTCCTTTGAAGCAGTGTCCTTTCCTGTCTGTCTGGAGCTGGTTTTGCAATCTCGCTGCCGGGGTAGATGGGACGTCCTCGTCACAGCGTGCAGATGGCTTGGACTCGCCTACGTTGCAAACAGATGACGAACGTTGGGGCGGGCGTAAATTTGGTGTGCTAATGAGTTTGCTTAAAGTTCTTGCCTGAGTGACAGGATAGTATTTCCACAATGTAGATGTGAAAAGGGTTTGGGATGGAGCAGAAGCATGCTCCAGGCATAATATATGCTACAGATGCACATCTTCCACAGACAGGATTTACAGCACTCTGAAAATGAGTAAGAGCTGTGTAATAAATAAAGTTGTGACTTACAGGGCTTTTGATTCATTTTGCGCAAAAGATGGGTAAGCGATATTTACTGAAAGGATTTCTACAAAGCTTTCTAGTCTTTCTTAATTAATAATTGAAAGAATGTACAAGAAGAAATATCCTGACTTCTCAAAAGCTTGAGTGTTCAAAATACGAACTTCCCGAAACATAAAAGCTGTACAAAGTGTAAAACCCCACAGATATTGACGGTTATTCACATCAAGAAATCAAGCAAACATGATAATAATATGTAAGCACGGTGGTACTCTCAGCCATTCTCCAAACTGAAATGGAAAGATGGTCACCGATTAATGAGATTATAAAATGCATTTAGCAAGCTTATTGTTATCTGGATGTTCATCGGAAACCGCTGAGGTTTTAAGAATTGCATACCTCTGGGAGCGCACAAAGTATTCCACATGAAAAAGATATTGGCTTTGATATCTTTGGAGAAAGGTGGATGAAGAAATTGGATTCTTCAATGGCAGAAATCTTCCCGGCTCAGCTGTTAGGAGAATCCTGCCATGCATAGACAACATTTTTCAAGTATGATTATGCTCATGAAATTTTTGCTGCACCTTAACCTGAACCATAAAATAACCATTTTAGGTGTACAGACAGCATAGAATGCAGAGATGCAAATCAGCACAGATGCAATAAAAACCCAAAGCATTTTCAACATTAGGCCCACTGTTTGCTTCTCATCTCTGCTTAATTAAACCCAGAAAGCAACGTGGATTTTGAAGGGTGGAAAAACTGTTTATATAATCACAATTTGCCTAAAAATTATTAGGTATTTGGACTGTGTTAACATCCAGCTATATCAACAATACAAACGGCTCCACTTTGTGTGTATCGCACTTTTCTGTAGTTAGCTGCTGTTCCTAACCCAAAGAGCTAAAAATCCAAATCTGAATACAGAAAACAGGAAGGACAAACGGCAAGAAGTAAATAGAAATATCCCCATTTAACAGGTGAAAGACCAAGGCACTATGAGATAAAAATGTCTTTCTTGGAGTTACACTGGATGTCTGGGGCAATACTCCAATATTTTAAAGTTTTCAAAGAGACAGCGCCAGAGCATAAAACTAGTGTAAATAGTAAAGAGAACCCACAGATTTTATATAATGAAATAGAGCATACAGAGCTGTCAATGTTTCTTCCCATTGGAGACCAAATGAACAGTTCCAGATTTCTTCGCAGATTCCCATCAATTTGAACAGTGCAGGATCTTGGCAGTACAAACAACCACTAGATGCAATTAGAACACAAATGGAAAGGGAATGTTTCCAAAGTAATGACGAAAATAGCCTCTTCCCGCTTCAAAAATGAGTTTCCACAAAGACGGAATTTCAATATTGTCAAACGGGACAATTTTCACAAAATAGTTGACGCTAGTCTATAATATTCAGGCTTTCTCAGTTCCGCGCACTGAGTCATCCAGCTCCTGTCTTACTGTTGCGATCCCCTTGCTCTCTCCTTTACTGTAATACTATCCCGATTTCTACGTCTTCCCTCCTCCTTACAAGCAACTCGTTCTCCTCCTTCTCCGTATTCCTCTCCACAAACCCCAGTGCACTTTGCAATCCCTCTTCCCAAAAAAGGCACCGAGGTTGCTTTGCCAGAAAACCGGGAAAGCGGACAAACACCATATATGAGTAGAATAAAAGTTTTTCTCTTGTGCAGAGGTAATCCTGTTACGTTTTCTGCCAGTGTGGGCCAGAGGATGCCCTGGATGGTCAGCCAGGCAGGGAGGAGACCCTCGCAGCTCCTTGGCCTTCAGAGGACCGGAGCACGTGTGCATCTCCACCGCTGCCAGTAGAAAAACTGGTTCTCAAACTGGAGCTGACCTCAAGTTCGAATAGTTTTTCTTATGGAAAGAAATGTGCGAGGTGTCTACCAGCTAACCTGAGGATGTGCAAAGGTTCCGTAATTTAGCGACCTACTTGTTCAGCTCTGCAGAATACGGGAACCCTTTCAACAGGTGAAGTGGTTATAGTTGGCCCTTTAATAAAGTAATCATTTCCGAAGAGATCACGTTAAGATGTTAGACCTGTTATTAACCCCTTAAAATTATTTTAGTTGGATACTATTTTTTTTCTCTTAATAACCATGCCAGGAGGAATATTGACATTTTTTAATATTACCCTATGCTGGTTTAAAAAATTTGCAAATAGGAGGATTACAATCTGGAACTGGGACCCAGTGGCTATTCTGACTTTTAGCTCAAAGCAGCCTTTAGCAACTCAAGTGACACAAATATCTTCCCTGATTACTGAAGAGATCCTGTTCTTTCCAAAAGTTCAACCAGCTTCACCTTAGGCAAAACAAGTGAGAGAGAGTTGAGAAGCAGGTAAACTCTCTGCAGCGTTTGTAAAAATGATTACACATTATTTCCACACCCTCCCCCCTGTATTATGTTAATAAGAAGGCATTATACAACTGAAGAAAAGCTGATGAAAGAACACGAAAGAAATCCTTTTGCACGGAGCTCGGATATTTGACATAAAGACAGTGGATAATAATAAATTCCTAATTGCTTTTTACATCATCTTTATTAAAAGCATATCCAGGATGTATTTTAGTAGTGTCTTGGGAGGAATGATTTCAGCAATGTTTTATTGTAAAAATAAGTTCTTAGGATTTCACTGTGTGAACCAAAATTCATTAAATTTTAAATACTACACTGTCTTTTTAGCCATTATGCCACTATGAGAGCAAAGGTATTGGAAATGTATGGGAGTATATAAATATACATACATATATACATATATATATCTGGTGGGGATTCATGGGAAATGCAAAAGATGTTCAAAAGCAGCTGACTGTTGGCATAAACCGTACAGTGAGCAGCTCTGCAATATTACGACCTTTTTTGCTATTATGTGAACTGAACTTTCCAGCAGGCTGATTCTGCCTTGGGCAGAAGCGGCACAAATTTCAAAACGGAGGGTAAAGCACTCTTATCATTTGATCACATTTATTTCTGGTGCCACTGAAGTAGAAATCTCACGATCTTGTGGAAAGCTTTACACTATTTAACTTAATGTAAGGCTGGGAAAGCATCTATTATGTTTTAAGAGAAACTGTTACAACTCTCCTCATCTTTGACTCGCATGTATGCAAGTACAAGTGGAAAATCCGTGTACTAGAAAAGAAAGAGAATTGCCTAATTATAGATGAAAACTATCACAAGCCAGGAATTATATATCCATGTTCTCTTAACCTATCATATCACATTTGCTTTCATTCTCCTATCACACTGAGGTCTACTTTTGTAGGAAAGACTGGCAGTAGCGGAAGGGCATGTTAGTTTTATTATAATGTTTGCTGCTGCAATGATATTTCCTGACAACAAAACGATCCATTTATAAAGGAAATAAAAAAAAATCCTGTCTCCAGTCACAGAGCATTGTTCTTGAGAACGCCAACAATATTACGACATCAAGGGCACTTCCCTTCACAGACAGTAGTAAGATTCTAAGCCATAACAAATAAAATTCCCCAAACCTTGTGTAATAAGCCTGTATATTTTTGAAGGCTAGAACGTGAAGGCTACTGCAGAATACCCCATGAGGAAACTGCAACATGGTAGAACAGAAAAAAATATTTCTTGGGGGGGGGAAAAAAAAAAAGAAAACCCCCATTTTAAATTTGCATACTTCCATTCCACGAAGAGTTTCAAATACAATTGGATTGAATTTCTTAAAATTTAGCTCAAAACCAAGCTGAAGTGAACAGCGCTGGCATCTCAGGTTCCCAATGATCTAAGAGCTTTGAAAATCATAACACAGCAGTACCTAAAAGGGCTGGTTTTTCCTTATTCTTTCCACAGTGTTCTGTTCCTACAGGATCTAGGGTTTGTAAATAAGCTGGATAATACCAAGGAAATTCTCCTGGTACATCAAAAATATAGGAATGGCCTAAATCCATCTGTCTCACCCGTCAGACTTCAGTATGGCTTTGGTGGCTGCTCAGACCTAGCTTGAAACTTTCCAATAGGTTTGGGATGAGGTTCTTTGGTTTCGCTTATTTAATTGCATTATGTAATTAACTTTAATTTTATATAGAAGAGCTGCATCCGTTCAGTGGCACAAAGTCAAGGCAGTAGGTCGGGCACTCGTCTGCAGTCAGTCTGCGTTCACTCGGCAGCAGGACCAAAAGCAGCAGGTGAAGGTCAAGAGCAACTGGCACCAGCAAACTCGGGAGTCAGAGTATTTGGCTGGAACGAGTAGATATCTATTCAGATCTCTTCCGAGCTGGAAGAGAAGGAAATGGAATCGGTCTTCCAAAATGTGAGTGAGCAACCCCATGATCGGACCACGGAGGAAAAAACACAATAAACTGGAGTGCCTTCCTTCTCCTTGCCGGTTTCTGGAATTGTGCATTGCATGTTCAAAAGTATCCCAAAAGAAACAGGGCTGTCTTGTTTTAGGAAGAATGAGTTGTTTTGCTAGTTTCCAAGCAATTTTTAATTTCTATTAAAAAGTACGTCTGTTTCAGTACAGATCAGTTTTATATGGAAAAAAAGGGGAAGTCCTAAGCCCTTAAGTCTGAGAGAATGCAGGATAATACAACCCTTAAATGTCACATAATATCACTTCTCCCTTCCTTTCAACCTATACTGGGCTGCGATTAACCTTTCAAAACCACCGAGCACGGTGTCACGGCACGAATTGTGGAAAGTCATGGAGAGTCATGGCACGAATCTGGCTTTTTCTGAGATGAGAAATCACAAACATTTCTTCTGCTGGTTCAAATAATCTTTTTTTTGCCTGCTACGTATATAAACAAAAATTTCATTACAAATGGAGCACGCTACTTGAAATACACTGACAACTTGAGAAGCATATATATAAATTTTACTTTGTGTCTTTATTTATGCACTTCATAATGATGGAACCATCTATCGTTTCCAAAAGAATTTACTGTGTACCCTAAGGTGGCTGTATTCTCCATTCCGGTAATGCTGGAGACTGAAGAAACACAAAAATGCCTTTAAACAACATCTGCGCTCTCTTGTCCTGAAAGCCAGGCTACCACTTTGGCCATCTGTCAAAATTAATCAAAAT
Source organism: Burhinus oedicnemus (assembly GCA_008921705.1). NCBI lineage: Eukaryota > Metazoa > Chordata > Aves > Charadriiformes > Burhinidae > Burhinus > Burhinus oedicnemus. The sequence goes on from VFFE01009208.1 coordinate 1,265,624, forward strand.
TTTGAGCACCTTGTGGTTAACGAAAGTTATCTTCAACTGCCAGTGTTTCCTAAAAAGGCGTATTCCAGAAGTTAAGGATCATTAGGACACAGAAATCCTCCAGTTAAGTTATTTTTCTTGGGAATATTAATCAGATCAGCCTACGGAGATGTTGGTAACATGGCTTCTAATTTGGCAGGTCTATGCAGGAAAACCAAAAAAGGTTGAAAGTGCTGAGTCTGCTGCTGCAACCTGCTAGGCATTACCCACAATATTATACCATCCTTTCACCGTGTTTTATCTTACTAAAAGGTAAAACAATGACAGAGTGACAAATATGGCAAGTTTCCATGCTGAAATCACGCTTATTGTACTGACTAATGAAGCTGCTTTTGCTGATAAGCTGTGCTGACTCATCAGAACTAGTAACCGTTGGCAAAGGCAGTGTAGGTGGAGGGTGCTTCTAGGACTCTTGTAATGTTTTCTGCCTAGTCTCCCTTTTTTAGAAAAAACATATCGCAGATGACTACTGTTGGGAAAACACTGCTGAGAGAGAGTACGTTTAAAGATGGAACTGGTGACTTTTCTGATTTTAGTCTCCATGTACATAATTCCTCAAGTTTTGCTAGATTATTTGGGCTTTTCCAGTGCTGCTTCATCTCTTTCCAGTTTATTATGCAGTTTTGTGTACCTGATTATAGACACAGTATCTCCTTTCCCTTCCCTGCCTTTACTTCTTCCACACGTAGCACACTACCTACTTGAGATGGGTTAAAATTCTTTAGGTGCGGTATTCCTTTTCCTTTCTTTCAAAAAACCCTGACCTTTTCCTTGAAATAGGAAGATCTGAAACTAATCTGCTTGTTACAGTTGTGATTTTGACCTGCCCAATAAGCTGCACGTTGACTTCGAGCTTTGAGAACGGTTTTTGATGGCGATGCGTGTCACCGTTGTAATGCTAATTCAGGCAGAAGCCATTTATCATTTCTGAATATAGAAAGTGTTTGGTGTGACACTGTGCAGACTTATTCATAGAATAACAAAGATCAAGAGAAGCGGTATAGCTTAGCCTATAAGGAACAAGACCAGGACCAAAACATCTACTTTATATTCCTGCTTTAGTCAATGACTACGGAAAAGTCAATTGTCTTCATGTATTTTGACAGCTACTTGCTCATTAAAAGAATAAAGTAAGGTTAGGTATTATTTATTTTTACAATAAATATTGAGGTAGGTTAATACCGGTTCTCTCGTACCTGTGTTTTACTTATGCCTTTCTTCACCAGCAGGCAAAAAAGGCAATGATAAAATAAACTTTTTTTTCACCCCCCTCCTTACTAGAACAGACAAAATACCCCAACAGTGTATCAGCAGATTCATCAGTTCCATGGCTTTTGTGCAAAATTCTCACATGGGAATATTACTATGTCCAGACTTAGGAACATGGAATGACCTGAAAAGCCGTGACCAGGATAACAGACAGCTTAAAAAACCCCCAGGTTGGACATCAAAGAGGAAATTCTGTTACTCTTGAAAAAACTAATACGTTTTATATTAATTAAAAGTTTCAATAAAAAAAATGGAGTTTAGTTGAATTCTGTAAGAAGTATGTTTTCCAGAAATACATGGAAATTGAATTTCCTGTAAGCTCAGCACAATGGCAGCTCAACAGAGATGTTGTCCAAACAGAATGGTTAAAAGGTCTTATTATGGAGAAGGGTAGTTCCTGGAACCGAACAAAACCAGGGATTTTACATCTTTGATTGGCAGCCTCACTGCTTCTATTATGTGAGAGAAGTTATATGCTGCAGGTTGCTACAGACTGCCCATACAACTGGGAAAAAAAATAGTCTCTCTGTGCCCCATTATCATACCTGTACATTACTTCATGGCTGTGCTGTGGGTATGAAGTTATCGCTCTATTTACCTTGCTTCACTTTATTATTATAAAGCATATTTCAGACCATTACTTTGGAAAAATTCACTGTTTTATTTGATCATTGTCTTAGAATCACAGAATCACCAAGGTTGGTAGAGACCTTTAAGATCATCGAGTCCAACCATCAACCTAACGCTGCCAAACCCACCACTAAACCATGTCCCTCAGCACCACGTCTGCCCGGCTTTTAAATACCTCCAGGGATGGCGACTCCACCACTGCCCTGGGCAGCCTGTTCCAATGCCTGACAACCCTTTTGGTGAAGAAATTCATCCTAATATCCAATCTAAACCTCCCCTGGCACAACTTGTTACCAAGGGTTAGAAAAAAGCGTCATTTTCTGTGGGGCTACGTCTCTCAGCTCACCTTCCCACTCTCTTTTCTTTTCTTGTCCCAGAAAACACACAAATTTGCAAACCATCACAGATCTTGTTTCATACCTGCCTCAATAGCTCCCATAGCGTCGCCGCTGACTGAGCTAGCTCCTAATGGAATTTCCCTGCATGCATGGGAACGGAGGAAGCTTAGGCTAGCTCCCGATCTCCAGTTACCTCCACACCCTACATGGTCTCATTTTGCCCACACCTCCCCTGTCCCTTGAATGCCCGGTTCTTGGGCAGAGCATGCAGTACCACCAGACACATCCATAGGAACGGAGAAGAGGGGAAGCGAATGAACAAGCAGAATTACGGGATCAGTTTCTCAGGTGCGGAAATTCTCCAGTCCCCTAAGAAAAGGTCTTTAAAGGCCTCCTTAAAAAAAAGCCAAGGAATGCCAAATTTATGGGCCCTTGTTTAAGCTTAGTTTGGTCGCTATGTTTACGTGAGATGGTATAGCAGTGCTCCGCTGAATGACCTCTTCTGCTTTCCCCACAAAGTCAAGTGTAGGGTGCAAACGGGTGATGAATTCGGGTGGATTAGGCAAATATAATGCAGAAGTATGACTACTGAAATCCGTGATGACCATCTAGATGACCTTCTAGGGACAGAAAATTTATGGCTCACTAAAAATTGGCATATTAGAAGTACCTACTACCAAAATACCTTATGTTTAGCAGGGGCCAGGAGCACAGACATGGGCAGCAAGCTGTAACGTCAGGGCTGCTCCAGGATGGTTTACCAACCAGTAAAAGAGGGGTAAATTTGGTAGCAAGGGCTTTGAGATAATTACGCACTGCCATGTCGCTGACGAACTGTAATTTGTTCCAACGGCTGTACGTCAAGCCAAAATGTTAATGGCAGATCTGGAGAATTCCAGCTTGCGACTTGGTGTCCAAGCTGTACCAAGCCATGAGAACAAAAAGGGGGAGAAACAGGAAGAAAGAAACACCTGCTGTTACTGGTAATTCAGTCTTTCTAAGTCTGCAAACTTATGGGAGTGATTCACATTGAGATGTTCTATGGAACTGGAGAAATACAATATCTGCTTACTACATTTGAGTAGTTTGTAAATGAAAATATCATTTTCTATGTATAAAATGGATGTTTACACTCATTTTCTGTCACATATCTGTTCAGTTATGAATGCAAACATCTTTTCTAGTTTATAGTTAGATTTTTTTCTCTGTTTCATCAAGAGGACACCTTCAATATGAAGTCATACATATTATTTCAAATTTTATCTCCTGGGGAAAATTTCCATGAAGAAAATCTCACTGACTTCATTTTATTATTTATTTTTCTTAAACTCTTTAAATCAGTATTTTACCAAGTCATTTCCAGGATACCTAGCGTGGCCTTACCTGAATTCGGCAGGGTAGGCAATTGCTTTCATTACTGCCTTTTTCTGTTATCCTTTTCAAAGACTGAGAAATTAATTCATCTGTAGGGCTACATGCTCTCTTAAAAAATAGTTCTGATCTTTATATAGTAATGTAATTTAAATTAGTACCTAATTCTCTAAAGTCCACAATTTAGGACAGCGCAGAATCTACTGCAGCAACTAATTAAACACTTACTGTAAGGTTAAGTTTTTCATTAAATCAATAGGCCCCTAGTGTCAGTTACAAAGCCCTAATTACTATGCTGTAAATTTAGATTGAATTTGAATTAAGGACTGATTTCAATCTAACCACAGCATGTAAATATTGTAAATTACCAGAATTACAGTTCAATAAAATTGAATGGATTTCACTTTAGATAAACTAAATGCAAATGAGCCTAAGGAAAAAAAAACAAAACAAAACAAAACCAAACCAAAATCCTGCAGAAATTTCCCAAACGTCTGCACAAGAGTCTTACATGCGCAGACTGTAGCGTACTGCTTTGGCAAAGAGCACGTCAGAACTTCAAAATGCTGCCACCGTTTACTCTAACATGTTTTAAATATTTCATTATCTGTTCTGAAAATGAATAAATTTAATCTCTCCCAAGTGATCAAGTAAAATGATGGCTAATGTGCCCACTTACTGTGTTGCTTTAGTTTGATGACTGTATTGTTGTGCTAAAGCACAGTATGAAATCAGGTTATCAGGTTATAACTGGCAGGGATTAAAAAAAAAGCAGTGCTGGGAAACACAAAACAACCCGTTTTCAAGGCATGAATCATGCACTTTGAAGATTCAAAAAAAAGGGGAAAAATTACAGACAATAGCACTCCAATCAAACAAGTGCAAAATTGAAAATAATTGGGAGTTTGTGGACTTTCATTCAGCTTCAAACAAGCACCGTATCCACAGGATATTAATAAAATCGGGGAAATGGGCAATATGCTAGGTTACACAGAAAAGGAAAAATCAAAAAAGTCCTATATTGAGGGTCACACATACAATTATTATGAACTTTCTACTCACCTGCCTACATTATTTCAATATACAGCACTAAAGATTATATTGGTAGCCTTAAGATGTTCTTAAAAGGTCCATGAAAACAATGCCTAATTTTTTACACTTTATTCTTCATTAACACACAACTCAGATAGCAGAATAATAAAAGTTGATTAAAAAAAAATTAATATTGTCATGAAGGCTCAGAAAGGGCATAGATTAAGGAAATAAATGATATTTTTTGTGCTTTTGTGCTTGACAGAAGCGGAACGTAAACTCAAAACTAGAAAGGAACGAGGGGGTAAACAATAATCCTCTTTCAAGAATAATATCCGTTATTCTCCTTTCTAGCAGAAATACAATTATGCCGCCTGATTCTTTACTACAGTTAGGGTTTTCTCTCTTTTTTTCAGAACGCATTTTGTGGGGTCTCCGATGCGCTCACGCCTCGCAGAGTTGAACAGTACCGATGCAGTTTGCAGGCAGGGGCTGTGTGTCTGATAACACACAAGCTGAGAGCACCACGCTCTCGGAAACTCTTATTTCCTGCGAGTGTCAGAATTAGATCTCGAACCGCGGAGAAGTGTTTTAATGACTTCATGTCATCAGGAAAGGTAATAATACTTCAGCTCAGCTTCATCAGCTGAGCATGGTAGCCAAAGGTAGTAAGTAATTCACTACGTTTGCCCTATGTAGCCATTTTGCATTAGGAAAATCAAACCGTTCTCCGAAGTGCTCATCTTGCCAGCCCACTGGAATGTTAAATTACTGACTGCAAAGGAAATGATGTTTCACTGAAGTCTGGAGTGTTGCACAAGGGGGATGCATGGGCCAAGCTGCAAAAAAGCCACGATGTAGATAAGAAAAAATGCCTCATGACACTTCCCAGATTAGAAAATACGGGACGTTTATACCACCTACAGCACGCGTAGTGTACTGCTAAATGGAGGAAATATGGTAGAAGGGACGAGGAGCAGTTTCATAATTGTCCTTCATGTCTCATAAAGGGCCCCTTTCATGACAGCTTCCACCTCCATGTTGTATCCCGGTGGACAGGAGAAGATATTCCCTGTTGGGATTCTGCTGCTCTGGCTCCCACGCTTACTCCTTAAGGCGAGGAGAACCATCTCTCTTCACGGGGCTCTGCTTGTGCAAGGGTAAGTGGGAAATATTAACGACTGATGGAATAAACGGCCATCTGTTCAAATTCACAGTAGTAATAGATGGCACGACTTGGATTTCATTCTCTAAATTGCAAACAACTTCACGTTTCCAGTTCTGGAATTGAGGTGAAGTTTGGAAGTTACAGAAATTTTGGGGACACAGTTGTTCTGTTTGAGATAATTTATTTGTGTTCCGTAAAATTTGTTTTCCATGAAAAAAGCATGGTTAAACAGCCTGATTAGCTAACAACTAATGAAATGGCCATGCTATAGACTCCTACTTCGACGACGGATCAGTGGTGTAATGTAAAAGAAAAGATTTTGAAAACAGTCTTCTGGTGAAATGGGAGACTTCTTTCAGACAGCAAATTTTAGCTAAGATTTGAATTTTAATCAGACACCAGTTTAAAGTTTAACGGCAGTTCACGATCAGCTTGTTAACAAGTCTCAGCCTCTTGTGGAAATGCTCTGCCACCTTGCGTGGTGAAGAATTTATCATTTTATCCTGTCTTACGTAACAATGAAATGAAACTGAACATTTTATTTTTGCTGTCCTTCCTACAGTTATAGCTGTTTGGAATTCCAGTGGTCAGATCAGTAATTCATCCAGTTAAATGGAAGGTTGGCTATTCCACACACAAGTTTCAGCTCACATCTGTCCGAGCGATATGGGAAACATAACTAATAAGTTTAGCAGCCAATGATTTGGACCTATATATGCACAGTCATCGGGTCATACAGGCCATAGGCAAACATTTGCTCTCCTAAAATTATGCCTATATTTAATACCTGGAAAAATGGCGGCCTTGGGGAATGTTTGAAGTTTGCCTCCATATTACTGTGTGACATCCATGACACCTGGGTGTCAAATCATACAATTAGAACTGCACAGCCTAAATATCATGAAGATAAATTGTTTGCAGTGTGTAGATTGCAGAACAGAAGCATGGAGTTAAAAAAGGGAGTCAGTAACTGAAGACATTCTTAATGGTGTGGGTCCTGGAGTGAAAATTTGGGGTTTCAACGTCTTTTATTAGCAATTTATTTCTGGGATGAATCACAGAATAGAACCTCAGAATAGGTTAGGTTGGAAGGGATCTCTGGAAGTCATCTAGCCTGATTTCCAACTCCAAAGTTATCACATGTTTCCCAGGGCTTCCCAGTCCAGTGTTGAATATCTGAGGCACCCTGTTCCACAGCTTAGCCCCTCCTGCCTGGCGAAAAAAAATTCTTTACATCTATTGGAACTTCCTTTGCTGCTGACCATTATGTCTTGTCCTTTTACTATGCATCTCCGAGATGCATCTCTGTGCCCTCCACCATGAAAGGGTTGTCAAGCATTGGAACGGGCTGCCCAGGGAAGTGGTGGAGTCACCATCCCTGGAGGTATTTAAAAGCCGGGCAGACGTGGTGCTGAGGGACATGGTTTAGTGATGAACTTGGCAGTGTTAGGTTGATGGTTGGACTCGATGATCTTAAAGGCCCCTTCCAACCTAGACGATTCTGTGATTCTATGATTTTCTGATATAGCTGAAAACAGTAATTAGATCCTCTCTTAGCCTTCTCTTCTGCAAACTGAAGGAACCCACTTTCCTCAGCTTCCCTTTGTACATCATCCTCAGTTTGTTATTCTCTCTCCCAGCTGGGGGACAGAAGTGGCCACAAGTCCTGAATACAGAGGAATAACCACTTCCCTCAACCCGCCGGTTATGCTGCCCTCCACTATGTGGTCGGCCCTCATTGTTACAGGGACGATAACAAAACTAAAACTTTTGTTATCTGAGAAGCTGTGATTAACGGTCATTTATCCAGATGTGGAAAAAATGGCAGGGTAAGTGACAACAGCTTGACCCTGCTCAGTTTCATGTATCAAGCACATGATTTTAGTTACCCATAATTTTTTACTGCAGAAGTCCAGAGTTTATTTAGTACTCCATCATTAAATATTGAAATATCTACTGCTAACAGGTAGCTCATAATTTTGTTTTATTATTATAAAGTGGACTGTTCACATTGCGTGAAAAAAATCTAGCTCCAGATATGAATCTGCCATGAACAGTGAACACGTAAAAACCCAACTATCATTACTGAAAATACAACCATGCTTGTAATGGCTTTGGAATGCTATTTGAAAATATCACTATTTAAAAAAAAAAGAAAAAAAAAAAAAGCAAGCAAGCACCCAGCAGTCTGAGACAAAAGAAATACTATTTTTGCAATATATTTTGTAGTAACAGTTACTATGGCTTTGAATTAAAATATACTTGAGGATAGGCATTAATTGAGCACACAGGCAACACGCACCGATGTTCTTTTCGGTCAGCTTTGGGTTACCTATGCATTTTAACATTTAACTTCGCTGCATGCAAAATCCAGAAAAGAAAAGTGTGCATAAAAATATACAGGGCATTACTTATTTATATGTAAAACCTTTATTCTATTTTGTTATTTTAGATTAAATCCCGTTTCAATTCTATTCTCTCAGGGAAGCACTAACAGTTTGAGCTCAGCGTGAAAGCCATCAAACACTTGAGCTGAAATTTAGATTGGGCAATTTTGCCTGGTGAAGTAGAAAAGGACATGTGGAATGGCAGAGAACAGAATGGCTTATGGAAAGGCAGATGTTTTAATAACTTGTTGTCTAGCGGGAGCCTCAAATATCTAAATTTAAACACCGCAATATATTAAAGGGCGTTGCTGTCAGGGAGGGTATACTCCTTTACCATAAGGATCAGCGTAAACGTGCATATTTAACGTTTGCGCAGGCTTTAATACAACGTTTATTTTACAACTGAAATTCGAGTTAATTGCAAGGTATTAAAAGAAATTATCTCAGACTGCAAGAATTTGGCTCAGGTCTGCATTGCAAAATAGGCCAGAGCCCAGGGAATTTTCAGTCTAGAGTTTTGACTTGGACCTGTCTCCCGGCGTGAGCGGGCTGATTAGAGACGGGAGATCTCCTGCCTGCTAAGATCCTTTTTGTTTCAACATATCAATCTCCTGTTAATTCACACTGGGTTTTAAATTATATTTATCTTTAAGCACATCGCTGGAAGTATGCAATGAATTTACCTAGGAAAATGCCCGGAGAGAAGCTAGAAACCTCCTAGGTTAATTTCTTTACAGAACAAATCTCTCAGAATGTCTGGAAATAGCGAGTTAACTCTAATTCACTCTGGCTGCATAATTTACAATCTGGCAGAATTAAGATGACTAGGGAAGAAAAATTTTATTAATAAGCTAGCTTCCCATATGTTCATGAACAACTGGGTCCCATTAAAGAACAATGAAGGCCTTGTCACTTGACTTTTGCAGATATGACACCAGTATTTATATACTGTTTGGTGACAGAGAACTCCTAATTGACGTCACCTTTCACATTTGTCATCTCGCATGCCGTCCCCATCGTCTAGAAATATCAGACTATATTTTACTTATGGATGTAAAAACACACTAGGTATACCAAGCACAAATAGGAAATAGAAGCCATTTTAAAAAGATATCTAACATTGAGGACTTCATTTATGCTTTATCAGATGTGTGTATGCATGAAATAAAAAGACAGATGGAAACGTTTCTACGGATACGGTGACAAGTGAAATTGGGCATCATATTTTACGAAAGTTAATGACTTATAGAGCATATTAGAATGATTTTAAAGGTCATTAGTTTAACTGTAGATTTGACTTTGCAATAGTATTTACTTGATAGTAATTACTGGACAGATGCAATAAAAATCTGCATAAATAAAACCCAAATAAAGTCTCGCAAGCTTTGTGTCTCTGCACATTTTCAGTGACGTTTTCAATTCTGTTTTTGGGAGTGGGTTGCCAGTTAGGGTTAGCAGGGCCTGTCGGTTAAAGAAGGAATGAAGACTGACTGTGGAACATTCTTACACAGAGATATCACTTCTGGATCAGGAAGTCCTTGAGCTAGGTCTTACTGCAGACTAAAAAGAAATCCATGGCGAAAATTTTCCTTTTTTCTTTTTCTTTTTTTTCCCTTTTTTCTTCTCACCTTTTCCCATTTTTTCCAGCTCTTATCTACATTTCTGGTATTGACCACACAGAGACAGTGCGTCAGGCTAGGTGGATTTCAGGTCTGGCCGTTCATGTTCTTATAACCCAGTGGTCATAGACACAGGAATCAAATGAGGACAGAAAAGCAACACGGAGCTGGAGCAAAGAAAAGAGGGTAAGACCACAGGAGCTGAGAACCCTTGGGAAAGGGAACTTGGGACCAGGTTGTACAAACCTTACAGGATTTATCTTGCTCTATCAGTAAGAAATCTGTAGAAACTGTGTATCATAAACAGACCCTTCTTATGCCTTTGTTCAAGAGGACAGAGCAACCAAGGTGCTCAATGTTTCTGTAAAATCTTCCCGTAAACAGATTGCAACCACTTTGTGCCGCGTTGCCTACGAGAGAGGAAGCAGCCTAGAATTGCTGCTTGCTGCTGAACGGCACGCAGACTGCTGCTGGAAAAAAAATTGGAAAAAATTCTTGTCCGAACCCTCGTTTGTTGGACGGGAGTCTAGTTGGCAAGATTCCTTTCAATCCTTTTGTTTCAGGAAAAAAAAATATCTAGCATTGTCGATCAATCAATAAAAAATTGAAGGAAGGAAACCTACGACAGGTATTCTGCAACAATAACAACCATAACTACAATCACCTTAGTTAAACTAGCTCTGGAAAAGTTAGGACTGCATTCGGGAGCTGCTTGAATAACATCTGCCCCACTTATCCTCCATTTCAATTTAATATTCGTAGTGCTAGCGTTGCCTATATCATCAATGTCAGAAACTAAAAAGTCTTATCTTCAACTTTCATTCCAATGCTTCAAAAGAGCTTTGAATTTGCATCTTACTCTAGGGAAGATGTAGTTTAAAAACATTTTTGCCCAGCTTGCTCCATTAATTTCTGAGGAAAATGCACCTACTGCTGTGAATATGACAGTTCTCAACCTTGGTGTTTTTACAGGATGTCCCTCCCCAGGGAAGGACCAACACCATTCTGACTTACCCTGCTGGAACTGCACCTCCTGCTGGGTAATCAGCTACTGCAGTGCTAAGGGAGAGACCTCGGTGTGATTAACCGAACGCCCCTCGTGAATGCTAAGGAAAAGGAGAACGGCAAGTTTTCTAGGGGGGGAAAAAGTGCTTTCAGTAATCATCTGTTTTCAATTCAAGCAGCTAATTTACAGTTGCATAGAGTTGCTCAATTACCAGCAGCACTTAGTATTTCATACATCTCAGTAAGCTTTAACTTAAAATAATATTCATCACACCTATCAAATATATTTTCCTCCCAATTATTTCTGTGAGTCAAGAACAAAATTCATTTTGTAATGATTATCTGACTCAGGTAAAGCTGATTTTCTATTACTCTAGGCCAAAGCCACTGACAAGGGCACAAAAAGGATTATTTTTCAGCAGTTTCCAGCTCAGCTAAATCAGCAGATAATGCCATCTATGATGCAGAGTGATCCTGACCTAAAGCCCTCCTCATTGTTAATGTTTCTCACATCTCAAATATGCCTCAGCGGCAAAAAAATATTCTACAGCCATCTTCTGAGAATCAAGAAAAAATATTCTTTTAGAATTCTTTGGATTTTATGCTTCTAGTCATTGGTCCTGGAGCCATCTCCCATGCCAAATTGCACTATCACATGAAGAAAATACATTTTATATAGTCAGTGCTGGTAATTTGGTGTATTGCTTTGTTATATACAGACCATCAAATAAGGGCTGTTTGTCTTCCCATTAAAAATTGCAAAAAAACAAAACCAAAGTGCAAAACTCGGAAATGAAACACACGAAAGAAAACTACAGCTGCTCTGCCAAAGAGCAAATAAAGCAAAAGTTTGTTGTTATTGACTGCTATTCACATGAAAAGCGGTTTCTCTTCATCAGCAGCAAGAAAACAAATGCACTTTCAACTAAAAATTTCATTTATAGTTGAATTTATTTTTTGAATTTTTATACCACGACATTCTTCAGTTTAAGAGTTTTTCAGTCACTAGTTGAAAGAAAAACTCATTTTCTTTTTAGAAGTGTTAATCAATGATTTAGACACCGTTTGCATTCTACCCTTTTTATAGGTAAATACGTATTTTAGTAACAGCATACCAGTGCCATGTAGCAGGGACATTCTCCATTTTGTCAAGCGTTCTCTTCAACCAAAAGCTGCACAATTTTAAATTTTCACATGATTTTTGATTGTGTTATATATTATGGCGATTGTCATCAAAAGCACGTGACAGCGATGAACCTTACAAGTGTCTCTCAGTCAGTGAAGGACTCTCATTCTGTTTTAAAGATGGCGAAGCTGAGATTCGCAGAAGTGGAAAGAGGTTTACAAGGTATTCCGAGGCTGAGCTAAGACCAGAAAACAAACCTTTTTGTAATTCTGCTGGATGATTAATAAAGATAAACTGGATATAAACAGAATTTTTTAGTGTTACAGCATTTTAAAGTCATCTGATTACTCCTTAAATGTAGTTACTTATTGCAAACAAGGCTTTAGATCTCAGTACGGAGGCTTAACTGAAAGAGCCCCTTTCTCTTTGGTTGGTTATTTGTGGAAGGAGGAGTTAGTTTTTAAAAGGTCACGAGCTGCTGTCACACCTTCGGCTCTTTCACTAGGCAAAACAATCGACTCACGAATACACCCCCATTCACGCAGTCAATCTACCTGCTAAGGCGATGAGACCTCTAAAATCATCATCAAACTCAGGCCTGCATGAATGTGCAACCGATTGCTGCAGTTCGAACCCTAAAAAGAATGAAGCTGTAACTGAGGGTTTTTAAGATCTATTTCTACAAGAAATAATGAAAACCTGTAGCAAGGTTACTTCAAAGAGCCGGTGAGGATTTTTGGACAAAACACTTTTTCTCGAGTAAGAAGGCAGTGCAGCAGTCACCCACTTGCAGAGGCACCAGGTTTTTTATTTCTTGTATTATTATTTACTTAACACTCCAGCAGGATAGACAGAGAGGTTGTGCAACAGCGGTTGGCTCTACACCTGGGATATACTTTTCGAAAAACAAATAGGGAAGGATTCTATCAAACCTTTGTGATAAAGGATGTTATAAAAATATGGCATCGTTCGTAGAACAAAGAACTGCGGAAATATCCTCAAAGAGGTGTAAGCCATATACACCCAATGAAAACTAACCGAATACATCCAAGGAGTTGCTCAACGGAAAGATTTTCACCAGACTAAAACAGATGCTGTGTTATAAACAACGTGTGACTTCACTGGAGTCGGGAAGAGATATCTTTTTAATAGACCAGATACTCTACAAAGGGTGGCACAGGCAGCCACGGAGGGTTTGCTGTGTTTGCTGTGGCAGGGTTCCCTGAAAGGGCTCAGTACAAAGGGACGGAGTAGGAGTTTTAGTTATGTGGATGAACGAGTCCCCTGCGGAGATCTTTCTGCAAGATCAGTAGAACTTTGACATTGCCTCTTCCCACCCTGTTGTCTGCCATGTACTATGAAGATACCAGTTTGTCCTTCAAAAATCCTAAAGCATTTCTTGTCCACATTCTATGATATACACGCACAAAAAACCCCCCCAACCACTTGACAATAGTTAGGTTGCAACTGTCTGAGGCCAATTCCTATCACACTGACCGATATCATCGCATTGCTGCCTTGAACTTCGCCGTCCATCTGACTCTGTCGTGCTTTGACTAGCATGCCTCATTCGTTCCTTGAACTTTCCCATATTTCCAGCTTGCTCTCTCCATCACATCTTGCTTGGTATTCAGCGTAATATGTTTTAAGTAATTTAGACATTAAATAGATACAGGAGGAAGGCAGAGGACAGGAGATGACATGCCATTTCCTAGTTCCTTTACAGCTGATGAACCTGATAGATAAAATAGAGTGAGACACTGATGCTTTGTTGACTCTCTTTTGGAGCTCAAGAACCTTGCATACCTTCATACACAATAATGCGGTCTGACTTAACGAAGTTGCTTGTGAGATCCTGTATCATTTATACACGAAAACTGAATAATGAAAAGATCAGTGCAATGTCTGCTAGCTGTTACACGCAAGCGCAAGCTCCAGAGGAGCACCACGTATACGATGGTATAGATTCTCTAGACTGTGACAGCAGTAGTACTAAGTCCCATCTTCTGATGTCAGATTATTATAAACTACTTTATAAATAATTTTTATGGGATTTATTAAAATAATAATAACTGACCCCGTTTTGAGCTGGAGGTGGGACTAGGACCTCCTAAGGTCCCTTTCTACCTGAATTACCCTACAATCTTAACAAAACTGTATTTTTCATTTCTGAACTTGGTGGAGACCAAAGCAGACAGTCACTCCTTTCTTTTGCACTGTTAACATGTTCACATTTCCTCAGAGCAGTAAGCACTCCATTTCACTCCACACTTCCTCAAAATGAAAATTATTTTTCTCTTCCTTACTCCTTCCTTAGTTTTCCCTCTTGCCTTCTTTTACATTTAGTGTTTCTTACCAGTCTGATCTAAATCCTCAGCTCTTTTCTGGTTGCAAACTCCCTTCCACTGAGTAACTTCAGTCAATCAAAACCACATTACCAAGATCTGTGTCATCATTCCGTCCAAGTCACAACTCCTTACTTCTGGTGACCACTAAAAATTCTCTTTTTGTTTTTAACTTTTTTTTTTATTTATGCTTACACACATTTCATCATCTGACCGTCTGCTTTGATTTCACTGTCCACCGAACCCCCTATATAAAGGACGTCCCCACAGAAACAGCCCCTGCAGTCATTGCTATGCAGTAAATAAAATTCCTGTTCAGACCCCACTTACTGTAATGTTCATGGATATTACCAGAAGATAAAGGGCAAGCTGGTAACTGGTCGCATTCTATTTGAATAATAAAAAATAAGGCAGTGTTTTCACCAGGTTTTCTCTCTGCTGTGATCATTGGCTCTGCCCGTCGGATGTGTTTTTAGCATGTGTTTAAGCTTTCTGGTGTACGGACTGCTTTTTACTTTGATTTTGGAGAATTCCCACCACAAAAGAGCCCTGAAACTTACAGTGATCACTGAACACCACTGCGTTACAAAAACTAACAGTATCACTGTGGTTCACAAGGTGAGGAAAAGACGTTAAGATACACAGGCTACATAATCACATAGCGATCATTAGTCCTTGGAGTCAAGAATGATATTTGTAGCTACAAATAAGTAACAATTATTTTATGTTGGTGATTATAAACAAGTCAGTTAAAACATAAAAAAATAAGAGCTTCCTACCAAAAGAAATAAAATGAAGTACGGAGAACTTGACGGCACAGTGAAATGAATATATTTCTTAGTTATAGGTAAACTTACACCAGCAAAGGGGTATACCGTAAAAGGCACTGTCATATTACATTATATTATAAATAAATTTAAAGAAAATTCGTTAAAGCTCATCTATTTGACGCTTTCTGTCAACAGAAAGCCTGAAAAAGTCTGGGCCCCACAAATCATGATAGAAATTAAACGTTCGCTTTCTCCTCCTGCTAGACGTAGAAACATAACATATGCTGCCACTTGTCAGTCATCTCAGGGTCAGCCAAAAGCCAGCTGACCTGCTCCGAGGTCACCATTAATTTATAAAAAGTGTTTACAGATTGTCATAAAATGGATTAAAAAAAGCACCAGTGAGCAGATGAGGATAAACGTTTGCAATTAAAGTTTTGGGTTGAGATGAAAATATTCTGATAAGGTTGGACACAGTGGCCTCTGTGGCCTTTTATCATATCATTTTGCCATTAAGGTGATTATCCATCTGTGAAAATGGTGAGTCGCTTACCTTAAATTAGAAACACATTTAGTGTTTACATGAACTCCTTCGTAAACTGTTTTTATCCTCACAGCGACTGCTGCAAGGGACTACAGGTTTGCTTGGGTTTTTCGACTCGTTGATGAAACTGTTTCACAACAGCACTCTATTACGTAGCATTTAGCATCTCCAGCAGGAGTGTGAACACACGTGTCGTGGTTTTACCCCAGCCGGCAGCTAAGACCACGCAGCCACTCGCTCACTGCCCTTGTGTCGGGATGGGGGAGAGAATCGGCAGAGTAAAAGTGAGGAAAAACTCGTGGGTTGAGATAAAGACAGTTTAACAGGTAGAGGGAAAGTCGTGCACGCAAGCCGAGCAAAACAAGGAATTCATTCCCTGCTCCCCATGGGCAGGCAGGTGTTCAGCCATCTCCAGGAAAGCAGGGCTCCATCACACCTAACGGTGGCTTGGGAAGACAAACGCCGTCGCTCCATACATCCCCCCTTCCTTCTTCTTCCCCCAGCTTTATACACTGAGCATGATGTCACATGGCATGGACTATCCCTTTGGTCAGTTGGGGTCAGCTCTCCCGGCTGTGTCCCCTCCCAACTTCTTGTGCCCCCTCCAGTCTTCTCACTGGTGGGGCGGTGTGAGGAGCAGAAAAGCCCTTGAGCGCTTAGCAACAACAAACCCACCAGTGCGCTATCAACGCCATATCTCATCCCAAATCCAAAACACAGCACTACACCAGCTGCTAGCAAGAAAGTTAACTCCATCCCAGCTGAAACCATGGCAACAGGTTCCTGAAAGTCAGCTTCCTTCAAAAGAGAGTGCCCTTCTGATCACTGATAGCATGCACGGTAGGTCTCTACCTTCTGTCTCTATGCTATAGCTCTCAAGTCACCCGCTGAACTTGGGCGTAGTGATATCAGATGACATAATTCCTTCGTGTCCGTAAACTCTGTATAGTGCTTTGCACTAAAGGTTAAGTAGTAAGGGCTGTGTAAATGGAGAGAAGGTGTTGGCATCCGTCAGGGTTCTGGAGCTATGTCTGCAGTTGCAGCACAAACGTTGGATCAAAGCAAGAGGGAAGAGCAGCTGAGCTAATGTGACTAAGTCAGGGAAGGAAGGAAAAAAAATAGCAAGGCAAAATGGAGAAAACACTCTGATGTAGTAGAATAAATTCACAAGATTTCTAAAATGCTGTGGACTACATGATTAAAAAATAATATTTTTGCTTGCAGCAGATGTAGCAGTAATAGACAACTGGATAGTTATATAGTCACACTTTAACTTTTGTAGACTGTAAAAGTTGGGGGGGAAATTCCAATGCTTATATTTCATATCACATACATTCATAAATGACCGATAAGAAATGGAAAAGAAGTTCAATAAGGTACTAGAAATGGTGCAGATGGTGCCCCACATCAGGCAGGATCTGTTATGGCTTAAGCTGATTTTAATGCCCAGTTGGAAACAAGCTTTGATGTGTAAGGAAAGTTCATGGGTTGACTCAGAACAGTTTAGGAAAATGACTAGTGAAGGCTGGATCTGTGCGAGTGTTTTTACACTCAAAGCAGCCCTAACAAAATGGGAACTTCTTGCTAATCCTGATAGGAAATATCTAGCATCTTACTTGATCGCGCTGCAGAAGCTAAAAGCATTTTCCCTGGTGTGGAGAGAGAGAGAGAGAAGCAAAACACCAAAGATGAATCCTAAACTAGGTGTCACGGCTGAAACTCAAGTCTTTTAATTTTAACAAGTTCATAAAAATAAGACTTTAATAATGTAGCTGAGAGAAAGGCAATAGCCCACCTCTGCTCAAGTAATGCATCTGACTAAACAACAATTCGGAAAAATTACAGGCTTGTGTGGAGCACCTGTTTACGGAACATATGTAAGTGATTTAAAGAAGGAAAGAAAAAATTTCCAGTGACACATTTTAAGCAAAACAAAAAAAAAAGTATGAGAGTCTTAAAAAAATTTACATACAGAGGAAAAAAAAACCCCAAACTCTAAGGTCATTAAAATACCTTAGCACTATCTTGTTGTAATACCATTAGTTGTTATTTCCTAAACTAATAGTAAATGTTTCAGTGAAAAAAACCCAAAACAAATATAAAACTGTGAGCTATTAATCTGTTTAATTATAGATAAAGTTAACAATTTTATTACTGTTTTATTGCTTCTCTGTGTAGTTTATAGCTTCTTGAACTTTTCCATTAGACCTAGAAAATGTGACAAAACTGCTGTTTTCTTGTGCTCTGCTCAAAGGAAAAATACTTCATATGAAATTGGACTCTGTTAAGGCACACAACGCACCCGTAAGTACTTTTCTGAACTTTTTCTTAAGTTAGATAATAATGATTCAAATTTCCTATATCCTGTGAGAAGACCAAAAGCTATCACTACACCTTTATTTTTCTCTAAAAGTTAAATTCACATGTATTTCCAATTTGCTGTACTTTGTGTTCACATTTCGTATATGCACTTAAGGGCTAAAAATAGATTATTCCATGCATTTTTTCCAGAAAAAAAAAAAAAAAAATCTGGGGAAAAAAAACCCAACCAACCAACCCTACTCAGAGATAAACATAGCACCAAATAAATAAGAGGATGAAAATATAATTTTGCCTTTAGCGTTTCTCGTTGGTCAGCCCCTTGTTGTCTGTATCTATTCTTCTGAAGAGATCCTTACTGCGTTGGTGAAAATGCTTTAACATTTAAGCATTTTGTTTCCTTGAGGTTATATCAGTGAAAATTAAATTAGGTTCGGTGCTAGCAATTACTCCTTCCTATCCGCCACATTGCTGCGTACTATTATATTGGAAACAGACCAGGAAAAAAAAAATAAAAATCAAAACCAACATCTGAATAAACACGCAATTATCTTCCGTTCTGGGGTTTCGTTACAATATGATTTCGGGTGGTACATCAGGCTTTTGTGTATGTAGCTTTTGTACCGAATGCTGAGCAAACGCGAAGATTTCTATAAATTCACATGGCAGGTAAAGGATAAGAAAGCAAATGTACATTGGCTGCTAAACATCCCCGCGAAAAGGGTAAGCATATGGTAGCAAAGCAATATGTGGTTTCAAAAAGAGAGTATTTCAGGCAGAAGGAATTACTTATGCTGGGAGGTTAAGGAAGTGACTATACTTATGTTAGAACTGTGGAAACATTAAATATGAATGAAATGCAGAAATAGCTTAAGGAAAGGTAGTAACAGGCTAGAAGCAAAGGATGTGACAGAAGAGAGCTCTGGGAATGAAGAACAATGGTAATAGAAGAGACAAAGAGGTAAACTGACAGAGAGGAACATTTAGGATTTGTAAATGAGCTCTGCCAAAAGAGAAAAGGAATGTTCAGTGGAGTGGAATTGGTGAGTGAGACAGGCAAGAAAACTTTGGGAAAAGGGCACTGTAGAAATCTACAACAGAAAAAGTTTAAGGGATTCTAGAACCGAAACATTTTTGTCAGCTATACTCGAGATTCTGAATTTCAGAAAATTCAGAAAAAGACAGAAAATGGAGAGAGGAAAGAACGGGCTGAGCAAGGAGAAATGAAGAACAAGGAACGAAAGAGAATATTACACCAACGTTTAGAGTAACTTCTTCCTGTCAAAGAAAGCTTGTGGATACCTGAGGAAGAAGTATGCAGTTACAAACAACAATATGATTTGGGGTGGTACATCGCGCTTTTGTGTATCTAGCTTTTGTACCGAATGCTGAGAAAACGCAGAAGATAAAAGGACAATAATAGATAAAAGGACAATAATCTTGACAAAAATTATTCTTCGTTCTGCAGGACACTACAAACACAGAAGCACGCTGTGTGCTGAAAGAAGTAGGATAAAAATTCCAGAGGATAAAAATTATGGGCCATGTCCTGTGCTTAAATCAAGACTGAATGGTGATATCGAGCCACCAGCTGGAAGTCCCAGTTCGGTCTGTTGAGGGAGTCTGAGCAGCCTCAGGGCATTTCTTTCTCATATTGGCCCCCCCATGATCACTACACCAATGAAAAGACTGAGCTACAAAAAACCATTCCGGCTATGTCCCTCCTACTTAATGAGGAAGAAATCCATAACGGCCATATATATCAAATGTCATTGTTTTTAAAAAAGACTAACACAGCTGATGTACAGCGAGATTTCAGCATACTCTTATCTTACGTTGTGGAGTACTTGTATAAGAATGAGACCGTTTCTTAGGCAGGAAATAGCATATCTCTCATCATTTTTCTTCAAGGTGGAAATTTTTGCTTTTACCATTTTATATTCAGGCCTCGTTTGGCATTTTTGAGCAGTTACGATCATGAACTACCTTAAAATGTGTAATAGTGTATTTAACCTCAACCACAATGAGACCAGAAAGCCAAATAAAATGCATAAAATAAGTAATTGGAAAGGACTTGTTTTTCTAAAGTAAAACAAGCTGAGCGGGTTTAAATAGTCTAAATAGTCATTACAGCCTGACTGCGACGTGTTCCTTCCTCTACACTCGCTGCGGCATTTCTTGTATTATTATAATGGTTTCTAGAGCAATAAATTACAGACACAGAACCAAGCGCTGAAAAGCGTAGGCGGCTGGCGCAGCGTGATGCAAATCACACTGTTGGATGCTGTGTCTTTGTAACAACAATTCCATTAGGGTCCGCGGGATCCTGCCCACCGTCGTACAATTTCACCACTCAGCGCAGTGCCTGTTGGAGCCACGGAAGACGGAAGCTTCCAGCGCTCAGGGCCTTCATTCTGCAAACAGTTATTTTTGGCGCTTGAACTCTGCGTGCGTATGTAGTATTCTGGTAACCCTGCGCATATATGAAGTAAGGAAATACATAGTCAAACCCGGTTACCAAAACACATGGCCATCTGAGAGCTGTTTAGCCGATTACGATAAATAAATTGGTGGTTTCTCAGTTTAATTCCTCGTGCAGTGATCAAAATATCACAAGCCCCCTCCTAATAAGCCCCAATTAACAAGCAGAAGACACAGTCTGGGTCACTGAATGAGGTAAAGGATAAATAAATGTAAATGGTTATCTTCTAAACCAAACTTCATTAAATTATGAGAAATTATTCATTCCGAAATGCTACTCTGCCTATTCAAGGAACCCAGATGTTCATATCCGTTAGTTGCTCTGTGCTAAGTAAATTTACATGTTCATTTAATTGAGCCAAATGTAATAAAATCTAAAAGGTAAAGATATCCTTTTCTGAGTGCCATTTGTCTTTAATAAAAATACGCTAACAACACAGGAGTCAGAATTCATTTTTCTACTACTCAGAGTTACTACCGTTAGGATTCATACGAAATAGAATTAAGAGATGTGACAAAACCGAATGATGAATACCATGTAAAACCTGGCAGCTACACACTAATTTGGAAAAAAAGCCAAGCTGACTTCACAAGTTCATCTGGAAAAGATTTCTCTTTGAGAACATATGGCTTGCAACTGTCCATAAAACTTTTATTTTGCACTGCAGAAGATGATATTTATAACATGCACCGTGTGTACATTTAAAGAGGAGAGCCAGATGTAACAACCTACGGCTCAGGACGTGGGGGAAGTCACAGCGATCCTTGCCCCAGGACCCGCGGGAGGGGATGGAGGTGGCACGTTCGCTCTCCCTGTTCTAGAAATCAGTTCTCACTCTTCTTTTTATGGAACCAAACCCTTTTCTCCTCCCATCCTCCAGAAACCACTCGATGTTATATACTGAGTTTGGCTCCGGGGGGTGGTTATATGTTAAATCTTGGGCATTCTACATAAAGGCCCTAACGAGTTCACAAAGACCACTGGGCTTTTTCGGTAGAGTATTTTCCATCCGGCAGTGATTCATCAATTTAGTTGTAATTCAAGGAGAACGTAGTTGAAAATGTGGCCTTGTGGCATGAATGATTCCTGTTCTTTTCTTTCTGTTTTACTGACAGAATTTACGTGATTTTAAAATAATAATGTTTCTGTTTGCCACTAAAGTGAATTATCGTAGCAGCTCCCCAGCTCTGTGGCAGAAGGATCTTCCACACGCTTACAAACGGTTCATCGGAGTGCTGGGCGGAGGGGGAGGGGGAAAGGGAAGGGAAAGAGGGAAAGGGAAAGGGAAAGAGGGAAAGGGAAAGGGAAAGAGGGAAGGGAAAGGGAAAGAGGGAAAGGGAAAGGGGGAAAGGGATTTTAAAAAGAGAATTAGGGCAAAAGATATAGAAAAGTATATTCTGGGAAAGATTACGGACTTAGCTTTCTACATGTTATTTTCAGCCATGCAGCAGATACTCCAGTCCCTCTCTTTTTCTAAGTGCTAATTTTATCAAGTATAACTTCCCGTTAGGTTGTCCTATTTACTAATCTTGTCATAACTAGCAGGAATTTTTTTAGTGGCAACACCTGAAAGAGAAAAAGTTCTTAGAGCAATGTTTGGTGCTTCATTTTGCTCCTGCTTTCTGAAATTCCTGTATTACCTTCAGAGGCTTATGCTTTACCAGAGGTACTTGCTAGAACTGGGAAGAAGGAAAATGTCAGGATTATTTTCTGTGTCATATTCATTATAGGCTGTGAGGTATTAGACTCTTTTTTGATTTTTGCTACTTGTTTAGCTTACATTATTTGACTTATCAATTATTATGCAGTTCATCTTCTGCTAAAGACTTTGATGCAGAGCCATAAATAGAACTAGAGGAGTTTCTTTTTCATAAGAAAATGGTAAATGTCTAAATAGACTTCTTAGCAACACTGAGCAATCGCTAGATACGCTATCACTTGTTACACAACACACAATAGCTTGATGTATTTCAGTTTACATAAAGAGTATATGTTTAGTCATTATCTGCAACTGGTTTGTGTTATCAGAAGAAATTTAAAATAATCCTCAAAATCACAGGGTTTAATAATGATTATGAGAGTGAATATGAAAGAACCTTCTCCTATGACTAAGGACCATGGATATGAGGCATTGCGATCTTTGCATTTCCCCAGTACTGATCCTGCTGTGGATCTCCTGGTATAATTTATGGCAGGCTGCAGATCACTCCGTTTACGCTGGCTGCTAACAGCTTTAGAAGGTCGGTATATCATCCATGGATCAGAAGGGTATAAGAAATCTTTCTTTTAGCTTCAGCCTTTGCCAGGCTGAAGGAAAGCCTTAAAAATATCTTCAGACTTTCAATTAGGCATTGACATATCGGGGGGTGGAGGCACTTTCCATCGCAGTGCAAGCAGTGGACATGCTTTGTCACATAATAGGAAACCTGGACGGTACCAAAAACTGCAGCTGTTTGTACCAAGATACTCTCCGATGACAAAAGCAGCAGCTCTTCTGGGTTAGCTCCTCTGGTTTCACAGCCAAAATTGAGAGGTGATGAGACATGAGGCATTAGCTCTACTATTGAGACTTTATCCGCGTGCTATTCCTACGTGTCACAACGTTAGCAATTTCAACAATGAAAAAGAAATACAAAATAAATATTTATGTAAACAGATTTAACTAATTTTGAAATGTTAAAAAGCAAATAAAATGCTAGATAAATCTCTATCATTTTTTATGGATAACATCCCCAGACATTTTTTTCTTATGATTTCTTGATTTGGATAAGACAAAAATGTCAAATGCTGTATGTAAAATTTAATATTTATAAAAAAGAAAGAGAAAGGTAATTAAAAAAAAACTAAAATGAGAATAACCATTAAAACTTTTAAAAGGCCATGCTTAATGCATCTTATTGTCACAAAGACCTCTAACAAAGCTTTGTTAGACATAAAAATAAATAAAAACTTCTATAAGGATTTTTAAAGTATTGATGCTCAAGCTGACACTCAAATTATTGTAAAACTTTGAGTACATCAAATATATTTTGTTAAAAAGAAGAAGAAAGAATAAAAAAAGAGGAACTTGAAAGTGTTTTGGAATCCTTGAAAAGAGCACAACTGCAATCTGGAAATGATGAATTCTGTCAGATTTCTTTAAAGGAGAAACTGGAACAGCTTGGTTCTGTGGCATCGCAAAGTAAAATGCAATTAAGATATTGCAATATTACGAATAATTATTTTGTTTAAATAAGAAAATTATTAACTTATTACTGCCAAAAGCAATGGAGACTGAACTCTGAAGACCGTATAATACTTATAAATAGGAAATGTTCATATTTGGGTAAAAAACCATAGATTCCTACATACAGGTTTGTCCTGTCGCAATCATCCAACCCCTGGAAATAATAAAAACAACTTTTAAAGGAAAATACAGCTCCAGGACTCTTTTTTTTTTTAAAAAAAAATTTGAAATATTATTGTCACTGATTAACACATACAATTCGAATAAAATTAAACGTCTGGGATGATATTGCAGCAGTTACCAGCGCTGCAGAAAGAGGCAAAGCAAAAGAAACAGAATTTAAAAAGGGGCAATTTCAATTTTCCCTCTGCTCTGACGAATCTATGAAATTGCTATGAAAAGATATTAGAAAGACAGGAGGTGAGATGTTGACTTCCAGATGGAAATGCACAAGAAAATATTTGAGAGTGCTCAGCGCTGACGTACAACAATCTAGAAATGGATTAACTCACCGAGACCATATGGGCAGAAAATAACATGAGTTCTGTGCGCCAACATAAATGTAGTCGGGTGAGGAAAGAAACAGAAGGGGGAAGAACTACTGAAAATAACTACGGTGGAGAGGTTTGTAAAGCATGAGACTAACAAAAGGTCATTATCATGGAAGTGAAGCCAGTAAGATTTTGAAAGCCCTACAGAGGGTGTGCTTGCACTCCACAAGACCTTAGACAATGTCCTGCAGTGGGCAGGGTTCCTACCACTAGTGCTGAAAAATCTTTCTTATTTTTTCACAATGATCATTGACCACCAAAAGAGCTAGAAGGGGCTTAGCAGGCTGAAAGTTAAATACTGTAATAGTTAATGTTTAGAAAACCGGTCTGCAGAATGGAATTCAGACCGCCTTATGAGAAATGAAGGCTCCTGACGCAGGATGTGGGAAGTTTGGTTCTTCAAAACAAAGACAATTCAAAGACTGAGCTGGGGGTCACTGAGGGGAAACCCAGACTCTGTGCAGGTATCTACAGCTAGATAATAGGGAACTGCTAAGACAGGCTGTTTGAAACTTCTCTTGGAGGCTTAAAATCTCAAAGAACAGGAATATAATGAGGTTTCTCCTTCAACTTGGGATCTTAATTCTGAGAATATCTTGAAAAATTTTTTTTCCCCAAAAATGAGGAAGACGACAGTCCTTTTTTTTTTTTTTTTTGCAGTGCTATTTCAGGAGGATGCACTCCCCTTCTGTTTAATGTATGTTCTGGGAAAAAAAAGGGTGCCTTTATTCAGGGGAATTGCCCTGGGGAGTGGGCAGAAACAGGGAATATAGAGGTGCTGACAGGTAGTACTTTTATGTAGTTATTGCATAGAAAAAAAATGTGCTGAAAGCCAAGCCTTTTTGTTCCTGTCCTACTGTTTTTGTTATCAGCCTACAAATTTAAACTTGTATTTTTGCCATTTTGCTGGCCTGAGGAACCTTGGATTCTGTTCTACACAGTGGATAAATTTAGCAGGAGATGAAGAGTTGTTAACTGTGTGTCTCAAACCAGAAATAGCATTACAACAACCTGAAAGGAGGTTGCAGAGAGGTGGGGGTCGGTCTCTTCTCCCAAGTAACAAGCGATAGGACAAGAGGAAATGGCCTCAAGTTGCGCCAGGGGAGGTTTAGATTGGATAGTAGGAAAAATTTCTTCACCAAAAGGGTTGTCAAGCATTGGAACAGGCTGCCCAGGGCAGTGGTGGAGTCGTCATCCCTGGAGGTATTTAAAAGCCGGGCAGACGTGGTGCTGAGGGACGTGGTTTAGTGATGAACTTGGCAGTGTTAGGTTAACAGTTGGACTTGATGGTCTTAAAGGTCTCTTCCAACCTAGGTGATCCTATGATTCTATGTTGCATCTAGTGTCTATGGTACTCTTTAAGAAGGCAGATGTAACCCTAGAAGCTTTGCTGGAGTCATTACCTTCTTGGACTTGGACAAAACCACAGGCTCTCTAAAAATGCCCGAGAATGTGCTAGACACAAAGTTACTCAGTTTCTCAGACCAAGGCATTTTTGTTCACGCAAAGGAACATGAACTTTAGTTACGTTAAATTTTAGGTCAAACCCCAGTGTATTTGGAGTTAAGTTGCCCCCAGAGTCAGGCAGTAAAGGATTTTCAGAAATACCTATTGGACACAGGGGCTTAAATTTTTCCTAAGGAACATTTTGGGTCCTTTTATCTGGACCTTAGTAGATCAAGAAATATACCTCAGGAAGTGTTAGAGAAAATTATCTATTCACCTATTTATACCACTAACACCTAGGACAATAACCACCTCTGTCAAAGGGCTCAGTTAAGCTTGCAAAGGCTTCTAAGATCCTGACATCACCAGGTCCTATGCAGCAGGCATCTAAAAAATTGTAGTATCATCTCAGTTGTTTAGGAAACGGATACTTCCATAAGCAGCACATTTCTAAAAAGCAAGGTTTTCTGCGACTTTCATTCCGTCTAATATCTAAGGAATTTCAAGAATGCAGTTAAGCTCATTTTACTCCATCCATATAACTGGGATGTTAATTTTGATCTCTCCCCTCTCCTCAAACATCTGTTTGCAGGGGCCTTTTGGGAAAATTCTTTCAGATTTCCCTTCCTCTGCTTTATTTGTCTAAATCTGGTCAACAGGGTCAACAGTTGTGATGTATTCAAAGTATGATGTAAAAAGCTAACATAAAAGCAAAAGTTACTTATTATCTGTTATTGGAGGACGCCTTGTGGGTTTTTAATCCATAAAGTGGTGGCGTGTTGTCC
The DNA here is from genome assembly GCA_008921705.1 of Burhinus oedicnemus. Taxonomy (NCBI): domain Eukaryota; kingdom Metazoa; phylum Chordata; class Aves; order Charadriiformes; family Burhinidae; genus Burhinus; species Burhinus oedicnemus. The sequence continues at coordinate 1,292,076 of VFFE01009208.1, forward strand.
AAAATCTTACTTTATTCAGTGTCTCCCATGCATATCAATTAACAGTTCACTGTTAACACAAGTGTGAAAACACACAAAGCATAAGATAATTTCAGGTGCCAGATTTCTCGCTTCAGGGCTGTGCATGAAAAATTTAAGAATTCTTAGGTAAGCATTTATCCTAAAAAGCACTTTCCTCTGTAAAGGCTATGCCTTGACAGGAATTTTAGGTCTATACCATGCTTGCATTTTATAACTGTCATTATTTCGTAATATTTGGTAATACTCATGACTCTTACTTGCACCTAAACTTTGTTAAAAGTACAACCTTTTCGTTATTTAGGCCATTAAAATGTTACTTTTGTGTTATTTAGTGCAAAGAGGTAAGGAAGCTATTATAGATATGCTGCTGTTATAGAAATGGGTTAATTTAAATTTTTCTGTGAGATTTTTCTTAGTGAGATTTTTTTGCCAATTAGGATAGTTTTGTATTAGAGATCATGTAAATTTCATCAAAAAACCCTTTTTACCCCTACTTATCTCATGTCTGCTTAAACACTTTATGAAATGTTCCATGTTTTAAATTATTTCTCTTGCGCACTCCGTATTTCTTTTCCTCACTTCAAACCCAAAAGTCTAATCTGAAATCTCCCCACCTTCGAACCGCATTAAAAAACGCATATGCGGTTAAGAATAAACTGATATTCAGTTATCTCTTGTTATTTTAACAACAGTATTTATTCCACTTCTGAAAATACTAGGTGACTGTTTTCATAGGGGATGCCTTTCTTTTTCAAATTTCAATTCCACGTCAAACTGCAATTGCAAAATCAAAATATAAACAGAAGACTGACTCGTTAAGCATGTATTTCAAGGACGCACATAGGCCATGGGATGGGCATCCTCTGGCGAAGGGAGCTTTGGTTTTTTCCGTGGCTTTACTGATTACAGGGAGCACGTGCCTGGCCTCTTTCTGTCTACCAGTTCGTTATCCATGCAAGGACCTTCCTTGTTTCATGGCTGCTGAATTCCCCTAAAAGCCTTTGACAAAGGGTTTTGGTGACAGCCTTTCCGAAATCCATATATGAGCTTTCAGCCGGATGAGGCTTACCCAATCAAAGGACATTTATCCACATACTTGGACTTCTAAACTTCACTTTTAATTAAAAAAAAATAAAAAAATTAAACAAATAGACTTGCCTAGCAAAAAAGTCTCTTCAGCGATAAAATCGCCACATTTTGTAGTAATGATCCATAAACCCTCTGTTTTAAATTTACAGGCATCATATTTCAAGAAAAAGTATTTGGTTGCGCTATCAGCTCTAATAGAGGTGTGAATTTAAGAATGATACACTAGTCATCTCCTAGAAGTGACTATAAATAGCTTTTAAAGTAATGCTAACTTCAGTATAGTGGGGGAAATCTCATCATCATTTTGGTTAGGGAAGAATAAGCTTTTAGTATGCAAATTAGTAAGAAAAACGTTTTGAAGAAATGCATCAGGTTAGAGATGTAAATGAGGCCTAAAATGTCTCATTAGGTTTAGAATTGCCCTTTCCTTTTGTTGCAATTTTTTTCTTTTTGTTTTCTAAGCATTATAAATCTTGTGGGCTTTGGGGGTAATTTTCTTGCTTGACTAAACCAGCAAGGGCTTTTCCAATAATAAATTAGCAAACGCTTCTCCAAACTCAATTCTGCATGAAAATGTATAGTGAGTGGAATAAAACTCCATAGTTTCATTTACAGAATATTTCTTGGTTTTGTCCCCTAACATTTTTTGATATTATTTCTAATGGCTCCAGCAAATTCTGGAATACATTTGGTATCATTAATAATTTATGTTTAAACTGAAACCAAATATCTGGAGCTTAATACAACAAAATATACATACGATTTATCTCTATTGAGAAAGACATATTTGAAAATTTTTAATGTAAGACTTCTTTATTATAAAATGGTTCTTTAGTAAAAAACCCAAACATATAGGCTAGTATTTTAAACAGAAATCCTTACAAAGCTGGTTAAATATATCTCTTCCAGTTCATCGTAATATGATTTAGTGTACATATCTCTTCCCAAAATAAAAGTGTTTCGGTGCAATATCCTAATGTTGGTGTGAGTGTACTCTGGTATATCCCAAATTTTTCTTATGTTCACTTCTACTTTAAAAACTTCTAATTTTGAGCAGGCTACATTATTGAAATGATATCCCTAGGTATTTATTACTTATTCTCATTCCTCAAAATAACTACGCTTAGGACAGTTTATAAAAAGGTTACGGCACGTGCCGTTTCCACAATTAATACTCTGCTACACAAACTGAACTACTTTGAACTAAATGCAGGATGATGCCGCAATAGAAAAGGGCTTATTATGTTTCTTGTATTTTGTGTTTCCGGGTTCTGTGAAATAGTGTTTATAAAATAGCTCCAGACAGCTTACATGACATGACTGCAACATGGCAAATTACGCGATGCATTTCTTTGCAGGGATAAGAGATTACCCGTACCATTGCAGCTTGCAGAAACAGACCTTAAGGCGTATTGGCTAAGCGAAGACTAAATTTTTCTTCAAATGAGAGCTTTATAAACCAATTGTGCCAAAACTCCATTACTGAGCAAAACAGTTCTGATGGTTCTAATTACTTGTGTTTTAATGCTCTCTGTGTATATATATGTGCATTTGCACTCACGAACACACACCCACATGTAAAACGTGATAGTAAATTTATCTTTCCCAAAATATTTAACCCATGTCCATCATTTCCCAAAAGAAACCAGTCTATTGTGTGATCAGTTCAGATGTTTAACTTAAATATTATTCCTTATTTAGATAACAGTGATCCTCTATTTAGTAGATAGGTTGGATTTTGTTGTATTCTTTATTTTTTTTCTTTAAGGGTACTAATCCTGTTTTTTCAGCAACTGGAAACTTTCTCTTTGACGTATGATACTCAGTGGATTTAAGTTTCTTTCCTTTTTTCTTCTTCCCTTCATGCTTAGCAAATAACTTGGAGCCTTAAATGAAAAATAGATATGAGAGATTGCAGTAACTTCTATGACTCTGGCCAAGTGATAAGAAATGGATTCTTTTTTCTTTAGCTAATTGCCCACTTCCAAGGAAAATTCTTTCTCCCATGAAATCTTTGCCTGGGGACCACGGTATAGCAGGAATCTAAGAAACATGCATGCTTCTAAATCAACTATATTGAGAATGTTTGAATGATTCTTGAAGGCTAAAATCCTATGACGGTGTAAAATTTTGCAGTTTATTGACTGAAATCTGCTGTATCACCCCCAGTTACTCTGTCTAGAGGGCCTGTGCTTGTTGCTTGGATATAATGGAACATGAAATTTTAAGAATATAAATTAATCTTTTGATGGTCTTGGAGTTAGAGTTGCTAATGTGGAAACGATCGATACATGCTCTCCGTGCTAGGAGAGAAGACGTAATAAGATTATGGCCCTGCAATCTCTAGCATTTACTTTTGGTCATAATCATATTGTAGTGCAGAGGTATGAAAAGAATAGGAAATCTTGTCAGGTATGTTTTAAAACGTATGTTTGAAAACTTTTAAAAACTATTTAAAACAAATCTTGCATATTTTAGCCCTGGACCAGCAAAAAGACCAGGATGAATAAAACTTTTCACCAATGCAAAATCTTGCCTGAGAGTTAAATGACATTACTCCTATTTAAACATCAGCACATCTCCCAGTTATACAGGAAACTGAAATATATATGCACGTAATTAACATGGCTCCTAACCACAGAAATATTTTTCTTAATATGCATTTATAAGTATTCTTTTGAAGTATTCAGGATAGACAGTGTCTTCCACAGATGGAGACCACCTTTCTGTTTCCTTCGCAAAACCAATTGCTGTTGTTCAAAAACTGCTGGACACATCAATTTTTGTCACGCTCCGTCGTTAGGTATTCCAAATTACCTTACCAAGTCTTTTGTTGGGTGTTGCCCATATTTATTTTCAGCTTTTTTTTTTCCTCTATATGCGATTGATCTTGCAAGGTCCTGCTGCCTACTGAGAGGTGTTCAGCATCTTGAAATCTCACTGGCTACAGTGGGCGTTGATTTTTTGCAGTACGCCTGAGTAAGCATATTGCAAGAAAAAGGCTGAAAAAGAATATGCTTTGCAGCGCACATGCTTCCTGTGCTTGCCTCCAGTGCCTCCTTTTATAAATTAAAATTGAGTTATATTTTATGCTTTCACTAGAGGTTAGAAGCATAGCATAGTATTCTGGGATCTGAAAAAGCAATGAACATTCCTTAATTGGGGGGCGGGAGTATTGATGATGATGATTATTTATTTTATATTATTATTATAATTATATATTTTTACAAATGGAATTAATAATAGGAAGCTTTCATAATGCATCTCAAAACATCTTGACAACTATTTCAAAGTTTCAGCTTGATATATGAAATAGCATAGAAATTAGGAAGTAATTAGGAGCAAAACTGCATTTTGCCAGTTAGACCGCTATAGATATACCAATATTTTTCCAGATGGATACACACACCTTTCCCAAAGAGGACAGAGACCTAAGGCATATGATTCCAAAGCCACAAACCACAATATGCTTGGGGACCAGAACGTATAGACAAAGTTCTGGAGGTTGCTCAGGTAAAGGTGTGATAGTCTGAAGGTGACGGGTCTTGGTCCGCCAAACACTAATTGCGTGGCGAGTGGCAGCTGTTTCTCCAGCCATATACAGAATGTTTTCCTCTGCCTTTTCCCATATTTCCCATTAAATGCCTCGGCTTATTATGTGCTGGAAAGAAAGAGACGCCCACTCCTGTAATCAAAGGAAAATATTCTTTACTGCTATTAAAATTTACATACCTCAAAACCAGAAATAGGACAGGATGGGATGGGGTGAGATCATGCTTACTGCGTCAAGGTTAATGATGAGAACTTGAATTCTGGGGTTAGTGATAAAGTATAAAGCTGTAGATCCTTACGCCTAGGCTTTACGCTGCCTGTACTTTCACCAAAGCCCAAATACTGGGAACTTCAGATTGTATTAGGCATTTTCTTGTTCCCTCTGGGGCTTTTTGGTGAATAAAAACACACTAGGTACTCATTTCGTATTAGGGAAAGACTTCAGGACTCCTGTAATTTTTGACCAAAAGCATTGTTTTTGTAGAGACAACACATACATATAGATACACTAATTAATTCGGAAGTGGAGCTCACTCTGTGAATCTGTAGGAAATGAATCACTTAGAGTAATCACAGAGAATACAGTGAGGATGCTCTATTTTGGATAATAAGAAGCGCAGATACATATGAAGGATCCTTCACGTCGATACATTAATTGTACTGAGCATTCCTTGATGCCTGCTGTTTCGGTATTGCTACAGAAGCATGTGAAACTGTTCACAACAATCACACTTCACAGTCTTTGTTCTTGATACCGCCAAGGTCTGCCACGTTAAGTCACGTTTTTAACTTGTCACAAGAAATCAGCTGGTAGGAAACCCCAGACTCGCATGGTTATCAGAATTGCTGGCTGACTGGGTTCCAATCCATTTTTTCTACGTCCTTACTAGTACCCATCATTTTCAAGCCATCAAGTAGAAGGGGCAGAACGTACTTCTTGCTCAGAAAGTCATCACACCTCACCCTTCTAACCATACCAAATAATATCGAACAGTTTCACTGCCCTCATCTGCACACCTTTCCAATCATTTTCAAATCCCAAGTCTTAGGCGTATGGATAGTGGCCATCATCATGTCTTAACTGCCAAAATCTCTGTAATTTTCCTTATTTTTAAAAATAAAATCTTGGAGAATGTAATGGCTTGGCTTTAATTTAAACCAATGTAATTACATTGAAGGTATGTTAAGAACTAATATAGATATGAACCAGTATTTGCAGTCACAGTGATTATTTTGACAAACCGCTTTGTTTCTACATGGACTGAACATATGAAAGTCACTGAAGGGATTTTATTCCGGTATCGCAGTAAGTGTTACGCAATTTACAGTAACATTCCCATTCAAATTTAACTAACAGCTACATAAAAATATTTCACTCTAATAAAGTGAAAAAATATTTACTACAGTCACTGGAGATTCTGCATAAACTTCGATATTAAAGATCCTGTCCTGATTGCCCCGTACTGATCACGTTTACCTGAACAAATTTCTCTTATTTATTTATAAATTTTGAGAATTGTGTATTATCACTAATATTGTAAGGAAACACTAGTCTTGGTATTTTTATATTAAACCAGGCAGTAATTCTGGTTCCTATTTAAAAAATGCAGTCTTATTAGAAGCATCAGGATCACTAGCTAGATCTTTTCTTAAATGCCCAACACAAATGGCCAAGTGTCGTTTGAGATAAGCACTCCAGCTGAAATCACTGATATCATTAGGGGTGTGCTATTTAGTAGCTTAAAGAAGGCAGACAAATTCTCAGAGATAGCAACTGGAGGAAGTAGGTGGTCAGAGATGAGGTAATTGTGGTGAAGGATTATGGTGAACAAGTGTTAATTTGGTAATATACAGGTCAATCAGCACGGATTTTCTTGCTATGCGCTCTGCGGATTTTATTTCTGAACAGCTAGTTTCAATTACTGTAAGGGCAAACACTAGTCAAAAGGTATCGGTTGAAAGGGGGGGAAAAAACCCAGTGAATTTTCCGAAATGAAGATGTTCTTGTACAACATGAAAATAGTCCATTTATTAAAACAAAAAAAACCACAAACCACAATCTGAATGCTTTAAGGACCTAGGAGCTACAAGCAGTGGGATTTATTCCCATTTGCCTTCCCCTCTGCCTTTTTCTCAGTAGCAGTACGTTACCTGTGCTCCAAAAACCGGCAGGAGTCCTAAGTTCAACTACAATTTTGCCCCTCGCAACACGACAAAAATGCTACCTGAACCACATCCGTAACATCTCACAGAAGGTCAAGGCTCTTCGTACATAACAAGCTTTCTTGGAGGGGCTGGTTTGATGCCGTCTAACGTACCCGCTCAAAACAGGGAGCTGGAAACAAGATTATCAAACCGATCACTAAGTCAGTAGAAGCTGGACCTTGTAAAGGAAAAGCGGAGTCTCTCAGGAGAAGAGTTTGACTGTTGCATTCCTAAGTACCCCTTGCTGGCTACGGTCAGTCACAAACTTGTCACCAGCTGTAAATGCAGCGTGCTTTTACTGACACCATCTCCAGCCGGGGAAAAAAAAATACTGATGGCCGTTCTCAAAGGATGAGATGCTTTAAAAACATTTATAAAAATAAATAAACAGCGCTACTGGCTTTCTGATGTAAAGTGCCAAGTGTTTCAAAAGGGAATGCAGTTTCAGAGCATGTTGCTCCTGTTTTGACAGATTCTTCAAAACCTGGTGATGAAAGTGACACTAAGCTTCATCACAAACAATAGCAACTGAAGTCACGACAGAGGAGGAAATAACATAGCGGGGTACAGATCTTAGGGAAATAAATGAGATTCTGGTCTCATTAATGGACCAGATGAGAGACCAAGACAACTGCTTCATAGAATCATAGGATCACCTTGGTTGGAAGAGACCTTTAAGATCATCAAGTCCAACCATTAACCTAACACTAAGTCACGTCCCTCAGCACCACGTCTGCCCGGCTTTTAGATACCTCCAGGGATGGTGACTCCACCACTGCCCTGGGCAGCCTGTTCCAATGCTTGACAACCCTTTCATTTTGGGAAAATGAAGTATTGTTTGGGTAGATTTGAGATATTCAGAACTAAGACAGCGATTCTGAAGAACCACACCTCATTCCTTACACAGTTCAGGGACAGCAAGCACCTACAGTTCTGTTACCTTGTGTCTCCTTAAATACTGCCAGCTTACCAGAGTGGAGCACCTCGGTTCACATTTCTAAGGACACCACTGTCAAGTGAGCATCTTATTTCCATTGGAAAGGAGCTCTGGCTGCCTGAGCTTGCTCCACAAAATGGTTAGGCTTTTTACATATAAAAGAAAGGAGAAAGAACTACCTAAAACAGAATTTCAGTGTTTTCCCCGTAATTATTACTGAACAGTGCTGTAGAGCCAAGCATAGCAGTGGACGCAGGAAACAAAGGGTTTGTTCCAATTTTTTTAGAATTGGCTGATACATCCATCTATTGCTCTGATCCTGTTTTTTTCTTTTTTTTTTTTTATTATAACGGGAAATTTTAATTTTTTTTTAAAATCTGTGGTACAGTTTTATGTTTCTCCTTGAGCTAAGATATCATATACAATAAAAGTACTCTCAAAAAAGCGGCAGAGTATAAAGATTTGCACACAAGAATGGCAATCCCTTCAATTTCCAGAATCATAATTTCCCATGCTTGGTAGTCCTGGTAACTCTGCAAAATGGTTTCCTCACATTTGGGAGAATGTGAGCACAGAGAACAACTTTTAAAATCCTTTATTCTGGAATTTTGACAGTGTAAACTAATTTGAAGAAAAAAACCCAGCCTTCCGCCCTCCAACCCAAAACATCCTACTTCTTTTGTACAAATCAGAGTTTTCCCACAGTTGAATAAAACTTATCTGGCCAGGAAGAGGTCCTTCTGGTTATCAACATCACCTCAGAAGACTTTAGAAATTCAGGGCAAAAGAGGTAGTGAAAGACTTTGATGGTTACTGATTAATTCAATACTGATGGTTAGGCTGAAACCCAAAGCGAGTCTTCTCAGTAGCATGAGAACAACACGACCTCCATGGTGGTATCGGGACTTAAGAAGTTTCACTGTTCTAACAGATTCAGCAATAGGTGTTTATTTTTACAAAACCAGTGATCTTAACGGAGCCCCTAGTTTGACTGGTGTTATACCAGTACAACAATTATTTATACTTATTTAAGTATAAACACAAGACTCAAAACTAGGAGAAACTTCAATGGAACTTCCTTACAGCATCCCAAATGGAATCCAAACATTCTGTTATGGCTACAACTAAGTGCTAACACTTTCTACCGTACATAAGCTTGAAGGATAAGCTGAAGAACAAGAGACTTGACTCATCTTTAATGACGACTCTTTTCCTAGCCTCTGGTCAAACTCTACCCATCAACAGAAGAAGTACAATTGCCAAGGAAGATTTAATAGGACATGAGCATGTCTGTGCACACATGAACACCTGCACACTTGTGCACATCATTGTGCGTATTTGTGTCCGTATGCATGTTTATCTATATGTGGAGAGAAAGAGAGAGAAACACGAAATAGTAAGAATGTAAGCATCAGCTAATATTAGGACGCTTACCAAAAAATGAGTTAATTCACCACCTTACAGGTCTTAAGCGTAACTTAGGAGTTTATGATGGTACTGCTGTGATGCGTAAGATCCTTTCTGTGGTTATGTATCTACATTACAGCACCTAATATCCATGTAACGCTGGGGTATTAGATACGGTACAGGCAGACGATATTACTTATACATATACAGTGAACGTATGGCTTCACTGAAAAAAACATAACATTAAAACCAGGAGACGGCAGTATGGTATAACCACTGATATATCTAAACGTTGACAGTCATTATAGCTCATGTTAGTATACTTTTCCAAATGTAAGTCTATAGCTTACAACTATTAAGAAAATTTTGTTTTCAGTGGAAGAGGGAGTCCATTTGCTAACTCTGATAAACCAGTTTAAGTCTATATATTTATAGCAAATTTTGCTCCGCAGTTGACCTTATAGTCAACATTTTGGATGTGACTACAAAGGCAGGGAAGAAGATTTCTGTAATACCTCCCAATAGTGTACAGGAATGTCAAATATACTTGTTTGCTAAGTGGAGGCTTATATTCCTTTTCTAGGAAAGTAGTTAGGGTGAAAGAAAGTGATCTTAAGAATTTAGTTCCAAGAGGAGATGAAACTGTCCAGTTAAACTAGGCCTAAGTTAGGTTTGATCAAGGTTTGGAAGCTGATTGTAAGATATTTGACAAAAAACTGAATTTCACTAGAATGCAAGTTTCCTTTTGACTCTATCTCATCAGCTGACCACCAATTAATAAGAAAGGAATTTTGTCCAGTGTTTTATTATACACTGCATTACAGAAGCCTTTGAATTTAAAAGCAGAACAATAAGGTTCAAAGGTCAGCTAAACCTCACAAATTTTCACCATGGTGAGACTTCATGTAAATCACTGAATTTTGCAAATTAGTTTTTTACTTTGTAATCAAAGGAAAAACAAGGATAAAGAATTAGTAGCAGTATGTTGTGAATTTATTTTTAGCTATATTTCAATTTATGATTTATGATGTACTTTTTTAAAAGTAGGAGGAAATTTTCAGTAGTATGTGCCGTAAAATTAGAAATTACACTCAATCTCAGTTTAACAAAGAAAATCTTTTTTATGATGTTAATAATGTACAGTTTCAAAAATAATCTTTTTGAATAGACTGATAACAAGCACTATTATCTTTAGTATTTTACTAGTGAGAGGCTGGAGACGATGTTAAAAAACATGCAGTTCACAGTAAATTAAAAAAATCACAATAGAAATTTTTTAGTAGAATTGTCAAATTGACAAGCTTGGGACCGTTACTTAAATGAAGAGTCAAAACAAACACATCATAAAACAATACAGTGCTTATTATCAAGAACAACTAACTCTTCAAAGTCTGTATGGTATGACTGCAAATTTATCCTAAACAAGCATGGATGAACACCTACTGCCTACATTACTTTGGAAAATTAAAACACATATTTTCTTCCTCAGGCAGTAATCCTCACCACAACGTGCGATTAAAAAAAAAAAATTGTCACAGAATCTTAAACATACCATTTATAAACTTTCAGTAAATATCCTGAGTTATGCTGCACCACGGAGTATAGTAACAGAAATACTATGACTGAAATTAGTTTTTGGCATATGAGGTAGAACTATACCTTCAATCTACAATAACTGAATTTACAGCTTAGTTGATTAGCATTTTAACATCATTTTGGAGGTTTAAGAATCGCAAGAGCAACGATCTTCCCGTTATTTTGATCACTAGCCCACAAGCATGTAACATACTTTGTGTTCAAGGGGAACCTTTATCCAGGATGCAAAGCTGGTGCTGAATTATAATCACCTTCAAAAAAGAATGCAAGCCTGTGGGTATTAAGCTTTGCACTCACCAAGCTCAACCAAAAAGATTTATGCAGTCTACTCTGGGACCTGACATTTATTCATACAGTAGATCTGATAAGTGCATTCGGAGACCTTGAAGTTTATTCTCATCAGAAGTTTTGCATTTAAGGACTCAACCGGTAGACCTTTTTAGTGCTGATCAAAAGCGCTTCATTATGAGCTCAAGCATAAACACTGTACAAGCACATAATAAAGAAAAAAAGGAAAACGAGAAAAGGAAAAGGGAAAGGGAGAAAGAAAAGGAAAAGGGAAAAAGGAAAAGGGAAAAGAGGAGGGAAAAATCTTATACTTCTGAAAATAACAGTGAATCTTGAAAGCCTAAAAATAATCTCTGATGTTTTAGGTAGCAGTCAAGATTTTCTTTGCTTTTGCTTATCTGGAAATAGTTTGTCAGGTATGTTTGCTTTCCCATCTCAGGCTATATAAATGAGAGAAGACACCTGAATCAAAACACAATAAACTACATTTTTCATAACTTTCTGGCATCCATTGAATCAGAAAGCTAATTTAGTACAAACCAGTATTGTCCAAATAAAATGAAGATCAACAATATCCTGATTAAACTAAAAGAAAACAATTTACAGTTAAACAGTTACCCGGACCATTAATGAAGGTGTTGAACAGGACTGGAGCCAGTGTTGCCCCCTGGCACACATCACTAGTTACTGGCCTCCAACTGTCACTGATCATGTCACTGATGGCAACCCTCTGGGCCTGGCCGGTCAGCCATTTTTAAGTCCACCTCTCTGTCTGCTCGTCCAGCCCACACTTCAACAGCTTCTTTATCGAAATGTTAGGGGACGCAGCGTCGAAAGCCTTACTGAAGTCAAAGTAGACAATGCCCACTGCTCTCCCCTCATCCACCAAGCCGGTCACTCCCTCCATCCTAGGAAGTTATCAGGTTGGTAATGTCCAACTTCCCCCAGTGAATTAATGCTGACTTGCAATGGCATCAGCCACCTCCGTCAGCTTTAATGGATGCATCCCATCAGGGCCCGTGGACTTAGATACGTCTAGTTTGCTTAAGTACTCCCTGACCTGATCCTCTGGTACCAAGGGTACGTATTCCTTGCTCCGGACTTCCCCCCTGGTTTCCGGCAGGGATTTTTGAAGGCTGTTTTTAAGAGCAAAGGCTGAGGCAAAGGAGGCATTCAGTACCTCAGTACCTTTTCCATGCTCTGTATCACCCGCGCCCCTGCCCCAGTCAGCAGCAGGCGGTGTTTTCTCTAGTCTTCCTTTTGCTACTTATCTACCTATAGAAGCCCTTCTCATTGCATTTGACATCCCTCACCACATTCAACTCCAGCATGAGCAACAGCTGCGATGTTTCAGGTTTCATAAATTTAAATATCATAGGTATCTCTATCTAGTCCAGAATTATAGATTTTTTTTTTTTTTTCCTTCTGGTCACATCAAACAAGAAAAATTCTGTAGAAATGTGGACTGCTCCGACTCATCCACCTTACACAGCTGATCATATGTGCAAGTTCCCCTGTGAGCGCTTTTTAGATAGATCTGAAGAATCTGTTCCAAAAGCAAAATAAATCTATTGCTAAGGTATGAAATGTATCATGGGAAGTTTTCACTGCTCTGAGCCATAAACTCAGGATGCTGATTTATTTTAAGTGAAGTCTCGAGTTTTTCCGCTACCTCTTAAACTGCAATTTTTCCCAGAGCTAAAGTCATTTCTCACCCCTATCTTCATGAATTCATGTTGCTCTTTATGAGAGAAGAAAATCTGTGAGTAATATCAGCTAATTTTTAGAGATGGAGAATGCCATTTTTATGGTAACTCTAGCAGAGTCTGCTAAGAGCGTAGGAATTCAAAACAACTACAAAATCTCAATCTTATATAACAATGCAAGACAGTAGCCATCAAGTTAGCTCAATACTCTAATTCAGTCTTCAAGTTCAAATATTCATTATTTCTGTCAAGTGCTTATTTTGAAAGATACTTTTTCCCCCTCTTTGATCTACAGGGCTTGTATTCTGTGCTTTCTTGCTTTGATGTTTGGTGAAGAACGATAATTGTTATTGCAGGATAGAGGATGGCCATTTGAAAGAAATTCATTTTGATGAATAACCTCTTAAATTAGTCCTATATAGTAATACCTACAGACTTATGTTACATATTTGCATTTCTTCTTAAAAAAGGTTTCATCTTTAAAAAAGGTTGCTATAGGTTAATAAAACAGCTCAGCAGCTGCTCTGCAATATCTTATTTTACATTTAAATCTGGCAATCTGGCTGGTTTTGAGCTTTATTTGGAGTTATTTGGGAACAAAACATGTTTTTTAGTGGCAGGCCAAAATGATCATTTTGTCACCATAGTAGTGTGTTGTATACCAATATCAGTTACAAATGCCATTTAAATGCAACACTTTTTCTGCTGAAAGTTGAATAACTACAATGGTAACCAATTATCACCTTTACCCTTATTCTTGATGTGTCAGATGTAGGACGTGACAATTGCTTAGTATGTAGCAGTTCCTTGACAATGGGATTACAGAACAGAAATCAACAGTCGTTTGGCATTAAATCAAAAAGGGATGCCTATGTTTTGAAAAAGGATGTTGATATCTTACATATATCAGGGGTTTTAAATACGAAAAACTGTTAGCTGCACAAGTCCCTAGAAGGCACCAGAAACAACTAAAGGCAGAAATTAGATTAATGTAAGAAAAAAACCCAAGACAGAAGAAATGCAAAACAAGAGCAAGAACAACAGCCCCACAGAGAACTACTAAAAAACCCACATAAAAGTGCCTAAATAAACAAAAAATCCCAAACAACTGAAGAACAGAGGAAACAAAGGAAGGAAAAAAATAAACCTAAACAAACAACATAAAAACGTAAAGGAAAAAGCTCCACCAAAAGGCAGAAATTGTGAAAAAACCCCCACCATCGCCAATCTCCACTATTAGAAAAAAAAAAAGTCTTCACTGCCAAAACATACAAAACCATGTTATTTTGCATGCTTTTCAAAACATGAAAACGGTCACCCCTCTAACTGCTGAAGTCTCTCCTTGCTGTGCTCTTGGACCGCGTTCCTGCCTGCCGACTGAGCAGACAATCTCCTCTTACGTTAATTTTAGTCATACCTTGTGAGTGAAATGCAAATTTGAGCTGCGTGTGCTTTGCCGTTGCATGTTGCATGTTTGTGCAAACCCATTCAAGGACTGCATCTCCTTCAATTTCCAGAGACCGTGTGGCACAAAGAGGAATAACATGCATTTTCCACTGCTAAGTCATTATTTGCAATGGATGACTTCTTCTATTTGATTATTTGATTAAATTATCTTGTTTGTGACAACAACAAAGTACAGCTTGATTAGTATATATTAGGGATGAATGATTTACAAGTTAGATAAAAGTTGCCTTTGTGCCAATCATCATTTTGAAGACATGATCATTTACGGAGATAAGAAAAACAAGATTCGCAGGGACAACTAGTATTTTTATTCAGCTTAGTGAGACTATGGCTCCAAAAGAGACACTGAACCAACTCAACAACTCACAGTCATTAAAAATGTGAGTTCTTGTTCCTCTAGTCCACCCTCCGCATTTCCACGTTAGCATTGTGCTCCTCAAGGCAAATGGAACTCACTAAAACAGCATTAAAACTCACCCTGGATAATTTTCTGCTTTTTTAAAGCGTTCACTGGCTCAGGGAAGGATTATAGAAATACTACAGCTAATGAAAGGGCACAGACTTGCAGTCTGGAAGCTGGGAAAGAAGAAAATAAGTGAGGGAGAGCAGGAAACCACTGCACCCTCAGTAAGTTTGCAGATGACACCGTTAGGTGGGAGTGTCGGCCTGAGGGTAGGATGGCCTTACAGAAGGATGTGGACAGGCTGGATCGATGGGCTGAGGCCGATGGGCTGAGGCCAATGATCTGAGGTTCAACAAGGCCAAGTGCCGGGTCCTGCACTTGGGTCACAACAACCCCATGCAGCGCTACAGGCTTGGGGAGGAGTGGCTGGAAAGCTGCCTGGCAGAAAAGGACCTGGGTGTGTTGGTCGATAGCTGTCTGAATATGAGCCAGCAGTGTGCCCAGGTGGCCAAGAAGGCCAACAGCATCCTGGCTTGTATCAGGAATAGTGTGGCCAGCAGGACTAGGGCAGTGATCGTCCCCCTGTACTCAGCACTGGTGAGGCCCCACCTCAAATACTGTGTCCAGTTTTGGGCCCCTCATGACAAGAAAGGCATTGAGGTGCTGGAGCGTGTCCAGAGAAGGGCAACGGAGCTGGTGAGGGGTCTGGAGCACAAGTTGTATGACGAGTGGCTGAGGGAACTGGGGTTGTTCAGCCTGGAGAAGAGGAGGCTGAGGGGAGACCTTCTCGCTCTCTACAGCTCCCTGAGAGGAGGTTGTAGCCAGGTGGGGGTCGGTCTCTTCTCCCGAGTAACAAGTGATAGGACAAGAGGAAATGGCCTCCAGTTGTGCCAGGGGAGGTTTAGATTGGATCTTAGAAAAAAATTCTTCACTGAAAGGGTTGTCAAGCATTGGAACAGGCTGCCCAGGGCAGTGGTGGAGTCACTGTCCCTGGAGGTATTTAAAAGCTGGTAGACGTGGTGCTGAGGGACATGGGTTAGTGGTGGGTTTGGCAGCGTTAGGTCGATGGCTGGATTCAATGATCTTAAAGGTCTCTTCCAACCTAGGTGGTTCTATGATCCTGTAATTCTAGGAAGAAAAGAGGAGAATGATCCCTCCTTTCCTGGTGAGAGGGGGAACCTGTAGCTGGGAAAAACCACAGGCACCTGCATCACATACACCCTTCTTAAGTTCAGGCAAGCACCTATTTATTTAACTTCTGTAATGAACAGTTAATTGTATTTAAAGAATATTAGGTTTTCAGACAAATCCACTGTTGGAATAACCTAATTTTTACTAGTTGCAAGCTACTAAGCAGGTGTCGAGGGAAAAATCTGTTGAATTTGAGGAGATTCATGCAAGATCCCTCCCCGAAATGTCATATTCCAAATCTTGAACCTCATGTCGATAGGGCCAAAGTAAACGGTTCAAAATCAGTCACACCTTAGTGTGGCTGAATATAGCGTGAAGATCTTTAAAAGCTGTTCATATGAACATAACCCCCTTGAGTTATTTTTCTAACAATAACTTTATTTTTGTTGCCTTATTAGTTTATGCCAGCCTGGAAGAGCTTGCATTTGGGAAAAGCAAGGAATTATTTTAAATTGAAAACAGATCACAGCCAAGAATGTAACAACTTGTCTTGAACTACAACTTACTTCAGGTTCTCAAAAGCAAACACATGGCACCATTATTTAAAAGGTCAAATTATACTAAAATACAGTGTTATACCCTTAAAGCATCCAAGATGTGTCATTCTTTCTCTTTCCTGATGAAAATGAAAAAACCTCCAATCGAGATCATTGTAAGGAGATGAAATTCATGAAGAGACGAAGGGAAGGAGTACCTTATATCTGTTCATTCACCTCTCCAGCATATGACAGCTCTTAAAAGGTACTTTGATCAAAATAAAAAATAACAGTGCCATTGAAAAGGCACATTTCTCTGGTCCTGTGATTACCTTTTCTACATAATCATATAGATCTGGTCTTTTTGGTTTTTGTGTATTACATATGTAATTCCTCTTGTAATTAATTTGTAGCAATACAATGAATCTTTTTAGGAAATATGCAAAGGTTACTAGCTGCATTTCAAAGAGTAAATTAACAAACCGTCAAGGAAACAAGTCGAGCAGTAACGAAAAGAAAAAGCATTAGGGTGATGCTTGATATTCAGAGTCCTTTAAGAAATCTGACAACATGGCGATACTATCATTTTTTTTGTCTCCTTTTAAAGTGACTGCTGTAGGATAAGGATCTTACAAACAATAATAGTGTTCATAGATATAAAGATGTACATATCTATATACAACTCTGAATGAAACCCTGAATCTCTGAAAACTGATAGAAATGATTTGCAAGTGTTAGAGAAGACACAGTTTTCAAAACAATCTGTCAAATTACAAAAATTGCAGTGGCTGATAATATACTTTTGCAGAATGCCTAAGATGAAATATTAAGCCGAGCATGTGTCCTTTCATGATTAAAGTTATTTCTGTGTCTCAGAGCAGAGGCGATGAGACCAAGAAGTTGATCAAATCCTTTGATTGATGATAATGGCATTTAGGCAAGGATGACCAACTGCATGACAGGGATTATTTTGCTGATAATTCTGTAGAAGGGAATCTGGGGTCACACAGGATCACACACTCAATAAGTCAACAAACATTTTACTGCTATGAAAAAGGCTATCAGATTGGGAACAACAATAGGAAGGTAGCTTGCAAGTCTTCCATTCTGTCTGGCACTGGTAACACACCAGGTGCTTACTGGGTCTGATTTTAGGAACCCAGTTTGAGAAAGATACAACTGGGAGAGTTATAGAAAGCATGGATTTAGAAAAACAAAAAGACTGAGGGGGAATACGTAAAAAAAGGGAAAAGAAATATTCTTCATGTTCCTGTTGGACAGGGTGAGCTTTATCGAATTTCAAGTGCAAAAAGAAAGACTCAAGTTAAACATTAGGAAAAAATCTTTCAGCCTATAATTATAGAAAGGCATCATAATAATTCGCCTGAAGAGGTTAGAGGTATTTAAGAGCAGGTTAGAAAAATGTTTGACAGGAATGACATAAGCACAGCAGATTCTGCCTTTGGCAGAAGATGAAACGACCTCTTGAGACACCGTCAAGCCCTATCATTCTAAGATTTATATGGCACCTAGAAAGCGAATAGAAAGTTTTCAAGATCACCTTAGACAAAGTAATTCATAAGAAACTGTGTGGACACAGAATCTTTGATAATAAGTAAAAAAAGGCAGAAAATCCAACAGAAATATAAGGGTTACATCAACAATTGCTCAATCATGCTTTCTGTGATGACAACACAAGTGACACTGTGATACTATAACGCACTTTGTGCAGGAGAAATACAACACGCGGAATGCAAAATGAGTTAAATAGTCACAAAGGTACCTTGGAAGCAATGCTTACTTGAATCGCTACCCCCAACCACAGTTCTTACACCATACGAAAAAGCTAGACTTTTTTGGTAAATCATATTTTGTTGAAACTTCAAAAATCAAGTTACAAAATTGAAGCAGACTTTGTCTTGTAGACAAGGAGAGGGAGAGAGAGGGAGAGAGAGAGAGAGAAAGGAAATGAACACAGCTTAAATAATCTGGTTTAAGTGAAGACAGACCAAAGACAAGGGAAAAAACAAATGCACATACTTGGGCACAGCCACTGTATGGAAAACATGGTTTTCTGTTCTGCATTGCAAGAGCGAATTGTTTTACAATTCTCTCTTGAGATAAAAGTTCCACGGGGAGCTTTGGAGAATGTAGTCTAATTTATTTTAATGATCAGAGCAGTCAATTAAGTGCCTACACTTATAAGAGAAGGACTTTTTATGTCTGGTCATTTTCTTAATAAAGGTTTCTCTAAACATTGGACGACTGCATTTGGGAAATGTGAGTAGCCGTTATTCTCTTAATGACTAGGAAATTCAATACAGGTATTGTTATCATATCTCCTTCAAAATGAGACTCTTTCTTTTAGGATCTCATGATTTTTACAAAAACCCAGTGTTTTGTCGCAGGTTTTGTAAACTAGATAGTCTAAATGTGTTCTTCTTTAGTAACTGCTAGCTACAGACTGCTGAAACAGAAAAACCTATTTCTGAAGAGAGAAAAACACACCAAAATGCAAATGTTAGTTTTCATCCCAAATGCCTGGAACTGATCCATTTTTAAAGATTTGTTCATGTTTTTCTCAAGGTTTTAATTGAAAGATATCTTTAAGAATGGCAATGTCTTTTAAACGGTGTCCAATACAATGTTGAAGACAATATAAAAAGTATAGCATCTTTTGAGAAAATAATGAAAAATGGCACTGTGGAGAATTTGATATTGAATTTGTAAAATGGAGAAAGAGCTACATGTGTGTGTTGTGCCTTAAGGACCAGATACTTAAAGATTAATTTCATATCAATAAGATGCGGCCACCGATATGGACAGGCAGTTGACCTATTGCCTACCACGGCAACTGAGCAGATTCACCCAAATAAAACTAGAGATTCCTTGCAGTATATCCCTTGCAGGCGTATGAGCTGCAGGATTTAAAGTCGGCGATCAAAAAACCCTGCGAGCCCCCAACAGCAACAGACTTCGCCGGCATTAAACACCTAAGAGCAGCTTTCAGCTGGCAGAAAACACATCTAGTCAAAACTATTTTTAGAAATTCTCAATTTTACTGATTGAGAGTTTACAATTTACAGACTCTCTTTTGAGCATTTTCAAGACGACTTGGTTGCTTTCCTGAAGGCTTCTTCCATTAGCTCCTGAAGGTTGTTACTGTGCTGCTGTAAGAGGAACTCGTGGTTTAGTGCAGTAGAGCAGATCCTCCTGCCTCATCAATCTCAGAAAACAGACACTGACGGGTAGGGAATACGTAGGTGTTACGGAGCAGTCTTCCCCTCATCCTCGATCCCGTGCCACTTGCTCTCCCACTTCTTTTGATGATGCCTTGTCATATCATGTCATGTTCTTCTTCCCCCCGTAGCTCTCAACAGAAGGTGAGCATCTGTCTTTGATGTTCCCCCTGCTCTTTTTTTCCCCCCTCTTGTTCCTATTAACGTACCCCACTATTTGGATCTATTTCATCTGTATCTTCACAGTGTGTGTCAAATAAGTAGATGGATATGTAAGTATGTTAGCGAAAAATAGACTAGAATCAGCAAGATATGTTTCAGCTCTCTTATTACCTGCTTTTGTGCTTCTTCATAAAACTACCCTGCTTTTGTCATTCTGTATATTATGTATTGACCAATCCCTTGGTGTGTTACGATGCCAGTATAATACCAGGTTACATCAGAAAAATAAAAACCAAACGCAAGATTTAACTGGGATTAACACATTAACATCAACGCACTCACAACTGCAAAAGTCAAAAATTAAGACTAACCTATAAATACTTATTCAAGCATTTAAACTAATGATAAAAACAAATACCTTTTAAATTATACGGTCATTTGCAATCTGGATACCTACCTCATTCAGAGAACAGACCGTTTTACCTTTCTCAAGCATTTATTATCTGTCCCCTGATTCAAACTGGTTGGAATAGACAACTTGTGCCTGAACAATTTACAATTGTCGTAAGTTAGAAGGAAATTAAACTAAAGCAATTGGAGGCAATTACTGCAATGCTAGGTGGTCTACCTATAATTAAAAACTCGTCTTAACAGTAACACAGATGTGAACCTGCACAACAGATTCTCACCATGTTTCTCTTCCGTACGAGTCTTAAAAACAGTCTCCTTTACAATGAAAACAGAAACATGCGGGAAACCAAGTGAGGTAGGTTGCAGAATTGAATATTCCTCTTTTCTAAGCGTTGAACTAAAGTTCCCCTTGCACACCTCCTTGGTGAATACCTTCCCCTTGCACACCTCTTGCAGAATGCATCCCTGCGAGGACGGGGGTGTACTTCAGTCAAATTAAAGAGATGTATAGCTTTTTGTTTGTGCAGGAAAAAGTGTGATAGCTCATGTTAAAACTAAATCTCAAACTACGTATCCGAATGCCTTGGGTCAGTATGCAAAAGGCTGACGGCCTACACTTTTTTTTTTGGTATTGTGTCACGTCCAAATAACTTGGTAATTTTTAGTTGACATAAATGTATAAATGTGGATTATTTCACTAAAATATACAATATATGGAAAAGCTACTTACTTCTGGAAGGTAGCAGTCCAATGGTTTTAGAAATATTTCAAATATACAACATAATTAAGATATTTCAAATAAAGAATAATTCTTTTAAATTTAACGAAAATGTTCTTCTTATATAAACTAAATAGTAACCAATGTAGGAGCAATAATAATTTTAAACCTAAACATGCCTATTACAAATGCACTCAGCCTCCGTAAAAGAAAAATTATTCTTTGGAAAATGGATTTTACTCATTAGTGAAATTTCACTCATTAAAATTTACTCTGCAAAGCAATGATAAATCAGCAAGCTGATTTTTCTTAATGAGACATTTAACTGAACTAAAATATTGCAGAGCAACACCATTATATACTGCACTATCAAAGTAGGAAGGAATTTAATTTTTTTAAACATAATACAATTATTCAATTTTTTTTTTTTTATTTCAGCATTCCTTATATGCAACATTATTCAACTATATTAACAGTAATCTAATTAATTTTTAATTGGTCAGATTCTGGGTTGTCATACAATTTTAACTCCCCGAAGTCAATGGGATGCTCAGGGTATTACTATGCTGAAATGAATTCGTTGCATATTTGGTCATAATTATAGTTGTTTACATGCAACTGTACTACTAATACATAAAAATATAGAAAGATGACTGTTTTCATTGCCATTTAAATATGTTCATGTGAAATTTAAATTTTGTTATGAAAAAGCTAACAGAACAGAAATTCATGGTAGTAATTTGGTCAGGTATCTTGAACGTTGCTGAAAAACGTATTTTATTGCATATGCACAAAGGAAACAAGAACAGCAACTAGTTATGGTAGGACTGATGATGCACTTCCTAGTCGGAAATCACACAAAATCTCACCTTAAGGACCTTATTCTGTGGTCTCACTTGTGTAGCTTACTCTGTGCTGGCAGACCAACTTGAAATGTCAAAGAAATCAAAGTCAGAAAAGAAACACAGGTAACCAAAGAGCATTTACATAAGACCACATTCTTTAACAAAAGCCAACTATTGTATCAAATAAGGTACAAAAGGGAGTATTCCAAAAGATCCGAAAGGGACCGGGCTGCACTCAGGCACACAAAGAGCAAGGGGAATGAATGCAGTGAAAGCGAAGAGGAAATAGGGAAAATAACTCACTAAACGGAAGAAAGATTTGCTAAAGAGAGCTTTTGTTTCAGTCTGGGCTGAAATTCATAAAGGTAAACAGATTCTAATAGTGGTAGCAAATGAGGAAAGGAGTAAGGAGAAAGCCTTGGGAAGGACACTACATTAAAGACTATTTAGACAACTTAAATGTGTTAAAAATAGCAGATCCAATAAATTCAGGCTATTGTGCTAAAAAGGATCAGCATCAGCGATATCCAAATGTTTCACAGTTAGGTGAAGTATCAGAAGAGTAAATGGTAAGTGATGGTACGTACTGCTGGGACAAAACCCAAAATCAATTTAGGAATAGTGGGTTTGCTTCCAATGCCTTGGGAATTGCTGGAATAATTAAACATTTTTAAGATTAACCTAGACAAAAATGAAAATATTAAGTGTTATTGGTTCATATAATCTAGGTTATGCAAAACAAACGCAATTCCTTTCTCAGGAAAATTTTTAGAAAAATAAACTTAGAAAGTCTTAGAGCTTGACTGGGGATGCACATTAGACAATCTTCCCTGTGGAATTGCATGAGATCGTAGTCTGAATCACCTGGCACAGTGATGTCATGTCATAGATCTGTTACAGAAACATGCCTGCGAAAAAGGATGATCTGAACACGGAGTAGGCTAAAATACACACAGATTAGTGATTGAACATTTGGTTTCTAAAATGAGAAGTTCACGAAGCTCCCGTTGCACAGCTCTGCGCCCGCCAACAGAAATTGCTCTTTGCTAGCAGACTGACCGGTTCTTCCCGAGCAAAAGGTACGCACGCTACACGAGCTACCTTCCTGTATGATTCCAAAGGAGAAAATAAAGACCAATGCTGAGGAAAGGGTTGAAGAGGAACGAAGAAACTTCTGTAAGTAAGCATACTGCTGTCACAATCATAATTGACAGACATATAGGTCATTTAACTCGTACATTTTCTATCACTAACACACATCCGAAAGAATTTGAGTCAAAATGCTGGTTGGATCCCACTACCAACTTACACCAGACCTGACTGTCTATGTTTATAAAATGTACGATATAGGCACTATCTTTTTACTATATAGTATACTCTTTTGAGCATTTTTTAAAATCTCTACAATGACAATAAATTAAGCTTGGGCAAAGTGAAGGAGCTTAGGCACCTCAAGTGGAATGAGGGTTGAAATTTGTGCATTTTAAGACAAAACTAGAGTAGTTAAAATGTCCTTAGAGATGCCATGTATACACAAAAGTACCCAAATTCAATGCAAATCTCTGGTGTGCACTTATTTATACATACCTAGAAGATCTCAGTACTTAATTTGTGACCTATCCTGACTAACTGCAGAATTTAGGTCATTCTTTAAAGACTTGGAACCAGTGGACTGGTCACAACAGAGAACATGAAAAAATCTGATGGTCACTCTTCAGGTGTGTCACAAAGGGGATAAACAGTGCTTCCACCTGACCACCTCCACACTCCTTCCTCACATCGTCTACAGACAGCCTCGTGTACTCATCAGGATGTGATAATCCTGATGTTTACTTCAGAGCCTAAAAGTTAAATCATAGAATCAGCTAGGTTGGAAGAGACCTTTAAGGTCATCGAGTCCAACCGTAGACCAAATCTCAAATCTCATCGAGTCCAACCATAGACCAAACCTCAAATCTGCTCTTCCCTCGCCCTGCCCCCACCATCAAAGCTGTCTACAGGTTGGGGAGTGGAACGATGGATGGGGCCAGAAAGTGAAGACAGACACAGGAGGAAACATGATGCTGTAGGTTAGGAGTTAACATTGACTTCTGCAGAAGGGAAGAAGAAGAACCCCAAATCCAGGCTCTGCATTGAAGGTTCCCAAGTCCTTTGTTGTATCTAGTACCTCTCATTGTGTCACCGAGTCTAGTTAATGGTAAACAGATATTTATGTACTGCATCCATCAGCAAGAAACTGTTGCAAGTTTTTGATTGATTAGAAGCATCAGGTAACAATGTAAGTTATTTTTACTTATTTCTTTCTACTTTCAGCATCTTGGTTTTGACAGAACAATGCCCGTGTTCCACATTTAAATCCCCAAACTTCAATTATAATCAAAAGATAGGCCACGGCAAGTCAGTATGGGGACTAAGCCATACGCAGCACAGGGGCAAATCTCTACTATAAAGAAAGAATCATTACATTTTGGAGTAATATGCATATTTAGAAGCTATGTGCTTTGGAAAAATGAGAAAGCACCTAAGGAGGTGTGACATCACAAATGCACACTGAGCAAAACGTGCTCTCTACAGGACTAGAGAAGTCCTCTCTGGGTGACGTTACGTTCTCTCCCTCGTGAATCGTCAAGGACTATTTCTACAGACAAACTAGGCAACCTCAGTAGAGAACAGAAAACAAAATAGTAAACGAAAGCAAGGAGAACCTGTGTGTTCTACACACTCTTAGCAGTGTTTGCAGTCCTTAGTCTCTCAGTTTATTCATTCATCTGGAACGTCTAATTGTTCCGAGCAGTAAGTAGTCCAATCTAGTGCAAATATCCATACCTTTCTATTCCTTTCATGTTTGCTCAGCAAGATTGCTAAAAATACTTATATATCAGTAAATTTAATGTTTAACTTTAGTCTGTTGTGCACCAAATGTCATCTCTACTTACCTAAAGTGGAGGAAAACAGCTGAATACTATTTGAATACTATTAGCTAAATTCATGCGAAAAAAATGTTTTAGGTTGAATTTCGATTTGATGAGATATTCTCAGAAGGATTTTCATTCCTTAAATTATTATTTTCCCAGGATGTGACATTAGGTGAAGCTGAATCTACGGGCTGGAATCTGTCAATTTTAATGTACTGAGAAGCACTTAATTCTGGTCCCTCTGCTTTCATTTTCACTAGTCACGCATCTGTTCAGAGTTCGGGTGATAGAGGCTGTCCCACTGTCGTTTCTATCTATTGCTTTCTGGCTAAAAACTCATTTTTGTTATCAGCTGTTATGGATTCTAGGAAAAAGCTGAGTTGGGATCTTCTGACTGGCTGAAGCAAAAGCAGTTCTGAGACAGGATTTTAAAGAAAACCAGTGGAAGAGTGGCAAGAGCTTTATATGGTGACCTTTTTAGTAGTAAAGCCAGATCTCAAGAAAAGGTGGGGTGTCAGAATTTTGATGCTGCCAAGTACTCAGGCTCTGTTCAGTAGCAGAAAAGGGAAAAAAAAAAAAAAAAAGACATTTACAAATGACCATATCTTACTGACCACAAATAGATTCTTTTGAAACATAATTTATCCTTTTCTATGTCGATCATACTTTTACGCATGCAGCTTTTTTTGTGTCCTTGCAATGGAAATATTTTGACGCTGGTTGTATATAAACAACTAATTCTAGCTACATCTAAATATAACACACCAATAACTAGGAAATGAAGACAGGAGGTACAGAGATGTGGGAAGGAATTAGATTGCAGTTGTGTACAGGAAAGCTCAAATGGTTCAGTGAAACCTAGCAAACTTCATTTTACATCACCACGTGTTATAATCTTGTCCTATTTTGTGAGTCTCCAGTTGTGGCAATGCACAGGGTAACAGACCCCTCCAGCAGTTTCTTTTGTAGCGAATGATAATTTAAAGCGAGTATGAAGCATTCCTCCATACCAATTAATGCAACACAAAAACACTTAAGAAATCTTCATTTCCCTTCCGAGGCTGTTCTTGCTCTTTCTCTGCGTTTCCCAGTGTATCAACTCTGTGACACCGAATCTTGCAGTGGAAATACAGCCCTGGAGGGAGCGTCCTTCTTCACCCCTCTCCTCAGCCCCTTCCTTCTCCCGAGGATTTTTGTACGGTTACCTCATAACGGGTAATTCATGTTCAAACGCCCATTCAGTCAGTTTCAGTAAGAAAAAAGACCACCAACCACAACAAGGATTTGTTTTTACTTTTGGAAAATGTAAATGGGATCGTTAGCTTAGTATATAAAATAAACCTGGGGAGACAGGGGAGAAGGAAACATCACTGTCCTGCTGTTTGCCAGAGTGCGTAATACATGCTAAAATTCCTTTTCTTATGCTTCCATGTAATGAGAAAAGATGAAAGATTAGAATCTTTGGAGGACTGTTTGTTGGGTTTTTTTTCCCCTCTCACCTGGAATAAGAAATTGCCTGTTTACTACGCAAATCCTAAAAAGTGGATGTTACAAAACGACCAATGTAAAGCCTAAATGGTGGCCACAAGGCAAGCTTGTGATTCATCGTGCTTGCATTGGGAGACAGGTCCCTTGTTGCTTTCAGCTTATTGCTGAAACAATATAAACGTAACTTCCCATGTTAGTACTCGGTTCCGTCACTGCACTGTCATGAATACGTGTCTCCTGCTTTATTTCAGGCTGGGATCTGAATGAAACTGATGATACAAAACAAATTGCAAGAATTTTCTTACAATGCTGTCTTGCAATGCAAAGTATACCTGGATTGGTTGGAAGAGTGGGCTAACAAGAACCTCATGAAGTTCAACAAGGACAAGTGTAAAGTTTTGCACCTGGGAAAACACAATCAGCAGCACAGGCTGAGACCCACCCGGCTGGGGAGCAGCTCTGTGGAAAGGGACCTGGGGGTCCTGGTGGACAACAAGCTCAATATGAGTGAACGGTGTGCTGCTGTGGCATAGAAAGCCATCAGGGTGGTGGGTTACACCAACAAGGGCATCACCAGCAGAGATAAAGAAGTCATTATCCCACTCTACTCAGCACTGGTCAGGCCACACCTGGAATTCCACCTTCAGTTTTGGTCCCCACTACACAAGAGAGATGAGGACAGGCCGGAGAGGGTCCAGAGAAGGGCCACCAAGATGATCAAAGGACTGGGAAGCCTGACATACGAGGAAAGGCTGAGAGAACTGGGTTTGCTCAGCCTTGAGAAAAGAAGACTTAGGGGAGACCTTATCACCACGTTCCGGTATTTCAAGGGTGGCTACAAAGAAGATGGAGACTCCCTTTTTACAAGGAGTTGCATAGAAAAGACAAGGGGTGATGGGTACAAGTTACTGCTGTGG
>VFFE01009208.1:1319128-1492274 GCA_008921705.1 Burhinus oedicnemus
TTTTTTTTTTTTTTTTTTTTTTTTTTTTTTTTTTTATGAAGTGAAGCTTAAATATTTTTAAATGGTACCTTACTGCAGTCAGCACATCTGCATGTCCATGTTTGTCGGATACTGCATTGTTGTATGAGCATGATAAGGCATAAAAATGACTCCAGAATTAGAGGATATTAAAAATGAAGGCTGACAGAACCAAGTTGCTAGGTGACTTTCAAAAATTAGTACCTGAAAGCCTGTGGGTAACAACGAAGTTAGGTGTAATCAGACTGAAACACCCCTCACCCAGAAGAGCACTGAGTGCTCACAGTTAGTGGACTTCTGTGGTTCTCTTGATTTCCATGATTTCTTGGTGAGTTGTGTTCTTCAGTGTGTCCGTGAACACAACTACTTATTTGCTCATGTACGTAAACTGGTATTTCGATTTCAATGCATTTTCACTCTTTCGTAAGCTCGGCGATTGGTTTGCTTGTTGGTTTTTTTCACTTCAAATGCTGGCATAAAGCATGCCGCATCTCATCTTACTCAGATATTGTATCTGCCATGCTTCCCGGGAATAACCAGCTAGCCTCCGTCAACACTATGGCAAAGCAAATACTTCTTGTAAATCATCCAGCTGTATCTTCTTTTTTTCATTCCTTTTCTTGACATTCCTAACACATATATTTATGTCTGTTCTAACACAGACTTTATTACTTGGAATTCACACTTTTTTAAGCTGCCTCATGTCCTTCTTCCAGAGGTCCCAAAGCCTTTCAAACACCAACATATATCTGCTGTTGGCAGTGGACATCTGGCCAAAGAGTCTGAATTCTTTGCCTTGCTAAATAGTGAAGCTAATGTCTTTAAAGGATGGATTTTTGGAATATAATACCTTGTAATATTCTAACCATTTCCGCCCAGAGGCCATCATGTCCAGTTTCAGTCACAATGAATTAAAGCATTAATCATAATTAGATACTTCAGGCATATTTGCTGACGTACAGATAGGTAAGAAAATACAAGGGGTCAGTAGATGGAGACAGTTAAAAGCTACACACAGAGTCAGTTTGGTGTGGAGTTTAACCTGTTGTTAAGTCAGATAGTTAGATGAAGTACAAGAAGTGAAAGTAACTTTTGTATCTTCAAAAGCAGACTGTTAAGACTACTTGCTGAACGAATTAGAAGCGAACATGTGCTTTAGGAGGGGAAAAGGGAAATGAGTAAATTGGATTCAAGCTGATCGTAATCCTGAAGGATTCCTCGCGTGGTTACACTCCAAGAAAGACCTCTCAGGTCTGTAACCTCAGGTAAAAAGTGTGCACTAAGACCAGATCCCTGGCAAGTGAATCAGGAAAGCCTACACAGTAAGTTTCTCCCCAGAGATGAGGACAGAGGTCTCTCAGACTTATTCTTCATGCAACTAGACTCATTGCAGTTTTCTTTCTTTATTCATCTATTTTTCACAAACATTTTAGTTGCATCATCCATTTGGATCACTGTAAATTACTATATTACCCGCTTTGACTGAAAATTAATTTGAAGATAATGGCACTTATCCAAAGGTATGATAAACCTAACCCCCAAAGCTATAGCACCGTTTAACAATAGCCTGGCTCCCAAATATTTATCCCAAGCTATTCACAGGACGTGGCAAGTGGTTTGTGATAGGTGCTCAAGGCAGGATGTCCCCAGGAGTACTGAGTCAAGAGTGTTCATTCATATAAATGAATTAAACGTGGGCAAAGGTGGGAACTCCAACAGCAGGTGCCAACCTTGCCCTTAGTGCCTTACGCTGACTATCCAGGTCACAGAATCACAGGATGGTTGAGGTTGGAAGGCACCTCTGGAGGTCATCTTGGCCAACCCCCCTGCTCCAGCAGGGTCGATCACAGGGGGGAAAACAGGGCACGACAACCTAGTGCGCACAGACACCATGGAGATCATCGAAATAAACTGCGATTTGATGCACGACACAGAATGCGGTTTGTAAACAGTATTGAAATAGTGCTTTAGCAAACAAGGTCAAAAGAACAGCTTCCATTACATGACAATCTAGGTTATATTAAGTAATGAAAGCCAAACTGCATTCTCTGCCTTTTATTCAGTCTGATGGGGTTGATAACAGGGAATATGTAGTAAATGAAATTTCCTGAAAGTGCTCCCTGGAGTTTCTTAGTTGGAAAAGGTAAGGAAATTAAAATTTACTTAATTAATTAAAAGGGAATGAGAGTTCAAAAGTGCCCAAGACAAAGGTGAAGCTTTTGTTGGGAAGCCTAAGCTCACTCTAGATTTGCAGTGTAGCAGTGCTAACTTCTATAGCAAAGCCAGCAAAACAATAATTTCCGTTCATACTGCATGTTAAAAAAACCCCTGTGAATCTAAAGAAAAAAATCTATGAATCTAAAGAAAGCTATGACTCTAGCTTATTATTATAGGTCAATATTTGCATTATTTGCTTCGTAAGGGATAGAAAAAAATCATTCAGTTGAATCCTCTTAACTTCTGCCACTAACTGACTGCAAAAAACTATGGAATTTCCACACAGGGGCACTGATGTTTCTAGAGACTGGCCTGATTCCTTCTTCTAAAACTGCTCAAAATTAGCTTCACGAAACAATGAAAAGTTTAAACAAATAAAAGTCTTCTAAAGGAATGTTTTAGTGTTTTCTGAGTGTTTTCCCAACAGTCTGTAATAACGCATGGCTCCCTCAATCCTCATGTTTTTAAAAACTTGATCTGGACAATTAACTAAGTTCTTTCATAATTTGCTAAAGTATGAAAATCATAAAGCCTTTTAGTATGCTTAGAAAAATCCAGCCCATAGCAGATCCTCCTTCCTAAGTGAGAATACTGTGGAGAGTGGATTCAACAATTATTGTATAAAAAAACTTACATACAATTAAAATGTGTTCTGCAAGAAAACAAATTTATACTAACCAGTAGGCTTATTTATGTTTTGACTGGATGGCAATTAAAAGTTACTTATCAGCAGGCACAAGAATATAAGAGAGCACGTTAGAAACCATGCACAGTTCCTCCAGAAAACCTGAGGTAGCAGGGACAGAAAAACAAAATAAAAGAAAACAAAGTAAGAAAATAACCACTGCTTTTAGCAACAGAAAATTTATTCTTTGGTTGGAGGCGCAGCATCCCTTTTCAGCTGTTTCAGCCACTAATTACTTTGGAGCAAGAATAATGCGGTAATACTGATAAAATTTTCTAAGAAAATGTGATAGCGAAAGGAAACAAAGTAGATGCTTTTTGGTGGTTCTATACATGGTCTATAAATCAGCAGCTCCTTTGCAAAAATCAAGACCATAGTGAGTCCTGAATTCTAAAATACACCCATCACTAAATCTGTACAGATTTTTGAGTAAATGACATTGACATTCTCTGTACAGAATCACTAACCCTACTGATAACTCTTTTATATGGAATTAATGGTCTTGTAATAAAATCTTCTAAAACCAGGGATTATTTACAGGTAATGTAAGCAAGTATGCTGAATTTTTAAGAGTTTCTTTCCTATATTCTTATTCTTTAATGCCATTAATAAAGATTTACGTGTGCAAAATTTGCAGGGTTGATGGAATAGACTCAAGGTAGTTTGGCAACTGCTATACTATACCAAAAATAGGTTATAAAGAAAAAGTTCAACTTCATTTTCTTTCTTCCTATCAAATCCAATCAATCTCATAATTCCACTCTTCATTTTCATGTTACCCTCTGAACTTTAATGCTGGGGAATAAGCTACAGAGGAAGAAAGGTAAAACAAAGCGATAAAAGCAGTATTGTTCAGTAAGCAGTGACTAAGTATTATGTAAGGCAATAAATATTGCCTTCAAGGCCATTCCTGACATTTCTTAAAAGAATTGTCTTCACAAACTGAATTATGAAATTCACCAAAACCAAAATAAAAAGTTTCATAAATTACAAATTGTTATGATTTGCACTAGGTCATCTTTCGCCATTAACTATTTGTACTAGGTCATCTTTCTGCCGTGAACTGTGAGAACTAGGAATTATTATGGAGCTCAAGCAGAAGACAGGAACCAATCTGCCTGGGTGTTGGGAATTTCAGCGCAGGTACAATGCAAGACCAAATCCTGGAAACAAAATCAAAGTCTACTGCTCGAGCAGATAGAGAAGACAGATTTATTTTTTTCTGAAGCTACAGGTCATATGTAGAGCTGCCTTACGTGTGTCTCGGCAGACAAAAGGCAGCTCTTCTCTTGATGGGACAGTGAGAATACATGCATAGCAGTGGATAATGTGCTGTCTTTGTAGCCAATCCCTTGACTTTACTCCTATTCAAATTCTGAGTAAAAGTGCTCATATCTCTCTAGAAGGTTGGACAGATTTGCATTTAGCAGTTTTATTTTGCATTGCTCCATTTCCTTTCTTTCAATCCAAAAACCAATTTGAGAAATCAAATTTTTCTAGTAAGGTTGAAGAACACAAATGACCTAAATAAAAAATAACTGATGAATGGATTACTGTGATCTTTATTCACTTCAGATAAGACTTCTGTGCTAAATCAGAGCAGATTACTGAAAACAATGATGGCCCATTGTTCCGGTTTGAGCAACACAGGACTCATTTCTCTTCTAATGCTTGGGAAAATTGTACTTTTAGAAGACTCCAGCGTCTGAATTTGTGAAAACATTGACTTTATAGCCAGCTATGGTGGGTGGGTTTCAACGTCTCAGTGTTTTGGAGCTGGCCAGGTGCAGGGATGAGGAGGAGCGAGACCCGGGCACTTGACCCAAGCTGGCCAACAGGGTTATTTCATACCATGAACGGCACAGTCAATAGAAATTAGAACGTTTGCTGCAAAGCTCTCTCTCCCTTGATGGCTGCAATCCAGAGAACTTCTTGCCCTGGTGTCGGAGCCCTGAGCCCTCCCCTTCCTCCCAAAGCCGTAGCACTCCCAGTGTCCAACATCTGCTGTCCCCTGCTAGGAGTGCACGGCTTCCTACGGATAGCATGGGCTGAGTATAGTCCTGGTATATTTTATATTGGTATCGGCATCAATACTGGTTCTTTAGCGTTATTAATGTTAATGATCTAGCCTTATTCTATTAAATCTGTTTATATTTCAAACCCCGTGTTTCCTTGATTTTTCCTGATTCCCCTTCCTGGGTGGGGAGGGGTGATCGGGTGAGAGAATAATTGTCTAAAGGACAATGAATTTTTGTGGGTTTCTCAAACCATAACACCCATCAATTCCAGGTGTCAGGCAGCGACCTCTAACTGGTATCTCCTCAGAAGACAGAAAGGCCCACCATGTACCTAGATTGCTGTACTGTGAGAGTGGGACAGAATTCCCCCTCAATCTCTACTGGCAATTATTTCATATCCTGAAGGAAGATGATCAATATATCCCTCATAACTCAGGCAAAACCAATCTCCTGTCTTACACAAATCTAAATATTTATTTTTAATTACTGCTGATCTACTTCTGCTTGAACATCATGGAGGGGGGCAGACGCCTGTTATACCATGCTTAGGACTAAAATGTTCCTCAGATATTTATCAGTGCTTGCTTCTGTTGTGTATCACAGGTCAGTTAGACAAATTATTCAAAGTATTCAAATTCTAATGAGGTGCTGGTTATTTTTACACTTTCTATAATTGTTCTGGTGTCAGTAAACAGCAATATGTTTTTTCTGATTATATGATTTTGGGGGAAAAGGCCACAAAGTGACTAGGAAAAGACAATTTAGAATTTTGGTTGAAAACAATAAAAGCAAATACAAAAAAAATCCAAACTTTTTTCTTTTTTTAAAGTTGTAGATTTTCTAATGGAAACATCTCTATTTTTTCAAAATATTTTACTGAAAAGAGTGAAAAAAAAAGATCCCAATTTTGATGCTTTAACCCCAACATTAGCTTTAAGGAACTTGCATCTTGTCACCAGTCTCTTTTTTTTATTCTATACAGTTTTAACTTTGGCACCCTTTTACTTATTTTTGGTAATTATTTTACTCTCTACTTTAGCACGGCACACCAGTTTCCTAACATATATTTGTCTCTGTGTGTGTGTATATCTATATATATATATACACCTACCAAGAGGTAATGGGCACAAACTTGACCATAGGAAGTTCCATCTGAACATGAGGAGGAACCTCTTTCCTTTGAGGGTGGCAGAGCACTGGAAGAGGCTGCCCAGAGAGGTGATGGAGTCTCCGACTCTGGAGACATTCCAAACCCGCCTGGACGCCGTCCTGTGCAACCTGCTGTAGGTGACCCTGCTCTGGCAGGGGGGTTGGACTAGATGATCTCCAGAGGTCCCTGCCAACCCCCGTGATTCTGTGATTCTGTGATTTGCACAGTATGTGCAAGCAGAAAATCTACTGATAAACTGTCCATATGTGCAATCTGAAAGTATTGCACTTACCTTCCACCTGTTGTGCAAAATTCCTTGTTATGTAGGATTTTTATTACACTCCCCTCCCCCTAGTCATGAAAATATCTAAAAGCTTTAAGTATTTGAAAACACAAAGAAAACTAAAAAATCGCAAAAATTTAGGAGTCAGTTAATATCAAATCTATTTATAAAGGAACACTTAAACAGCCAAACCGCCCACTTTGCAGGTGTGTGTATGTCATAGTTCCGTATATGCTACAGGAGCACCTTAAGAGTTCTCTGGGTGTCCATATATGCGTGTACACAAATAAAATTTACTTCTTGCGTTAATGTGCAGTGCATGTGATTTAAATGCTATTTCTATTCTAGCTAACATGAATAAGACATCTCATTGCAAGAGCCAGGAGCAAAACAAGTTGACCTTTCTTATTTTCTTAACGAGCAAAGATATAGCTTTCTTAAAATAAATAATCAAATATTGCTTGACAGGAGCTCTTTCCACAAAATCAGACAGTGCTTCAGTGCTTTTCAAAGTTTTCTCTTCTTATTCTTTATTTGAAAAAAATATTCTTTTATATTCATATGTAAAATAAGAAGCATAATGTTTACCAAAAGTAAACACGCACATTTAAAAAGGGATCTATGTTTTTATGACTGTTTTTCTTTTTTTAAGCTACTGTTTTGAATGGTAGAGTTGCATTGCAATGCAGACTGATTACGTTTTAATCCTTAGTGGCCTTCTCAAATATATAAACAGTAGGATAGCTATAAAGAAGATTTCACTTCATGAACAATAATGTAATTATTAATGAATTGAACTGATTTACAGGAATGTGATACATTAACAAACACACAGGAAAGCTACTGTGGAAAAGACAAGCTTTTTAAAATGCATATAGAATAGCAGAAGATAAGTTGGACAGATAATGACCACAGGAAATGACCTTGCATCAAATGATGGAAAATTAAGGTAGAGTGAGTGATTGAGATTTCATGGGAAATCTTTATCACTGTGCTGCAGTACAGTATCTGAAAAGAGAACAGGAAAATCAAGAGCGCAGATAGGGGAGAAAAACTCTCGTTAGACACAGCATTTCTACCTTCCCCATTTGTAAAGGCACATTTTGTCTTTAAATGACGCTTACAGAATAAGATTTGGTGTGAATCTAGTGTGAAGGCTACACATTCAGGAGCCTCTAGAGGGACAAAGCAGCCTTAAGATGATGATGAGGAGGAGGAATTTAGACATTCAAATGAAATACTGATTACCAGTTCTTAAGGAGAAGGGTAGAAGTGAGTAAAGTAAACACATTCACCTCCACAAAGTTGGTGCCGGGTATGAAAACGTGGACAATGAGAAGGGATGTTCTCATTAGGGGAATAAATAAGAGTGGCACATTAGACCAGCAGAAAAGGGTCTTCTCTTTAGCCCTTTTTGCCCTTATCTTCCCTTCAGAGGAGGGTGGTGGTAAACAAGTAGAGGTGGAGAAGTCAGAGGAAGAAATATCTTAGGTAAAGAATTCAAGCTTAAGTTAATAGGACATTTTTTTTGTGTTTCTCACCTAACAGACTACAGAACGGTAAAAGTCTCAGGAAATGTCGGAATCCAAACCACGCTCCTGTGGCATTCAGAAGCAACCAGAGCAGTCTCATGTGCTCCTTTAGAGTTAAGCACACAAGCGTGTGGACCAGAAGAAGAGTTTTCCAGCAATCTACGACAGACAGGAAAATCTCTTGGCAGCAGGTACATACTGAAATCCCTAAGGTTCGAAGAAAATTCGCGGCATGCCTGTAGTTATTAAGGAAATGTAGTATTCGCATACAGAAAAAGATAGTCAAAGTTCTTCTGTCAGGTTCTTCATTGAGTGTGAAAACGCCACAATTTAACTAATAAGCTAAAAACATTCCTAGAAAAAAAAAAGTGTGGGTTTTTCTTTTTTAACTCTGAATTTTATAACTTTGATCCTAATTAAAATAGATCATTAAAACAAGTTTTATAAATGTTGCCTTATTACACCTTATTCCAGGCAAAAAAAAAAGTTTCCCTTCGTCAAACAAAACAGAACTTTAGGAAGCAAACCAGGAAAAAAAACCGACCCCAAAACAACAGTGACAGGGAGCAACTGCGGACCGCTGCCAGTGTCATATTTCTGCTCCCAAAAGGCAAACGATGTTTACTTGGTTGGTCTAATAGACAGAATCACTAACTACGCACACGTGCACGGAGGGAGAGGGAGGAAGTCAGTCACACAGAACATAACGATCCGCTGGGACACAAGGTCACATCCCATAGTGTAACATAAGAAATCATTCCAATCAGGTTGTTTTGAAGTGAAATAGCTTGTGCCCAAGCGGAGCCTAGTCAGTTCCACCACAATGACCAAGTCCCTAATCCGATAAAAAGTCATAAAAAATTGGATTTCCAAGTTGTTTTTTCCTTGCTGACTGTTGCTGCTTACTGATTCTTCTCTACTGTTCTGCATATATGGCGATGGACCAAAATCAATTAATAGAAATATCCCTTACTGCTGCCCTTGCTTTTTGTATACATGGAACTATAACTGGACGAGCTGTATGACAGTAGGATATTTCTTGATTTTCCTTTGTCTTAAATCTTGTCCTGTCATTTATTCCTGCGTTGCTTTACAAAGTCTGTAAAGCTATTGTACTAATGCTTACACGTTCATTTCCCGTGTAGTCACAGACAGACAAAATGCAAGGCAAAAAGTCAAATTTGATACAAAATGCAATTGCAGTCTTGTAAGAATAAAGAAATAAAACAATAACCCCAGACATACACCTCCTAGCACAAAACATGTAGGGCACAGCATTTTGGCACAGGATAAGTCTGTGAAAGAAAGAGTTTTTGTCAAAGTGACTCACAGAACATTTAGATTAACAGTGGACTGAATTTTAATTTTTTATAT
This sequence comes from Burhinus oedicnemus, assembly GCA_008921705.1. Lineage (NCBI taxonomy): Eukaryota > Metazoa > Chordata > Aves > Charadriiformes > Burhinidae > Burhinus > Burhinus oedicnemus. The sequence continues at coordinate 1,328,406 of VFFE01009208.1, forward strand.
TCTGTGGATATTTGTACAGATGACGACAGAAAAAGTATAGAAATTAACAATTGTTAGTTTAAACAGCCCTTTTATCCACTTGCTACATACAAACCCAGCCTTTTTCCTGAATATCCTTTATACGTGTATGTATTTCTACAGGTATGCGTATGTATAAATGTATGGATGCGCGCACACAGAGAGTGATGTGTGGTAACCTACGGGACAATGAAGGGAGACGCAGGTGTTGAAAGAGGTGGATTTGATGGAAAAAGCAGGAATTCTGCTCATTTGTTTATAGTCCCTTAATAGAGAATAAGGCAGATACACACACAAATCGGAACGAGACAGATACAACGTTGTGCTGGTGGTTACTTTAGCAGAAGAAAGAACAACAGCAAGATATTATAATCAACAGGACATCACCACAGCTGAAACAAAGCCGTGCCAAAAAGGGAGTAAAAATAAATTAAGGGATGTAAATTCTAGTAATCAGAAGTCATGGGACACTGAAGTCCAATATAAATGGGAGACAGAAAAGAAAAGAAGATCTAATCCTGTTGAACTGTCCTCAAATAAGAAGAGAAGTTGAAATTTCTTGGTAAAGGAGGAATCAGTGACAACCATTAGAACATTTCATAGAATCATAGAATGGTTTGGGTTGGAAGGGACCTTAAAGATCACCGAGTTCCAACCCCCCTGCCATGGGCAGGGACACCTCCCACTAGACCAGGTTGCTCCAAGCCCCATCCAACCTGGCCTTGAACACCTCCAGGGATGGGGCAGCCACAGCTTCTCTGGGCAACCTGGGCCAGGGTCTCACCACCCTCAGAATGAAAAATTTCTTCCTAAGATCTAATCTAAATCTCCCCTCTTCCAGTTTGAAGCCATTCCCCCTCATCCTGTCACTACATGCCCTTGTAAAAAGTCCCTCTCCAGCTTCACCCTTATTTCACTCTTATTGCAGGTTAATGTAACCCAGGAAACATTATTTCTCATAGTGAGGGCTGGTTTTTTTAGGGACAGGATACTGCTGCTCTGTGCACTTGGGCTATCAAATCATTTATCTGTTATTGCGAGGGGTCTCTGGAATTCTCCCCTCCCCGCTGCTTGCGTGATACGAGGAGAACAGAAAAATCCTAATACTATAACAAAACCGGGTTGTTCTTTGCAGCTGAAAGAAGTCTTGGAAATCCTGAGTCACCAGATTGATTTAGCAGCTTAGTCCCTTCCCGTGCTCTCTTTATTTGCCCGTGTGCCTGGGAGGTGCAGTGTTTCTGACTGCCAGAGCATCGCTTCCGTGGGACAGTTATGATAAAGCAGTGCTTCGGGATTTAAGCAAAGATTATAGAAAAGCAGACATGGCCGATACAAGAATGATACGAAATTACCTGCATATAAATTTGTGAAGGTGTAGCTGTTTTGTAGATACTATTTTAGGGGGCGTATCACCTAACAGAAACTGCAGAGCCAATATTTTGGACGCAGAGTTGAAGGTCTAAAATGCTGAAAGGAACTCGCAATTCCATTCCAGTTCAAAAGAACTCTTTTCTACCCCCACTAGATCTGAAATTCTTCATACAGAGACACTTTTTTCAATGAAAGACCACGATTCCCCTGGATTTTTAAAAGTTCATCCTGTTATACTATATGGAATTCCTAGGTATATCAAAAGGCTTTGCAAGGAAAGAGTGTTACTCAGTACCTTGATGAATAGCTACGAATATCTCTGATGGAGATCAGATAAATCTTGACAGGTGGGTCTTTCTATAGATGAGAACATCCCTTCAGTTCTCTTTCAGCTGGGGTGAACGAGCGTACTGATTAGGGAAAACCAAATTTTCACGTATGTCAGGACATCTCTGACATCGTGATCTCTGTGATCACACACCTGGAGTTTAAGACGAGACCACACATTGGGTGGCGAAGCTGTTTTAAATTTAACGTTCAAAATAGTTACAAGAACCGCGTTGTCATACCAGTGGAAAAATTCAGACAGGTATTTAAGACAGGATAAACTGGAGGGTACAGCCTGTACGGTAACCAACAACGTACAGCTTTAATGAGATGAAAGATTTGAAAGGGTTATTTGCAAACTGTCTAATAATAAGTAATTTTAGATGTCTCGAGGCCAGTCATAGGGAGAATGCAGTCATTTATAGTTTTATAATCTTTGTACACGGTGCCCTCCAGCAAGCACAGAATGGGTCCTATTTCAGTTGTTTTAAAAGACCTGAACGTATCAGAATAAAGTTGGTCTCAGCATGTTAAAACAGCATGAAATACATTCCCTTGCAAATTGTTTACAGAAAAAATGTGTTTATGGAAATGTATCACTGATTAAAATTACTAAAGGTAAAAGACTCTCTCTGAGTCTTTTAATTGTGTTTCTTCCTAGAGTGTGGCTAGTAAGGATGCTATTCTAAACTCCCACTATGAAAAATAATAATAAAGTGGGTTTTTTTTTCTTTGAACTACTATTTTCCCTAACTATTTTAAAAATTCTAGTTTTTAAAAAGCTCACGGCTCCCTTCATGAACAAAATCCAACTCTACTCCTGGAATTTTGGTCCTGTGAACAGGCACAGATCTTTTGTACCTTGAAAAGAGAGACTGTCCGAACTGTATCTTAAAAACACCTTAGTGAAGAAGATGTTTTGATTCTGAAGATGTTTATGCTTGGCTCACTGTTGAGACTGGACATGGAAACTTGAGTAGTGTCAAATCAGCAAACCAGAATTTAAAGAAAAGCGGTAGAGAAAGTAAATTGAGACCTCAAATGTATTCCTATTCCAATTTGAAAAACACTGTCAATTACTGTAAAAAAGCTTCTTTGTTTGAAACAAGAACTTTTCACAGTAAGTGAAATAACCGTCTTAATTTGTAAATTTCTTCTTTGCTGAATTTAAGCAGCTGTAAGTGACAACTAGATAATTAACTTAGCCTAACACAATTAGTTAGAAGTTCAAATGTTCAGACCAGGATGGTGTGACTGGTGCCGTTACTTTTCTGTTAAGCCAAGAGACAACAAAATTCTGGATTACATCTAGAACTGAAATACAGAGGTATTCATTGTACGGTAATCGTTGGATGTGGTTTTTGATTTTTAATCTGCTGTGTGATCAAAGCAATAGTGGGAGTAGGATTTACCCCAGGTTCCCTTCAGAGGTCGGCCGGAAAAAGCCAACGTAGGAAAAGGGGATCTGTGCCCTGTGTCATGATACAATAATATTGTAACGTTCTTGTACGTTTACAAGCATTCTACAATGTAGTCACACCACAGCAGAGCTGTGTGAAATAGCTTTCTAGAAAAACTTTTGCAGTGAAAAATGTATAAAACCCATTAGTGAAAGTACTCACATGGAACTGACTGAACTACAATTGTTTTTTCCAGTAGAAACATTTTACCTTCACATGTTTAAATGAAAAATCGGATTTCCTCAAAATAAACATTTCCGGCTGTTTTGGATTTCACCCAGAGATTAAAACTTTTAAAAGATCTGTTTCAAATGATTTTTCACTTAGTTTTCAGTTGGGGGGAGGGGAAAGCTGTAATAATCAGTTATTTTCAGAACTGTACGCACAGACTCTCTTTAAAAGCTGTTTGTAGTCTTCACCTTTACCTGTTATTAACTGCCTGCATCTTCCGCAGAGAACAGGACTGCGTATGGGAGGTCGGGCAATATGATTGTTAACGGGAATAAAAGTTCCGCTCTGATGTGAAAATCAATAAATAGTAACGCTGCCAGTCAGAATTCCTTAAAGTCTTACAGACACGTAGACAGAATGTGCCATCTGAGGTTGGAGGAGCGGCATTATTGCAAACCGAAGCTAATTTATACGTCTTGCATTCTTAGGACTAAGACATTTACAAGGAAACTGCTAAATATAAAAGATTACAAGTTCGCTGAATCAGAAGAACCTCAGCTTTTGGTATGATTAAGTTTTAATTGTATTTTTCCTTAGGGATCACTAGTAGTTAATAAGCTCATGAAAATAGGACTTTAAATAGCAGGAGTAGTAAAAGCCACCCCGTGCGCCACGCTCCGATATGCTTGGCTGCCTAAGGCATCCTATTGCCTGCAGTTTCAAGAGTTCAGTTTTCATCAATGAAAAATCTATAAAAAACCCTTAAGAAATCCTTATTTTTGAAATGCCAGCTGCTTCAGGACATCACGTACCTTTTGCGAACCTCAGAGATGCCGCTACCGTGTGTTCTTACTTTTACCGTGGTGTGTTTGTTAGAAACGCGTTTTTCTGAGTCACAAATCCTGAACCATGCACTTCTCGAATTTACTGCTATGCATCTCGCCGTCTGATCAGCGATTGCAGTGATAGCAGTGAACAGAGATTGCAGCTGTAAGCATTTAGAGTAACTTCTAACCTTGTAAAAAGGGTTTTGCTTCATTTTTTGAGACTACGGAGTCTTTCTGCTAACTAATACAAATCTTTCCCCCCCCTTTTCTCAGCTGGATCAAGGAGCTGTGGACTATGGCATGCGTTGCTTCCAGAAAAGAGAGCAAGAGGCGCCCATACAGGTATAACCCATCCACAACGGCTGTGTCAGACCAAAGACAGAGGCACCATTCTGCAAGCAAAAAGAGCGGAACGTAACCAAAACCACATTCGTGCTATAAATCAGCACGAATCAACCAAAGTCAACTTCTTTCTCCCAGGGATTTACATTTTTTTCCTTTCTCTAGGTGCTTCTAAATGGAGCTGGATAAAAAACTGGGAGCTAAAATGGGGGAAGTCTCTACTATCCTGGTTAATGGTTAATTAAATTATAAGCTGCCATTAAAATCGATTTGAGGGTCTTCATTTATTCCCTCTTACGTATCCTAACCAATGCCTCATTTGCAAATTTAAGTAAGGCCCTCATTCATTTATAACGTTTCATTTGGATGGTCACATAAAAATGCTACTGCATAATTTGAGACAATATAATTTCATTTCTGTAACTACATTTCTGCAGCTGAAAATAGATGGAAATCTTGCACACGCAAACATGTAGAAAGAATAAATACTTTTTACAATATAACCATTAATATCTATGAAAATATATATTTATTAGATTGAGGAACATGGTGTTAATAAATGAAGGACATCTTCAAAATCATCAAAGAGTTGAATAACAACATTATAGTACTACTGTAATTAATTTATTAATAAATGAAGATAGACTTCTTTACCCCCATAACAATTCAGTTAGTTCTATCAGAAAATTGATACTGGCATGTGACAACCGAGATGCAGAGGAATGACTTATGGAACATCAAGCTAAGAATTTATTAAACACAGAGAAAAATAAAGCACTAATATATTGAGCTTCAGAATGAATGAAATCCCATGGACCTGCAGGGCCCCAAGACACTATAACAGGCGCAACAATTATGTATGGCACAACTTTAGGGACGCGCTAGCCCATCATCTGGGAGCTCCGCAGTTTTGATGAGAGAATGAACTGTTAATTAACAAATATTAAGATCCCAACTTGTCAAGTAAAATTAAACTCAAGGGATGAAGCACGGCTGCCCATGAGAAGCTAAGCTATCAAAACTAAACCAGGTCAAAACTAGCGAATGCCTTTTGGAAACAGGGAAAGAGATATTTCTGCTGCTTAATTTCTGGTGGTTCAAAATACCTCATAATAGCTCAGTTAATCTTTTTCTCTGAAGTCTCTGAGATATAGAAGGCTCCCAAATATGCTGTTTCGTAAAAGTCCAGGGATCCACATTACCTCCGAGCTTCCATATGAGGTGGGCTTCTCTCCCTTCTAGCAAGACTCCATTGCGTTTGACATCCTAGGGGTTTCTCTCTAACAGTGTAAGGATTCGAAGGACAACCTTACTGCTAGACAAAATTACCCTTTCTGAAGATGAGTACTTCAAAGTTTAGAACTGTACAACCTCCATATCACAACTGCTGCCCTGCGCAGATGCCATGAAAACACATTTCCTTAGTCTGTAGACTGAATCAAAGAATTATAGAACGGTTTAGGTTGGAAGCGACCTTGAAGGTCATCTAGTTCCAACCCCCCTGCCATGGGCAGGGACACCTCCCACTAGACCAGGTTGCTCAAAGCCTCGTCCAACCTGGCCTTGAACACCTCCAGGGATGGGGCCTCCACAGCTTCCCTGGGCAACCTGGGCCAGTGTCTCACCACCCTCACAGTCAAGAATTTCTTCCTAATATCTACTCTAAATCGAATAGGGAAGACCGTTTCACAGAGGTAACGGAATTTCCCTCCGTGGAGGGCAGCTCCCTCACTGCGCAGATGTGAGTGGAACAGGACATGAAGACGCACGCAAGAGCACAAAGGTGTGTGTCCCCCCGTGTGAAGTCCCTGCACTCCAGTCCCTGGCTGAAGCTGAAACCTGTAAACAAGAAGGCAAAGTTGGCCAGCTGTTTCCACATATAAGCAAGAATACTAAACTTTGTGAAGAAATAAGTTCTTTTCAGCTTTCATTTCTAGATTCAGGGATTCGACGGTTTAATTATTGACCTGAAATAAACTCCTGGCACCTGAAAAGTCTAGGAGCTGTGTGAGTGTCCTCAATGAGGCAATTATTTAATCTTTTTCTTTTGGATGAATACAGAAATCAAAGTGAAGTCCAGCAGCCATTTTGTTCTATTTGATCTAAGCCCGGATTTTCTATTCGTTAGTAGTTAGATGGTTTCCCCATCTCTCGAGCTGGATTTTTAAAAGGCAGCGCGCGTGAAGTCGGCCTGCAAAATAAAATTACTTCTGTTAAAACACAGGATGTAAGGCTACGTCCATTGGCTACTATTTTTATTATTGCCGCTGCCAGTGGCACAGCAGCCAGCTCCTGATGAGGAAAAAGCCTCCGCGCTGCTCAGCCAGTCAGCTGAAAAATGGTGACGGTTTTCACGTGCTTCCATAATGAACTGAATTGCAGCTGAGCTGCTTCTCTGAAGTGTTTCCTCTCACACAAAATAATTCAGAAGACTGAAAACGCGCAAAATTATTAAAAACCAAATCTTTCTGAACCCATTCTTTTTTCTGCTTTCGCTATTTTTTTTTTATCAGTAGGCTGGCAAATTCCGTTTAATATTTCCAAAATTATCATAAACGTAAAACATCGCTTCTGCTGAACCAAGTGTGGATGTTGATTATTGGAAGTGTTAGTTCACACTCCAAATACTACATTGGATTCTTTTGTGGGTATTTCTCAAGACATTAAGTTTATGTAACAGCGTACAACTACTCTGTTTTAAGTCACATTTGGATGTGATAAATAAAATTAAAAGTTTTTTTGACTAGATACCTGGCTCAGTGATATTCAGCAATTCAATAAGCCAGGTAATATTTTCCATTTGCAAGAAAGACTGAAAGTAACAGAAAAAAAAACCCATAAAAATGTGACTCTAATTCTTGCCTCTAAAATATTTGACATTGAATTATCACAGCTAGAAAGAAAGTGCCTTAAAAATAGGAAGGAATGCTTAATAGATTTTAATACAAATTGATACTGGAAAAACACACCCATGGCTAAATACTGAAGACCTGAATTTGTTCCCAACATAGAAAATTCATGGGAATGCTGAGATCACATCTAGCAAGCAAAAAAAACCAGGCACGCATATACACGATTTCTGCTATTGCAAGCCAAACTCTGTTGTATCACAATTGACATGTTTTTTAAATTACTTAAACTATCGTAAAGGCTGGAAAACTGACACTGCCTTAATTCACAACCTATGTCTGCTATAAAAAGCTACAAAAGACTTTCCCCATAATGCACCGCAAATTATGTCACTAATGCTCATCTGGAGGTAAAGCTTTTCTCTAATTTGGAGAGCCAATTCAGACCTTCCGCTGCCTCAGATCTAGGTCTCTCCACAGGAGGGAAGGACAATTGTGCCCAACTGTGTTGAATTACACGTGATTATTTGGCTGCATCTCTTACTACTTACTAAGGTAGAAATGCATGTAGTAAAATCATCAGTTTCCTCTATTTTTCTGTCCTGTCCTGTCTGCAAGATCACTGGGCTGCATCCCCAGCAGTGTGGCCAGCAGGGCGAGGGAGGGGATTCTGCCCCTCTGCTCCGCTCTGGGGAGACCCCACCTGCAGTGCTGCCTCCAGCTCTGGGGCCCCCAACATAAGAAGGACATGGACCTGTTGGAGCAGGTCCAGAGGAGGCCACGAAGATGATGAGAGGGCTGGAGCCCCTCTGCTGTGAGGACAGGCTGAGAGAGTTGGGGTTGGTCAGCCTGGAGAAGAGAAGGCTCCATGGGGAGACCATCTAGCAGCCTCTCAGTATCTGAAAGGGGCCTACAAGAAAGCTGGAGAGGGACTTTTTACAAGGGCATGTAGTGATAGGACGAGGGGTAATGGCTTCAAACTGGAAGAGGGGAGATTTAGATTAGATCTCAGGAAGAAATTTTTCCCTCTAAGGGTGGTGAGACACTGGCCCAGGTTGCCCAGAGAAGCTGTGGCTGCCCCATCCCTGGAGGTGTTCAAGGCCAGGTTGGACGGGGCTTGGAGCAACCTGGTCTAGTGGGAGGTGTCCCTGCCCATGGCAGGGGGGTGGAACTAGGTGATGTTTAAGGTCCTTTCCAACCCAAACCATTCTATGATTCTGTGATCACAAAACTCTTAAATTCACTTTTCACCTGTGTGACTCGGGGGCAGGGGACACCCCCCCCCACACACACACACCCCAAGAGGGAAGAAGTGCTACCAAATGATTTACTGAGCTGCAGAAACCTCCTTATTCGAATGACAAGAAACCTTTAGTCTCGCTTTCTTGTCAAGAAAAGCCTCAAACACTTCTTTATCCAAATTGCATCAGAGCAGGGCTTTAGGTTTTTGTCAGACATAAGGATTGCCAACCTGTTGAAAATTCTCTTTGATTTCAACTTGACTGTCTCAAAATGATCCCATGTTGCCTTTTATCTGAATGTTTATGTCTGAAAGCAGCAACAGCAAAAACTCTACTATATTCTTTGAAGGAAGTATCTTTAATCAAAACAGCAACAGAAGAACACATCTGAGTACATTTTAGTTCTCCTTTACTGTTTTAGAGGCTACCTACACAGCTCAGTCTTTGGAACCCGTTTCTGCTGTATATTACGTACGTAACTGTCTGTATTTCAGGACAGCAAATTTAAACCTCATCAGTCCTTCTGAAGCTTGTCAAAATAGGTCATCAAGCATGGTGATAAAAATTCACTCATTTCTGCTTCTGTGAGTGTCCTCAGACATAGAACTTAAAGGAAACAGACCAAAAAAATAAGGTGGCACAGAAGAGGGATAGTGAGTGAGACAGGAAATGGGACAACATGCCGGAGCCTTAATATGTCATCAGAAGCTATTGGAGAAAGAGCTTATTCTAACCCCTCCTTCCCAAAAACAAACAACGGTGACAGAATATTTGGAATAAACACTGGCCCAGGTTGCCCAGAGAGGTGGTGGATGCCCCATCCCTGGAAACATTCCAGGTCAGGTTGGACGGGCCTCCGAGCAACCTGATCCAGTTGAAGATGTCCCTGCTCATGGCAGGGGGGTTGGACTAGATGGCCTTTGAAGGTCCCTGCCAACACAAACCGCTCTATGATTCTATGAAATTACTAGATTATTTAAAACAACCGAGAAAATTCAAAATGAAAGAGTTCTCTCTATATATTGTCCTGAGCAGGGTCTGAAATCAGAGCTTTTGGATGTGCGGCATGGAAAAGATGAACTCTCCTTCTTTGTCCTGTTTTCTTTGTGCCTCAAACACGATTCAGTGTGAAAGGCGAGGAGATAGGCTGGTTCTACTGAAAAAAAAAAAAAGACAAGCAATCTGTCTATTCACTGAAAACTTAGGGATAGAGATTTCCCACTGCTGAGGAAGATGTCATCAATTCATAGGGGAAAATTTATACAGCAGCTTTTTCATTTGCGCTAGATGCACACTGTCAGAAACTGAGCACAGAACAGATGAGTTTCTAGGTACCCCTGAAGTGAGTGTGCTCCAATATATATAATGTAGCAGTAGTAGTTCCTGGCCCTCTAGCTCAAAGTATATTTCATATATATATGTAAAATAAATATATATATATATAAAAAATAAGAATACAGTCAGACAGTTTAAAACATGCGTTGACTATCTGGATTTCAAGTTTTCCTTAGAGGTAGGTGTTGTGAATTCGCATGAGCAGACCTCATTTGCTTATGGCTTTATTCCTTCCCTTCCTGAACCTTCCTCTCTGCGTCGCACGGGCAGCTTGGCGTTTCACAAAACTCCTCACCTGGCCTAGCCCAACCCTCCTCGCTTTTTAAACTTTTCATTTCTTTAGCGGCGTAGCCGCTTTCATGGCTTCTGCCTTTATCAGGTGGCTTCTGGTATCAAAGTGGTCTCCAGCGTGTTCCTGACGGACTCGGGGAGCGCTGCAGCTACGCAGGCGGGAACGTTCTTTCAGCTGATATACTGGTATTTACGAGTCCGGACAGGAAAAGGGCATTTCTTGGTTTTGCCGTTCAGTTGTAGGATAGGAGGAATGAAGAGCATTATGTAAATTAATTGCTATTCCCGCAAAAACAAGCGTGTAAGGATTTGGTGCAAGCATTTGCATTTTTTCCTACAAATTCATTTTCGTATGTTTACATTTTCATTTTAAGTGGGAAACAGTGTTGGATGTGGACAATGCCGTCAGACTCTTAAAGGCCACTTACACCTGAGAATACATTTACTTTCTATTAAAAACCTTATGCTGATGTTCAACATACATATTCATTTTTGGAGATAGTTCAGAAAAAGACTGTTCTTGTAGACTGTTTGAGATGAGGGCTTTCTATTTTGTTGGAAAATAGATTTCTGAAGCTATGGGTGATAACAGAAGTATGTACAATTTTGTATCAGTAAGTAGTCACGTAGTACAGGCTTATGCTTTTTAATATTGCATTTTTGACAAAGTGTCCTAAAAGTACAGTATTCTATTTTCAAATACATAAATCTATAGAAAATTTAAAATACTTATCCAGAAATATTTTAAAATGTAAATTCTGTTTGGACAGCTTTTGTATTACACCTTATCTAAAAATAACTTGAGAACTAGACTAATACTCTTAATTATCTGGGGGAAAATGGGCTTTTGTTAACAGAGGAATAATTCCTGAAGAGTTACTATTGTGCTGTTAGAACTTTTCTAGGCTTGCCAGTGTAGGCATCTGTCACACGAGTTTCCCCTTGCTACCCAACAAATGGCCTGAACTTAATTCAGCTGGGAACATCCAAGCTGTCAAGACACACAGAAGCTATTTATGATCACCAAGAAAACGAACAGATATATGCAGAAGGCTTTACATATTTTCCCAGTGAAAGCACAGGAATGTCAAAAGTTTAAATATTAAAGGAATTTTTGCGCTTTGCATGTAAACCGTGAGAAAGAACATTTCACCATCGTTGAATGAAAACAGTAACATGGTGAAGAAAACAATTTTTTAGCACTTCCTCTTATTTGTGATAATCCACGGATAACTTCTTACATTAGCAGAGGTGTTATTCTTGACTGGACTTGAGTCAGAAGCAAATAAGAAATTGTAGGGGTATTTAGCAATGAACATATTAAAGCAACGTCATCACTTTTGGCACCTCAGAGGGAAGTTTGTGATTCAGTTTTTGTATGTGTCAGGAGGATAGCATAATAAAAATAATATAATACAATTTTCCAGATTTATCACGTAGCTTCTAAAAAACATACTGTGGAGGAATTACAGAAAAATATGTATGCCCTTAAGCAAAAAAAAAAAAAAAAAAAAAAAAAAAAAGTAAAAAAGGAGACAATCATTACAATTAAATACAAGGTTCAAGATTTCCATTTAGTAAGTGGGAATCCAAATCTATGAAGCCTACACAAATAAGCATAGAGACTTGTTTAAAGCTTTAACTTAAGAACTAAAATTTGATCCCATACTAATGAGCACCTCTAAAAAAACCCTCTTCTCTGTTCTGTAATATGCAGCCATGGCTTATTTCAGCTTTGCAAAACATCTGTGAAGAATGTTTTGAGGTAATGATTTAAATGCCCTTATAATTCTTGCAAATAATGGATAATAATTTATAATATTAAAATTTTCTCTTCCAGTTTCACTGAATTCACTAGTTGACTCACTTTTGTGAACAATGAAGTAGTAACCACTGACTTGATAATGAGCAGTTTTCTAGATTTAAATGACCTGTTTATATCTACTTTGTGTAAATAAAACACGGCACCGATTAATGTTATGTGCTTTACTAAGTATTCATAAGAGATCCAATTCAATGAAATCGAGTGAATTTGTATTTTAACATATAACTTTCTGGGAACTGAAAAAACACTATTTCTCTAAGACTTAAAAATACTAATCAGCCATATGACAAGGAAACCCTAAACACACAACCCAGGTTAAGGGGATCCTGTTGAATGTAGCACAAATCGTAATTCCGGAGATGGAATTAAATTAAGCATGGCAAGAAGCTATCTTTGTTAAGGAGATGGACAAACAATAATGATACGTTGGCATTTACAGCCATAAGCATAACGCCGCTTAAGATAGACTGATGCGTTGAAGTAGTGTGGTAAATCTCCTTTCTTATGATGTGCTTCTCACCTCTTCAGATTGTCAAACTTGGGGATGAGAAGAAATTTTCCTATGCGGAATGCAGAATGATATAACCACTGGAATCACCTGGGCACAATTTCCCGGTTTGGAAAAGCATGAGATGCGTTTTTGTCATTCAGTAGAGGGAAATCTAGTTAAAATAGATGCTTTGAGATCTGTGAGGTAAGGTCTTCAAGTCCTGCGAAAGTATGTCGGCAAACTGGGAGATGTTTTAGATTTTTATACAACTGCTTATATTGCATCCAGAGAAGATCTTACAGAATTTCAAAATTCTGTAACAAATCTATGCGAATAAGTAATATTATGGCAAATGAAATTCAGTTTTGAAACCACATCCCAAGCCTCCGCTTCCAGATTAATGTAAGTGGAACAAAGAACAGGAATTAATCACTCACTGCTCAATATAAAACCAACTGTAACTTCTCAGAAAAAAATGTTCTAATAAAATTGTCTTCAATCAAGCAGCAACTGTCAAACCAACACATAAAACAAGGAAATAAAAAGAAACACTTAAAAATAATCCTGCATTGCCATTTGTAATTGTGTTCAATAATGAACACCTGTGCTCAGAAAAAGAAATATTTTAGACACAGGTGACAAACCTGGAGAGACCAAAAACATTGAAATAAAAGCAATGCTAGCTTCAGTGTTGAGAGAAATGACAATATTATCAAAGAATACAAAATAAAGAATAAAACCCAAGCAAACCTATTTATTCCTTCAGTCCAAGAACAGAGACACTTTGATTACACACATAGTACTTGAAATGTTTAATTGTAATGCTTATAACCATCAACCTTTCTCACATGTATTATTATTATTAACCCGTGATACAGCCATGGAGCATTTTAGAAGACCTACAAAAGAAGGTGAGAGCGAAGAATAACTTATACAGTATATTACATTCTCAGATTATACCCATCTGCTCATTCTATCCTACCCAGGCAACACAAAACAGAGGGGTCCTAGACAGAAATAACTGAAAATTTAATTCCTCTAGTGAAATTCTCACTGGCTTGATGTTAATGGAGGAATTAAACCTGACTTCTACACCGCTAATCAACTAATGACTGACTTCCACTACATCAATCAACGAAGTGCAGTGGGGTCTGTTGTGGATCAGGACGTGATGATACTCTCCTATCGTGACTGTTCCCTTTGTTCACCGGCTATAAATTCAAGTACCTCTTTCTGCGGAAAAGCAAAACAACCCTTCCCTGCCTTCCAAAGAAAATACCAACCCCCCCCCCCCCAAAAACCCAAACCCCAAACCCGCTTTAAATGTTTCAACATGCTATCAACTACTACGAATTAGAATTTGACAGAAATTTGTGTATAAGGTTAACTGATTCCTGGAAAATTTGGCAGTCTTACACATTACTCTGAATGTGTATTACACAGTACTTTGAAGTATCTGATGCTGGAAATATGTATCAGAAGCAGACTCTTGGATTGTGAACCATGGAGCTAATTCAGTATTTCACTTGATGTTTAAATCTGACCTACAGGTCAGCATAACCATTAAAATACAATAAGTAAAATATATTTAGCTGCTTTGAGGACTGTTGCTGGGGAAAGATCTTTGGTCTGGGATGTAAATACTCATTGAAAATGACGAGCCACATTTACCATCTACCTAGTGGAAGAAGACACCAGACCTTTTAAAAAGTTTTTTTTTTTTAATATTTTGGGGACTGCAAACTGACCTATATCACAGAAAGATGGAGGGCTAAGCAAATGCTGGTAATGTAAGGGAAGTACCTGTACCTATTCTGTCTACAAAGAGGTAATACGACTTCTATATCTTTATTAGAGGTGGATTAAGAGTACATCATTCCCTTTTGTTAAAGATGACACACAATCTCAGCAGCAACCATACAGCACTGGCACAAAGGAATAATCAACAGGATATGAAGACAGATCATGTCGCAGTTTTTTCCAAAGAGGTATTATCTATACGTCAGTTCACACTACAGCTACCAATACACGAGCATTGGTAGTCCCACAGTTTTTACCTTAGCAATTTCCCTTAAGACACTTCCCATGCCCTGTTCTGTACGCTGTCCACGAATTAACAAAAGAGGTGGACCATATTCCTAATCCTCGGCTTCGCTAAGATGACGTAGCCAAGAAGTTATAGACGATTTTGAGATGGACAGTAATGCAAGAGAACTTTGAATATGCATACCAACATCTTGAAGAATAACAGTTTCAGGTGAGTAATTCCTGTCCCTTTGTAAACTCACACGGTAACGATTCCAAGTGGTATCCCCTGCAACGAACTGGAGGAGGTCTTCACACTCTCTAGTTCAGTGACGACTCAGAGCTGGACTTCTCAAAGACTGTAATTTTTCTAGCCACTTCAGGAAGTGCGTAACATTTAGCAGAGGTGTGAAAGGAGCTCCAGGTGGCTGTATGGCAAATGTCAAATATGGGAAAGATAACGGGAAAGCCACCGCTCCGGCTTGAATTGCAGCCAAGTGGACCTTTCATAAGAAAAAGAGAGTTGGTGATTTTGATGGTGCTCTTTTACACACCCGACGTCTTTGAGAGGGGACTGGCAGTTCCTTGGGTCTTTCAGCTTCTGATGAAAGCAGACTGCTCTTGTAAGGTCACGTCCTCATTATAACATCTAATTTTTGGAGATTTGTTTCCAGAGAAGTGTGAAGTTTAAGAAAGAATACAGGCAAGTTAACTTCCTTCAGTACATGAAAGTCAGAATTCTCTTTAGGTAAAAGCTTCAGACGGATCCCACCACTTGTCCTTATGGAAAACAGTGCAAAGGAAATAACTGTAAGAGCTTGAATCTCAGCTATCCCTGTTGCAGAGGAGAGATCATAAAGACTGTTTTCACAGATAAATGCAGAAGACAGCATTCAAAGGATTCAAAAGGCTGTCACATAAGAAGATAAAGGACACGAATTGTTCGTTTCTGACAATAGGCCAACTATTAGTAGCCTAGCATGATTTGCAGGGGTTTCTGATGTGAAAACTGAGCGATGGAAGATCCTGCAGAGTGAGAGTTGCAAAACAACCTCCCTTGTGGAAGCAAGGCGGTCACTGAACTTCAGTTTAAGCATTTAGATTCTTATATTTTAAATAAGTATTCAGCACAAATTACTTTTTGTAAATACACACTGGGTCGTTGTCATAAAACTCCTTTTATGTCTTAAGGGACTTGGTTCTATAGTCTCCAAATACAGTTAAGATCGTATCTGTACTGAAGAAGATATCGTGGGAAGAGTCTCTGAGAGAAAGAGCTAGAAGACGGTATCTCCAGAAATTGGACCGTATAACCATGGGGTACAGTATACAAAGCCTGTTTGTCAGATGTATTAGGCTTCCACAGGCGGTGCAATTTTGACTGGCAAACTGAAAACCTGAAGAACACCTGAAAAAGAGATAATAACAGTAGTTGCTATAAGAGCGGAGAAGGTAGAGTTCTCCAGTGTACTTTTACGCATTTTCTTAATTGAAGCCAGAGTTTGCAGCACTGATAGTGTAGGTGCCAGAGGATACTTGCCACCAGCCCTTAGTTATTGAACGTATGGATTCTGATTGCTTTGTCTGGGCGGAATTTGTATCGGAAGAGCAATCGCCCATATAGATGTCATCTAAGGGGAAACGATTCTCCTTGGTGGGAATGTAATGGAAGATCTTCAGGTAGAGACTGTTGTCAAACACAGACCTGTTGGGTGTTAAATGAGTATTTAACATGAAAGAGGAGACTTTTTACACAGAATAGCATGTTCTGAGAAAATGTCTTCTCAGAGCGACTGCTGCCATTATTGACCGCGCTGTGGTGTCAAAGGCATCAACTATACCCTGAAGCACAGTCCCAGAGACAAGTTTACTTACAAAATCAAGGTGTGTCCTAAAAACTGGTAGGATGAGATCTGAAAAGAACTCCTTTGGAACAGCAACTTTTATTTCTGGAATTAGTAAACCCATTTCCAATGTGGAATTGAAATGAATCAAATTTACATTGCATTCTTACAAAATTACATTAGAAAAACATCCATTTGTTTATATCCCCTGAAAGCAATAGGTCAACTTACTTCTTCCCGTAGCAGGAACTTATGGTAGACAATGAAGACAGAAAATGCACGTATTTTCTCCTGGCTGTCTACCTATTCTTTCAGATACAGCCCTACAAGAAGCTGGACTTTACAAAATGACCCATGCAGGGTCCAGGAGAGTATCGAGATTCCTGTCTTCAGAGTAACAGTCTTATCTACAAAGGAAAAATAAGTGGCAGATGATATCCATTAAAAAGTGAGATGATTCCAAGCCAAGCTTAAGGAAGAATCAACTCTTCTTTTCTGTTCCTGTAAGACCTTGTAGTTTTCCTGTATTTGAGACCTGAGTTCCACAGGGTTCTCAGTGCTGACCCTCCGCTCTTCTCCAAGACGTACAGTTAGAGGAGGGGAAAAGCACAGGGAATGAGTCCCTCAACTGCGTTTCTACATCAGATGCGGTCAAACGATTTAGCAGCTGATGAACAAGCAGCATCCTCATGAACAACTAAGGAGTCTGAAAGAGGATGCCAGGGTACCCAGTGAATCAGCGTTGCTGAATTCTGAGACCATGCACACCGACATAAAAATGATAAACATGTGTGCATGCGTGCAGGGGGAATACAACCTGTAGCCAGCGGAGTTTTCTTATGAAATTTCCTTTGGAGGCATTTCCTGGTCTCAGGAGAACTACCAGGGTGTACTGCTACTAAAGGAAGCTGAGCTTAATACCTGGTGCTGTTTTTTGTGGCTTTTGAAGCGGCTTAGATGCCAACATCTCTTCGTGTCCTGTTCTAAAGATGGCATGACAGAGTTAAGAGAATGGGTCAAGAGACACCATTAGTTTCCCTGATTCCTTCAAAGAAACTGGAGCAGGTTTGGGGAGGGGCGGGGGGCTTCAAAGAGTCAAACGGCATCAAAGGCATGTGTATGAAGCTAGGAATTCAGTTTGGTTTAAAAGCAAAGATAGGAAAAGAAATGTACAAGACTCAGAAGGAAAAGCAGGTAGCTAAAGCAGAATCATGAATGTGCTACAAAGAAACAGTGGACTACAGCAGAATTCAAGAACATCAAGAAGAAAAGCTCTGATCTGGCCAAGCAATGAGAGGAATTAAGATGAAACTGGAGTTCTGTTCACTATGTGGACAGTGTGCAAAGGGACATGGCTTCGAAATGTTCCCTCATGGATACACCTTACACAAAACCTCCATGACGCGACTAGGATACTGCTGCCCAGAGTCCCATATAAGCAAACAAAAGGACTGTAAAATTTTAGGTAATTTGTCACCACAGTTTTTTCCTTCAAGAGAGCTATTCCCACGTTTTGTCTTAACTAATCTCTTTTTTAAAGACATCCTTCCAAATGTCTGATTTTGTTCAAGATTTCCTTTCTTTCCTACGCATCAACACTTTGTCATAATAACACTTAAGAAATCATAATTGCAAGTTAAATTGTAAAGACTGAACAGATTTTCTTCACAACATTAGGCATATCTGCGTGTTTCTGGAAGTGACACGTTTTTAAGACCATACTCCAAAACAAATAAACACTGCTGAGAAATTAGCTAACCTTTTCAAAACGAGCTAAAACAATGCTCCTATTGAGTACCCTGTAAAAAAAAAAAAAGGAAAAGAAAGACTATATACAGCATTTAAACTACAGATATCAAAATGCCATAACTGGTTTATGGTGTGTATACAGATTGTAGGAAGGCAAGTGTGTGTAATGCCTAATATGTCCTTAATTACACTTTTTAAAAATAATTTTTAAAAGCGATATAAAAGCAATGTCTCTACTACATTGAGAAGTACTGATCCAGCTCATTCAGAAAAATCAAAGTTCATTTTAAATGGAGGGCACCGAGGGGACTGGGCTGCACCAGATCTGCGTCGCAATGTGCATCGGGCATTTTGGAGCACAAGTTGACGAGTGGGGTTGTGAAAAGCGTGATGAAGTTGACATAAACCCCAAAACCGATGACAATGGTGTGACGAGAAATTCATTACGTCCTTTCTTTTGCTTCAGGTTGAGTTCTGAAAGCAGTGTTTACAACATGGAATACCAACCAATGCATATGTTTGTAAGAAAAGGGAATATGTATTATTTGTCTTACATTTTTTCATTAATAATGTGGGTTGTTTTAATAAAAATTATCCTTATCAATACATAGTGAAAGCACAGTGAAGCTAAGTGACTTCCTCAAGGTCACAAGCAACTTCTCCACAGGAAAAATGCCACTAAGACGGAATTACTTCTAAGGAAAGTGGTAAACAACATGATACAGAGCACCACGGAGCCTGCTTTTAGTGTGAAAGAATTCTACTTTATCACCACTAAATTATGAATTCATATAATAAGGGATTAAAAGAGGTAGCTTACTTTTATTTGAGATTTTATCAAAGTCACATTTTTAAAGAGATTTAAGTAATTTAAAAGTTAGAAATTCTGAGCTGTTCTTTGATTAGAGAAGAGTTATGTAGGAGGTATTTGGGAAAATCAGAAAAAGAAATGCAGAAACATTACAACTGGTACTGCAAGATACAGACTGTCTCTGAAAAAACACGTGTGATATACAAATTGTGCCTACAGCTGTCTGAAAAACAAATATTTTTACTCTGGTGAATGTTAATATCTCCTGAAGGTAATTTTCCTATTATACTTGGATTTAATACCTTTTCAGACATTGTTATTAAGAGATGCCAAGTTTTTAGCAGGGTGATTCCATTTTCTTCACTGCTGAACAGTTTAGATTCTATTTCACATTGACTATCTGAATTTCAGCAATGGGAAAATCACTCAATTTCTGATGCTTTTACCAGTTAAAAAAACTCTTGTACTGCAGGGTAGAACTATAGCGACAAATTATGTATACTTCCTAACTGTCATTTAACAGAGTTCAGTTTGGTGCGTATATAGTAATTCCTACAGCACTTGAAATTACCAAAGCAAACATTGTCTTTTTTGGTTCTTCAAACAATGTTTGTTTTAATTCTGTAGCAGCTCCATTAAAAGTGTAGTTGTGAGCTTCTGCTAAGTCAGTCAGCTTACAGTCTTGTGAATGCTAAATCTAAAAATCCTAATAGCAGTAACTGTAGAAATACTCCTCCTCATTGACATCGTAGACTCTTTCTCCTTAATGGTCTTATCTTGAAATGAACTGAGTTCCCTGAAGTCAGCTGACAAAGGAACCGCTTAATATTCAGCCCATTTCTGTCTCATGTAGGCAACTACAGGCTTTTGGGCACATAGCATTTTTCAGGCCTGAGACAGAAAAGAAGACTTTGCGTAGGTATGGACCTAAATGGCTGAGTTTAACTGAAATATCATAATTAGAGGATTTGTGAGAAGTTGGTATCGGTACCACAGAGAGAAACACGGGCAAGGGATAGATGTGGTTCCTCTAGGACAACAACAAACAGACTGGCAGCTTTGCTTGTGGAAGTCTGTGAGGAAGGGGAAATCTATATCGCGTCTTAGGAGCAATCAGATACCCACATGTATGATTTTTAGTGTATGGTAAAGTAATGAATCACAGTTTCCATTGTTGCGATAGGAAGATTCTGTGTGGGTCCATCAAGACGATCAGATTGGAAAGTCAGAGAAGTGCTTGTTTTGTGAAAGAATGTTTGGTAATGGCTAAGGGAATCGCGCCTCTCTATGTACGTTTAATATGGTTAATATTGTTTGCTGTTTTCACTTATACAGTTTCCAAGGAAAGCCAGACTGAACTGTGACTTACAGTCCATTGGTAAAAGACAATGTATAAACTCCAGAAACAGTTTTAAATGAAACTCTCAATTGTTTTTTTTTTTTCTTTCAGCAAAGACTCATATCGGAAGGATTATTTCCTCTCTATAACAATACAGACATATTTAGGTGAAAAATGAGTCTCTTTTCCATTCTCTTTAATCACTGAAACTATATGAAGCTTGGTCCTTCTGCACAGAGATCAGAAAAAAGACACATTTCCCTTTTCTGTTCACTTTTGCAGGTGGATTGGGTAAATGAAAGAAATGAAATGATTCAAAAACATGCAACTGTGGACAATAACTGAAATAGCCAATTTCTCCTCTGGTAGATTTTTACTTTATTTGTTATTTCCTTTAAAACTCAAATATTCATCAGGACAGCACTGATAAAACATTAAACCCTTTCTTTCTAATTAGGTGGTTGTATTTTCTCCGTCGTCTTTAGCACAAAGCACAATGGGTAAATTTAATTTTTACTGAAAAAAAGAGTTGCATAAAGAACGGCTCTTCTAAGGGCTAAAAGAACTCCTGTCTGTCATGCGTGTATTATTAGCACTTGTGTTGGGATTTGAAGGTGTTACATGCCCATCACAAAAACTCTCTGCCCAAAAGGCTCACAAATTAGAGACACAACAGTGATGCATGAGAACAGCCTCATTTGAGAGAGTTTCTCTTTGATTCCTCTGGTAAATCAAGAAGAGTCTACTGCTACCTCAAGAAAATGAGGGTACCTTCTTCTTGTAATATTCCAGGGACCCCTTTTTGGGAAGGTATGGATCTAAAGAGTGAACAATGCATGTGTCCCTAGAGAAACTGGACAAAAGAATTATTTTCATTTCACTCTACGAAGAAACTGTATTTGTCCACAGATATTCTGATGCCCAAACATTGCAGAGGCCTTATGTAGCCTTCCTCTTCACATTTCTGCTGGCCAGGCAACAAGAACGATAAAAACAGGTATAAAATGAAATTATCTTCTTATGGAAACTGGATGGTTTAGGGACTTATATTTAGGTACTACAGCTTATAGCACAGTATTCCTAAAAGCACAAAAGGAACAGAAATCACATACAGCATAAAGGAAGCTGAGGCTGGCAAAGATTATTTAATTTACAAAGAAAACCACCAATAGAGAAAGCCTGAACTACTCCTCTTCATTCATAAAGGCAGAGTCCAATCTATTCTTTCTTTTCTGAACTGAAGGTCAATTGAGATTCTGGTCAGTTTGAAATCACACTTTAAAAATATATGAGACGCAGATTCTTTAGATTTCATACTCTAGAACCTTTAGTATCACTCAGTATAATTTAGATGTACTTAACATGTTGGGTTTTTTTTTCCTTAATAATGAACAAAAACTGTCCTTGAATCCACAAGATTACGGTCAAACTGTAAACGTGACAACAATATAGTTACTGCGCGCCTCACCTCTCCCTCCCTGCTCTTTATCCAGTAATACAGTACGAAATCAAAGAGGATCATTCTGTATCTGAAAGCAGCAGCAACATCCAGCTGAGTCAAAAGGAAGCTCCATTGGGCTGGTTGGCGGGTGGAAAAGGCGGCGTGTAGGTTGTCTCCACACTGAGTCAAGTTTTATTCTGACAGAAAAGAGTTGAAAAATCCAAAGACATTTTATCTTTCTTTTGTTCACCCTGAGAGCCTACGGTTCTCTGCTAAATACATTACAGTCTGTTCCTTACTATAAATAATATAAATGCTTAAAAAAAAAAAAAAATTAGGCTAGTAGACCACAAGAGGCTAGAAGAAAAAGAATAAATTATATAGTATTTGGAAAAGTTTGAAAAGAACATACAAAGTTAAATGCATCTGTGCTTATGCCCTTATTGTCAAAGAAATCATTTATAGATGCAAATATGGAAAGATGTCTCGCTTAGTTTTCAGCCATGAAGTAATGTTTTTTTAATGGCAACTCCAGGACATTACCTGGTTATTAAGTAAAAGCAGGACAAATGACAAAACACGTATAGAAAAATATTATTCTAAAACTGCCTTGATATAGATCTCAAAATATTTTTGCTGAAAGTAAATTAAAGCACCTTGTCACATGAAATGCACTGATTACTTTATCGTTACTTTGAAAGCGCGTATGTCTCCTGAAAAGTAATTTTCTGTATCTGTATTGTGTACTGGGATAGATCACTGCTTCAGAAAATCTGGTCCATCAGAAGCACAGAATTGCCTTCTTCCCATTTCTGTAGGGGTCAGAAACTGCCGGTGCTTTTAAAACAAAGTGATTAGAGCCAAAAGAAAAAAGACGTGACAAAAGGAAGAATAAGAAGCAGGGAAGGCAGAAAAAAGAAAAGAATTTTTCTTAACAGCATGGCAAGGTACCTTCTGAGTTGTAAGATGCGATATGTTAGATTTGCCCAACGGAAATGTCTGTGCACTTACATACTCTGAATTTTGATCCTTTTTCTCTCCTCTCTACCTAAGCTGTACAAGTATCGGACCCGAGTTCTACAGCAAAGCTGCTGCGGTTTGATTCATTTGCTGGATAAAGTCACACCTGCATATCTAAATGTCAGAGGTAAACATTATTAGTTTTCAGTGTTTGGCCTAATTTTAACCTGTTTCGAACTCTAGCAGACACTTCAAGATCTGCAGTGAGTTCTGAAAATTTTCAGATCATTATTTGACAAAACAGACCAATCACATTTTCAAATTACAGTACTATACAAATAACACAGGAGATTTTTCCAGCTACGCTTTAGATAATATTGTCTGCCTATTCACAGCCTTGTTAAGAATACTGAGGGACTGTAATTTTGTCATCAAGGAAAGTTCACACATTTTAAAAGGCGATCATTCTATAAATTATGCGTCACAAGCATCAGTAAGAGACTGCCGTGAATTTCAGTAGTAATTGAACGTGGCTGTGCGGCCCCAAAGGGTATAGCTGTAACGTATAAGTCCTCGCAGACAGTGAATACCATTAGCACGAGGTCTGTTTGCCAGGTGTGAGTGATGTGCCAGAGTGTTCGGAGATGAGAGGAAATTGGAGGATCTGTAACCCCAGCTGATAGCAGCTGAAGCTTCCTCCTGGCCGCCGACTGCTAAGGAGACATTAAACCCCACTATTCTTGACTGACGTTTCCTGAGGGGCTGCAGCAGCCCAGGACACGGCTTGGGAATCCTTAAGGATCACTCTAGCCTATGTTAGATAACCAGCAGAGGTCTGTAGAACATGTTGAAGAAGGATGTAGCCAATGTGTACCCCACTGCTTTGAAAATGACTCCTGGAAAAGAAAGCCGCGGCTTACTAACCGCGTTGTAAAACTGTGAACTGCATTTTAAGTAGAATTGGTTGAAAGTATGATGTCTAACATTTAACGATGACTTCTAAACACAATTTCTCTGGATAATTCAGAAATGTCATTTCCATAAGATAGAGGAACTCAACTGACAAAAGCCTGCTGGAACACTGGGAGATAAATCTGTTGGCAGACAAGAATCATAAAAACATAGAATGGTTTGGGTTGGAAGGGACCTTAAAGATCATCTCGTTCCAACCCCCCTGCCATGGGCAGGGACACCTCCCACTAGACCAGGTTGCTCAAAGCCCCGTCCAACCTGGCCTTGAACACCTCCAGGGATGGGGCAGCCACAGCTTCCCTGGGCAACCTGGGCCAGTGTCTCACCACCCTCACAGTCAAGAATTTCTTCCTGAGATCTAATCTAGATCTCCCCTCTTCCCGTTTGAAGACATCACCCCTTGTCCTATCACTACACGTCCTTGGCAAAAGTCCCTCTCCAGCTTTCCTGTAGGCCCCCTTCAGATACTGGAAGGGGCTCTAAGGTCTCCCTGGAGCCTTCTCTTCTCCAGGCTGAACAACCCCAACTCTCTCAGCCTGTCCTCATAGCAGAGGTGCTCCAGCCCTCTGAGCATCTTTGTGGCCTCCTCTGGAAGGTACTTTCAAAATATGATAGTGCTATTATTATTACTAGCCATAATTCTTATTTAATATAACAGAAGTTAGGATTAATAAATTTTTCAAAATCAAAGATCAATGAAGAAAAAATATTCCTGACCTTGCCTGTAAACTGAAATCTCTGTATAGGGTAAGTATGAAGCAGTGAAGTTCTACTGGAGATCTAAGTTGACTACATCCTGAACTGCTTGCAAAGCAATCCGTGTGTTCCCTTCCAGGGAAAAGAAAATGGCTTAATTTCAGAGGTATTTTGACCAGTTTTATAATTCCATAACTATTATGAAATATTTCTAGATGGCAAATAAGGAAATACAACCTAAGGGCTTTCATGAGGTTGAAGCAGCAAAAGTACTTTAGATAGTTGAAAATATCCTTTTATAGCTTCTGGAAACATCAGTTCCATAAATTTTCTGAAAGAATACCTTAGCGCAAGATTCCATAGTTGAAGAGAAGAGCGTGACAAAGATGCGATTGGGTAATCAATGTGGCAACATGAGGAGTTTTAATCTTCTACTTAATTTTGTTAAAAACAATATGTTTACAAATAGAAAATGGTCTTCTCTAAATTAGATAACTGAAAATCTAAATTAAACAGATAATGAAAAATTGTTCAAAATCAAATAAAGCAGATTATACGTAATTTCATTACACAAAATGGTTGGATTTTTTACAACACTAATTATGTCAGTTATGTAAACAGCTGAAAATGCTCTTAATCTATTTCTCCTATGTATTTGTTAATGCATATTGCATACTTATTCGTTGAGCTGAGATTAATTTATATTAATAGAGTTTAATCCATAATGGTATGTAAGTAACCATATTGATACATTTCCTGGCTATACGCATTCCCAAAGACGCCGTTAAAATTATGAGAAAGCACCGTAAAATATTGAAGATGACTTCGCAACAGCTATCAGAATAGTCTGACGTAGCTAAAATACGAAAACATTTAGTTAGGTTACCATAAAGTTAAAAGAAAAATCCTTCCAGCCCAATCAGCCGTGAGGCAAGGCACTTTTAAGAGCCAACACATGAGAAAAGGCGCTTTTAACACAGGCCTTGGACTACCCCGCCTTGCTGTCCAAATTACGCTGCACAGAACGGTGCTTTTAATGGTTGCCTTTTGCTTCTTCCCTTTTGCAGCCCCAAATTAATAAGCAGAAGGCAAACGACGGCCCAAACGTGAATTGAAAATGAGGGAGCGATTTGCACCAAAACAAACCGGAATAGATAAGCAAGCGAAGAGCAGTTGCCTTGCAGCGGTACGCTCTGGCAACGAGCGGCATCCGCAGCTCGAGCTGCGGCTCAGAGGGACTTTCCACAAATGACAGTGGCCCACCTGCTGTATGTCATTTTACAGCAATTCCACAAGCATTTGAATACAATGGAATGCTCATCATCTTCATGTAAAATGCATGACAAAAGTCCCTCTACTTAAATTGCACATTACCATGAGTAGGAATAAGGCAGGCGTCTTTTTTTTCACGGTTTGTATAAAAATAAAACAGCCAGAAATCCTCCACTGAAGTTACTTAACATTGTTTAGTTTGTAAGATTTCTGAATACTGGAGCAGAAAATGGAAATGTGGGAAAACGGTATTGCCAAAGTCTGAGTAGTCTTTTTCAGCCCATGAAAACTTACTCAGGTTTGAGATTATGTTATTGGATTCAATATAATGACACAGTAAAACCGCACACAGAAAGTCTAAGGAGCATGTTTTAAATGCTTAACAAAAAATAATCTCTGTCTTCCTCTGTGCATATCAAGGGCAGATTGTATCAGGGGAATGGGGCCTGTAGGACCAAAAAATACTGAAGTTGGAAAAGTAGCATTTCTAGAAGATGAAGCCAAAAATGAGCGAATGTCTTCCTCCATTATGGTCAGGTTTTACAGTCTGTAATCCATTCATAAATCTTAAAACTTTCTGAGATCAGACGAATGAAAAGTGGGAACCGCGATGCTGGTAAGAGCTTGAGAAATTACCAAAGGCTGAATCTTAAGTCTATGTGGCAAATTGTAGAAGGTACGATAAAGAAATTCCTTCTATTTCCCCAAATACGCACAAGGTGAACGTAGACGTTCATAATTCAAGAAAGAGGGGTCCAAGAAGCCACCTTCCCACTCTGGGGTCACGAAGGGAGGGTAAACCAAATTCCTCTGAACAAACATCGCTACTTTATGAAAACAACTTGAGACGTTTTTGAGGAAGGACTATGTATCCTATAAGAAGAATATAAAAAGGTCTCAATGTTGTTTGTCTCAAAGCCGAGTTCAGGGACTTCTCCCATTTCTGACCACAAAGCCGAAGTGGAGTAAGAGAGGAGGGTGTGCAACCCTGTGCCATCCGGAGCTAATACTGCTGCAAACCATCGGAAATCAAAGCGGCCGCCCTATTTTACACCACTTGAGAAACCAAAAAAATAATTACCCTCCCAAATTAAAATGATTCGTTCTCCCTTACTACATTCCAACTGTACTATATCTGTATATCATCCAATCATTGCCCGATGGGTGGAAATATTTTCCTACCATTCCAGGCAGGGGAGGGAAGCTCCTCTCCCTTTGGAAGTGTAGAGGTACCAGTGCTGAATTGGCTGCCTGGGAAGTACCAGGGATCCTAGACCATTCCTTCCACACTGCACCTCACTCCTATACACAAGAGCATCCTAGTAGGAAAACTTTACTATCGAACATTACTGTTAACTTCTATATTCTATTTTTTTGCTATATTTTTAAGTAACAGTAATGCAAAAATCCACTTTGTAGCTCTCTACGAGGAACACACACTAATCATTCCTTCAGACAGGTTTAGGCTCCTTCGTTCGATCCTGTGGAACAGAAATTTTTTGCTTTTCTCATACAAGCTTTTACTTTACAGTAAAGACTTAACCATTTTGGTATTTAAAAACAACAGAACATAATCGGATTACTGAGTTTGGAAGTGCTTCCACATGCCATACTTTGCATGCATTTTTAATAAGCATTTGTTATTACTGTGCCGTAATATGGAAATCCATATTATTGTTAATATTGCACAAATTCAAAGCTAATCACATTATAGTGCCAAAGGAACAATTATAGTATGTGAATGTGTATAAAGATTAATATACATATCCTAATAAATCTCAGCTGACCCATTAATGCATAATGGGCCCAAAGGAGGCCTCATATCCTTAGTATATAAATGGCACATTTCTTTCCCCCTCCACTCCTTTCCTCATTTTGTTTTATATGTACAAACTGCCATAAAAAGGGAAATTAAGCCATACAAAACCAGTCTCAAACATCAAGAGGCTAATCAAGAGCACAAACCGCTTTCTTTTCTTATTATACCCCGAGAACCACGCTAATATTTGACATGCACGTACAATGAGCTTTTTTTTTTTTTCCCCTCTCCCTTCGGAGACCAAGGCTTCCGAAGTGGTGGACAGACATCCATACCACATGCTCTCTGCAATGAATAGCTATTACAGGTGGGTTAAGGGAGGAATTTTCAATTTTAATCGTAAATGATAATGCTTTTTTTCTTGGGTTAGGGCACACCTTCGGCTGTTTCAATTAAATCTCTTGCAGTTGAAAATGAAAGAAAAAAGAGACAAATGACCCTTTTTGTTATGTAAGATATGCTTTACAGTATCGCTACATGGTGACAACTCCTTGTCCTCCTGTCACAGCCTGTCCCTTAGCCCATGCTGCAGAAAAGCAATTTTCTGCCTCAAAAGCACTCTATTTTTTAAAAGTTTGTCTCTGGGCAATTTTCAGGTCTACTAGAGCTGCACAACTGTATACAGATGAGAAAGACCCAAAATAGGGCAATTTATTTGATTCCTCCTCTTCAAAACATTTAGCTGAGATTGCATATCCAACAGAGAAACCCCAACAAGAATATTCAGAGCTGACCTGCAGTGACACACATCTTTTTTTCACAAAAATTTGCATTAAACATCTTCTGCAGACTCCTCAGATAGTCTAGATTTGACTTTTGTTTAATATGACCTTTAACATGAATATTTCCCAGGATATTAACAGCTAATTTCTTTTTTAAAGGACATCGGAAGAACCAGTCACTTAAATAAAACACATATGGAGTTCTTCAGAGGAAGAATAATTTTATGTGGGTTTTGGTTTTGGGTTTGTTTTTTTTTTTTTTTTTCTCCCCCCCCCAGAAAAAAGATGTGCATTCATTTGAATCCAGCTTCTCTCTTGTTAGAAAGTAAAGAACGACTCGGATGGGAAAATACATCCTCCCGGTGCGCAGCTCCTGGTAACTTTGCATTTATCAATGCCTGAAGCTAGTTTGACCTCAGTAGTCTCCTGGTGGAGTTCTGCCCCAACGCAGTGAGGGCGCTTCACAATAGAGCAACGGCCTCGCCTTTATAACCGTCTACATCTTCAAAATGACTTTACCTGCATTGAAGCCTTTGAGGAATTAGGGTAGCTTCAGGATTTGGACCTCAGCTTGCTATGAACGTAACGTTCACTAATGTACCATATAAGTTAAAAAATCCCAACTTGATAATATTATTGAAACTTTTCAAGGAGCTAGGTGAGTTTTCAAATCTGAAAACAAAAACACCATAGGCTCCTCATTGTCTAAAATCATGTTCAAATTAGGTATATGCAATTTTGAAAATTTTAAACCTGACTGATAGCTCATTTAGCCCTAAAGACCTAAACTTCTCCATTTTTTTTTCCATTGTTGACTTTTTCAATTGAAGACTAAGTACATTTAGTTTCAGAATTTCATGCTGGCATAAAAATGAATCATGTGTTAAAAATCACTATAATAATAATAATAATAATTGGGACCAGAAAATAATAAGGCATAAAGAATATCTATAACCATACATGGTTCGATTAGTAGATCAGACACCACCAGCTGAAGCATGAATTTTCTTTGCTAATAAAATAATTACCTTTAGTATGAATGCATTCTGCATTTTTCTGTGCCTGGCATGTGAGTATATTTAAAAACGAACTGAAAGGGAAACGTCCATTTTCTACCTTTTTTCTGAGGTGTAGAAATATATTATCCACCAGTACAGAAGTATATTCGCTTAATTAGCATAATTCTCTCGATGGACTTTTGTGCCAGAAACGCTACCGCACTGCCGGGGCAGCACCTATAGGATCACGCACTTGGCCCTGGAAACAGAATTTGGCTCCTGTTGTGTCTGTCTGAATTTGCCTTTTATACTGGCCCACAGAGTCTGCACACACACACACAAACTGGATTGTGGTGGAGATAAGTGAAATCTGGCAGAAGTAGAAAGGAGAATTTGACTTGAACGCAGATCAGATTTTCAGATATGCTTACGTTCATGCTTTAAATTAGTGGAGAAGTAATTTGTTGGCATATATTGCTGTGGACGCACAAGGGAAGAAGTCCCTTATGATTTAGCCAATTCTGTCTGCAAGTGCTAATGTTGCCTTAGCACATCCTACAGTCGGTTCCTGAGCTGGGACTGGAAAAGGCGGTAAGGGACAGTGTAACAGACACATAGATGAATACAACTGTAAACCATGAAAATTTTGAAAGTGGCTGAAGTGGGACACTAAAAGAAGAATATAATTCTTAGAATCACAGAATGGTTTAGGTTGGAAGGGGCCTTGAAAATCATCTCGTTCCAACCCCCCTGCCATGGGCAGGGACACCTCCCGCTAGACCAGGTTGCTCCAAGCCCCGTCCAACCTGGCCTTGAACACCTCCAGGGATGGGGCAGCCACAGCTTCTCTGGGCAACCTGGGCCAGGGTCTCACCACCCTCACAGTAAAGAATTTCTTCCTGAGATCTCATCTACATCTCCCCTCTTCCAGTGTGAAGCCATTACCCCTTGTCCTATCACTACATGCCCTTGGCAGAAGTCCCTCTCCAGCTTTCTGGTAGGTCCCTTTCAGATACTGGAAGGCTGCTCTAAGGTCTCCCTGGAGCCTTCTCTTCTCCAGGCTGAACAACCCCAACTCTCTCAGCCTGCCCTCACAGCAGAGGTGCTCCAGCCCTCTCATCATCTTTGTGGCCTCCTCTGGACCCGCTCCAACAGGGCCACATCTTTTAAACTATCTTCATCTCTGATGTTTCCTTTAGACTGCTTGAATATTTATCTGTGCAAGAAACTAATTAATGTACATCTTGCTGGCTGGCAAACCTTCAATTTTGTTGCTGGTTGCTGTCAGTTGCTCACAGCTCACTGATGATTCAAAAGTGTAAGTGCAGACGGATGCTCTACTAATTTTGGTTTCTTTAACAGTAACGCAATGGCTATGTCAATCAGAAGTTACTAGGAATAAAAGCTACAAACTGGTAATGAAAAAAAAATCTCCTTGGTCTTAAATTCCTCCTTTTTACTTGATTAATTGCATTCTATTTGTTTGTCTATTTGCGCTGTTTTGGTATGGCTTACTAGCTTACATTCAAAATCAGGATAACATTGTTTAAGCCAAGGAGTCACAAGAGCAAATCTGACTATCGCCAGTGCACCTTGATAAAATGCATGTTAAGTTTCTTTAACTACGTCTTACATACTCAAGGTTCCAGAACGCCTTTTAATCACACTTTTGCGAAGCAATCAGAAAAGCACAGACAGAAAAGCTGTACACCCGACAGAAAGAGGAGTACTGAAGAAGAAATGCTGTTCCTGAAATCCCACTGGATTCACGTGAAGCAAAGTATAATGTAGGATATATAAGATATCTTTTCTTTTTCCTACTAGTTGAAATTTAAAAAAAAAAAAAAAAGAATTTTGAAAAAGCATATTTGCTTCCAAAGGCTTGTATCTGTAACATGTAAAACCAAATAAAATAAGAATTCTGTTTTATGTGAATTTTCAATAACTTTTGTTAAGTCAACATCTTCTTTGTTACAAGAAATCAAGCTCTTAAGTTGAAAGGTGTTTTTCGGTAAAAAATGCAGGAGCGGTCCTTACAACTGAGACTGGGGCACTCCTTTCTTCTCCATGGAGACTATACTAACCACGACGCTACCCTTGTGCTTTTTCTGATCCTTCTATTCCCTTTCATTTGCTAAAGTTTCTCAACATTAGGGAGGAATACAGGAGATGTCTGTAAGAATGATGTCTAGTCTAGATGGAGGTCCTTCAGAAGCTTGCACCCTCATGGTGGGAAGGCCTCTGCCTGCAGCCAGAGACACGGACTGACAGAGCAAGGGCCAGAAATCAAAGATTATGAATGGTCAGTGAGCTACAGCTTAAGCTTAGCTATGAAAGCTCATGCTGGAGGTGTCCAGAGAAGGGCAATGAAGCTGGTGAGGGGTCTGGAGCACAAGTTGTATGACGAGTGGCTGAGGGAACTGGGGTTGTTCAGCCTGGAGAAGAGGAGGCCGAGGGGAGACCTTCTCGCTCTCCACAACTACCTGAAAGGAGGTTGTAGCCAGGTGGGGGTCGGTCTCTTCTCCCAAGTAACAAGCAATAGAACGAGAGGAAATGGCCTCAGGTTGCACCAGGGGAGGTTTAGATTGGATATTAGGAAAAATTTCTTCACCGAAAGGGTTGTCGAGCATTGGAACAGGCTGCCCAGGGCAGTGGTGGAGTCGCCATCCCTGGAGGTATTTAAAAGCCGGGCAGACGTGGTGCTGAGGGACATGGGTTAGTGGTGGGTTTGGCAGTGTTAGGTTAACGCTTGGACTCGATGATCTTAAAGGACTTTTCCAACCAAAACAATTCTATGATTTTATGGATATGGGCACCCGTAACCTTGTGAATGTTCTCACAGTTACTCTACTTCTAGGCAGCCACAACTCCTGCTCTGACAAAGATGCCTCGTTGTAGCCCAACAACATGAGATTTGTGGCATATCTCCTCTCCCTACACTTTCTACTGACTAGTAGGCCTGACTCCTTTCAGCAACTCATGCTGAAACACATCAATTAGTTCACGGCACATAATATAGAGTAGGATGCGAGTCCAAGGACCAGATGCTTGAAAACTAAGAGATGTCATTCTCTGTTGTGCTCATACAGAAGTCCCTTTTTACAGTCAACATAAAATCATAAAACTCACAGTTTGATAATTCCAAGCCTTTAGTTAAAAATGCATCTAACCTGAACCAAAATTGCAATTAAATTTGTTTTTCAAAGTTAAATTTGTTACACACATAAAAGTAAAAATAGAAAGCAAAGAAAGAGAAACAAAAAAGTAGAAAGCAAAAGCCATTTCTCAAATATCTTTTCCTCCTTCTTCTTGCAATATCTGAATAATTATAATTATAAAATAAACGTTATTTCAAGTTTGCTGCATAACTGCAACCAAATAACCTGTAACCAAATAACTCTTCAGAGCCCTCCCATTTACCCCCTTTACGCAGCAGCTTTCCCCACTTAGGCTCAGTTTGCCCCATAATTTCATAGAGAAAGTAGTACTACCAGTCATATTTTAAAGTTTTTCTTCTACTCAGACAAACCGTATTATCAAAATGATATTTCCTTTTGAAAAGGAGTGACTTATCTTCATGACTTCCGTGTGTGTACATAATTTTAATTTTTTCCATTTTTGCTTGCAATGCGCTAAAATTAATTTTAGTGACATATTGATCTGATGAATTGCAGATATGTGTTATTTGAGTATTTTACCAGAACTTTTGTGATTTTTATGTGAATATTTGGATTACTCGGAATTGTCTATGAATTTCTTTGAGCACCGAACATTTTATGTAAGCAGTCACTGACTGGTATTCTCTATTCGTATTGGTTCATTGAACTTATGCATGAGCAGTTGGGATGATTTAACTAAATAATCACTGTAAAATCTCAAGCTAACATCAGTAATTCACTTTCATATTTTTTCTAAGCTTAAAACCTTGGGCGGGGGGGAATTGTTTTGTTTTATCTGCTATTTGAACAAACAAACATTCAAATAAGGAATGAAGAGTCCTAAGTACAGTTCATGAAAATTCGCTTTTTAATTAAGAAAAAGATTTGTGGAATTTTTTTGTGTTGAGTCCTCTCTTACTCCCAATAGCAGCATGTGGATCCCAGTTATTCCTTGGACCTTACTGAATGCCTGCACATTTTCTCCTTACCCAAGGCTGAAATCCCAGTCTGTATGTGCCTCCTGTCTCTCTCCACTTACTTAGTAATTTTTCAGCTGGGTGATTGTCGAGTGTTAACCAAATCAGAAAAAAAAAGCAAGTCTTAAAGATAACTAAGACCCTACAAGTTTCAGGGATGGAGATCCAAATTAACGTCCCCAGGGAGAGGAATGCGGGTGGAATTCAGGCGTTGTGAGAGGAGCTGGCTGGGCTGCTCAGCATTCCTGGAGCTGCAGAGTAAGCACGGCTCTTTTGTCTCACCCGGCGAGGGTAATAGGAGGCAAGAGGAACAGGGAAACGGGGGCTGCGGTTGAAACTGGTGATCTTACAGTACAAAGAAAACAGGCTTTCCAAAGGAAAGCTGGCTTTATTAGTTCTAGCTCCTGAAGCATCGCCTTTCTGCGAGTTGGCAGTTTGCGTGACTTTTATTCAAAAACCAAGGGTGCTCTGATTCCAGTTTCATCAGATTCCTAAGAGTTTAGGCACAAAACAATTAAATAAAAATGAAGAAAAAACTTAGAGAGAAAAACGTATATTCTTCTATAGCAAAGTCCTTCACTTAGGGGAGAGCAACGCTGTTTAAGACTAATGATAGTTTATACTTCTGGAAGTTAATGCAGAGTGCACAATCAATCGATATTTGAACCAAGCTGCAAGGAAGTGTCCTCATTAAGCCCTCGTATGTAGTTCAGAGCCACAGGCTTCAAAGGCGTAAACTTGCCTTTAAAGCTTTCTGTCTTAGAGCTTACACTGGGTTTTTCACCAAACTCCTGAAAAACAGTTGAGGCTTTAAAAAAAAATAAATAAAATAATCAGAGGTGGATTAATTCCCCCCTCTGACACAAGAGGTTAAAAAAGAGAATGTGTCCAATCCCACCTTCGTCACGTATAGGGAAGATTTATAAGTATATATATGAAATATTAATATATTTATTTGTCAATTTACTCCTCTCAATTTTCTTGAATTACGTCCCCTTACTCTTTGCAAAATGTCAAACCTGAGCAAAATATCAAATATGTGCAAAACGCAATGGAAGCGGCATATTACTGAACCTAGAACCATCTGGCAGACCACACTGACATACACGGTCGTATCAAAGAGAAATTAAAAGAGGAAAACATAATATCACATGGTATTGGCATGCTTTGTCACTTCTTTCTAACGCTGCATGTAGCCAAAAGGAAAAAAGCCACCTTTTTTTTGAGCTACCAGAAACGCACTGCGAAATGGGGACAATTATATTTGATCCTTTCTGGTCCCATCCTCACTTCTGCAAAACTTCTGTGCTCTCTGAGGGAGGAGAGAGCCGTTGCTGTGGTCCCAACAGGGCTTACGATCTTGCTCTTGCAAGATTTCAAAAAATGTCATTAAAATAATGAGTTGTGATCTCTATGCCTGTACTTGGAAAAGAAGAAATCCCGAGTCTTCCACTGTTGGACTGTCTGTAGTTCTGTCCCATCCATTTTAAAGGAAAGCAGCTACACGTGCAAAATATCATAAGGTGATCAAACAGCAGTTCCATACGGCTACCGTAAAGCTGTGCAACATCCTCTAACAATACAAATATGAGCTGACAGACACCTTTAGAATGGAAACACCATTAAAGAAGGCCTTTCTCAAAAGCTGAATGCTTTGAAACTCTACCCTCCCCTCACGGTTTAAAATGGTGTGCAACCTTACCATCAAACGCCAGTGCAGTTTGTGGTTATTACTAGCACCAAGTTACCAGGTGAAAAGCTGGAGAAAACGTATTCATCCAATACATTTATTTATCCCTTCATTTTTTGAAATCGTCATTAGAATGATCCCAGACCAGGATCAAGACTTAAATCAGTTCTAAGAGATTGACACAAACACTCAAACCCAAGCCTGATACTGATTTACCTGTACAGCCAAATGCTAATCCCAAAATTAGTAGGACTCCATCACGTGGTTGATACAGCAAGAAAGAACATTGATTGAGCGCAGCCTTTTATGCAATTCTGCTAAATTTTTGCCCTCTTCCTTCTCTCCTCCACTCTGTCTCCTGATTACAAGTAGCCAAGGAAATCAGTGACAATCCTAACACATAGCTGAGGAACTTCTAAATGGCACCACTGCTCATTCTTTAAGCAAGAGATACCTACGCTTACGTATACCAGCCTTTCCTTTTGCTGGAAACGTTCCTTTGATGAAAAAGTATTATTTTCTTAGGCTGGTGCCATGATAACGCTCCTATTAATATTTCTTTTGAAGCTTCTCTGGTCCTTTAAACTGACATGCTTCAAGTGTACATATGGTTAAGAAAAATAAAAAAAAATAATCAAACATTAATTATCATATAGTCATAAATGATACATCACAGTTGTCTGACTGTAGTCTGAATAGGAGATAATTGCAATAATATAGTTAATACTGAATGACAGCTGGCTAAGTGACTCTTTATGGCAGTGTCTTTAGATTAAATATGTGTAATCCTTCAATAATTTCCAGCCTGAGATCCTGCACATATTTATGCCTTCCACACTGTTCCAAGCCAGGTTAAGTATTTTTTATACCTGAGTATGTACTTTGTAATGTTCTGTGTTACAGTACTGTAAATATTCCTGAGCCATGCGGTGGCTATTTCACTATCCACACATCTGTTTTCAACACTCAAAAATCTCTTTAGGCATACTGGATGTCTCAAGTGGGATAAATCAGCTGAGATAGCCTCAAATGACCTGAAAACTTTTTCAGTACTGAACTATGTAATTTCGACAGCTTTATGGAACTACTACAGCTCCTACATCATTTCTGGACTGCCCTGTGGGTATCAGAATTTCTTCAGTGCTGTGATTTCCCCTTAGGCGTGCTGCCCGAACCAGAAGGGTCTCAGAACGCAGCCTCTAGCTATCTTCCTTAATTCCTACACTTGGGAAAGTTTCATCTTGCCATATTTGGAGCGTTATGATAAATTTATACCATTCCAGACCATTTAGCCAACAGAAAGTAACAGGAAGAGGGGAGAAATTCTTGTTTGCTGTCAGGAAGTATTTCTCTCTCTAAAATAGTATTTTGAAAGACTGTTTTGTAGAGCTTGAACAGGTAGCACATGCTAGTGTTCTATAAATCCTTGTGAGTCTAGAGAAATAAGTGTTGTTAAATACCTCAAGTTATTATTAAAAAGAAAAAACCAAACACCTGCATATGTGGAGGGTTTTTTTATACTTTGAAACAAAATGGAAACCCCTCAGGTCAACGGAGCTTTTTTGAAACGAGTTTCTTTGCACCAAGGAACGGCTTTCCCCATGTGGTCACTCACCAATATTCATAAGGGAAGGTCACTTTGAATGCCACCAGCAGACGAAAAAACAGGAGGGAAGGCGGGTTTTTCTGTCTTCACTGAGCTGGCTGATTCTGCCAAAGTGATAGCCGACATTGACATTACACGAGGGAAAGGTTGTCGTAGTCCCACGGTCCCAGCTCTGCTGCAGGAACAAAACAAAACAAAACAAAAGCAGAAAGAAAAAACCTATGTGTATACTTTTCAAATAAAAGTAATGCCAAAACATTAAAACTCTGATCTCTGGAATACAAATAACGCTTTAATCTTGGCTTTGAAACAGTTATCTCAAATCTACTTTAAAAATAAGATTTAAAAAGACCCCTAAGAAATTGAATATCCTTCTGTAAAATTAATCAATCACTTTGAGGGTTTAGTGGAAGGAAATGGCCATAAACATCTTATGTACTCAGCTGGTGGTAGGAGGCAGGCAGAAACGACAATTCTCTTAAAAATAAGGAAAAGCTGAGATTTGAAGTGAAGATTGCACGCAGCATACATGGCAGGGAATGACAGGAAATTTTACAGGTGAAGGTGGCCTGCGGAAAACTTAAGGGAAAGGTGAAGGATTAATGAGGGATTCCTATTTATTTATTTATTTATTTATTTATTTCATTTTCCTAGCATCTGTGTGAATTATTACCTATACGCCTGATACGTCCTAAAAGAAAAAACTGTGATGAATAAATAAACAGCTCTAGAAATCTTCAATAGGGTCCTTTACCTTGCAGGGAATATTATCATTGGCTTTTGATACAATTTCTGCTGCAGGGAAAGACTTTCAAAGCTCAGAATGCTGAAGTATTGCCAGGCACTCAAAGACCCCCTGCTGTGCGCGTCAAACTAAGAAATCTCTCTGAACTTGTCGAATTAAAAGTCATCTCTCTCTCTCTGCAACCCCTGCATGAGCTGGGAAGCTCTGTCCTCATTTTTTTTAGGCCTTCCACGATAAACAAATGGAGCCTGGAGCATCTTTATTCTTTTCAGGCACGTAATTAAAATTCTTTAAAAAACGTAATTGAAGGCAATGAATTTCAAAAGGAGGTTCTAGTTAACAACGAGGCTAGAACGGTTTCAGTAGGCCATATTGCTTTACCATCTAATTTTGTTTCAAAGGTAAAAGCAAAACAGCTTGTTAAGATCCTGGGTAAGTGCCTTTTTTTTTTTTTTTTTTTTATTTCCTTATTTTGTTTGTACATCAAGAGGTTGCTCCAAACTTAAACATCTCAGCAGGATTTGTGCTTTCTGGAATGTCGTAAGACATAATTACTGCAACAAAAAAGAGGAGTCTACTATTAAAATATGAACAAAGCAGAAAGCATTCTTGGTTTCTCAAAATCATTATTTATATATCACCTAAAAAATTAAAGAATGTATTTATTGAAGAATTTGTATTTTCTTGGCAAGCCTCTTTCATTCATCTAAACCACCGTAAATATTCACAACCTTGCAAAATTTTTTGTATCTGATAATGCACAGAAAGTTAATTTTCTGTGACCACTATGGTAATGGTCTTGTAATGACTACTTCTAATAGGTATTTTTGAGGCTGCCAAGAAAAGAGCAAGTGCTGATATAATGAATAATTTCAAACTAATAAAACAGGAATGAAAAACTATCTCTTTGGATTTGAATGCCAGGGATTATCACACAACATTAAGTAAAAGGCAGTAGAAGACAAGACACTGCTTCAGAAAGTCATCTCTAAGGTGGCTTCCTAGAGAGCTCAAAATCTAAACCCAATGTTTTTGAATATCTCTTTTAGGGTGACTTTCAGTATCTCTCTCTATTGAAAGCAAAAACCTTCAGTTCACCTGTTTTTTTCCATGCTGTGTTTTTAAACTGGTCCTTCTGGCTATAAATGACCATATGAAACATATTTTTTTTAGGGTTTTTCCCTAGAGAGACTGGAGATTGAGATGTTTTAAGGAAACTTATTTACGATTCTTGTAGCATTAAAAAAAGAAAGGTGTAGCAAGGCAGCGCCACTGCCACAACTTCTGGGTAGCACTCTGCTTCCGAGAGCTATGATGCCTCTGGGAGACCTGAGACAACACAGCTAACATAAGTGCTTTTCATCCTTGGGGGAGGAAGCACAGTGTGTATTCCGCGTGGGTCAACAATTGTTCTGGCTGGTAGAGAGGTAGAAAGAGGATCCAGTCAGCTCCGCTTGAAAAGGCAATTCCAAAGTAGATCTAGCAGGAGCAAACTAAGGCTTTGACTACACTATCAAGTAAAAGCTTTGCAAGTCAGATGTTATTTCTTTCCTATGTTTTTGTTTTTGTTTTGTTTTTTTTTAAAGTAAAAACTTGTGCAGCATAGGGCTTCCAGAGGTCATGCTGAAGAGGCAATATAGAGAACAGTGCACCAAGTTGAGCCCTCTCTATGTTCTGCAGTTGTCTCCCGTAACCTCGGCAGCCTTTAAACACTCAGATGCCCACATGCCTTCATCTCACACCCGGAACATGCGACACACAGCTTCACTTCTATACTGTGCACATACAACTTTCACAGAGGGCACAGAGACCGCCCGTTACGCTCTAATCTGGACAAAATTCGTAACAAATAATGAACGTATGTCAGATGCAGCAAGACACCATCTTGGCACAAGAGCAACAGGACCAAACGCTACGTCATATGTTTCTACCAGTGCGTTGTTCACCAGGGTGCAGTCTACCATTACAACCAACCAAAAGAATAAGGCAGTCCCTACCATGCCCCTGTATCCTCATCAGGGAAAAGTGAACTCTTCTTAGCCTTCCCTTCAGACATACCAGGGTGATTTATGAAAGCCCATTCCTTGAAGGTAATCCACGAAGATGAAGGCCACGAAGATGATCACAGGGCTGGAGCCCCTCTGCTATGAGGACAGGCTGAGAGAGTTGGGGTTGTTCAGCCTGGAGAAGAGAAGGATCCGGGGAGACCTTAGAGCCCCTTCCAGTATCTGAAAGGGGCCTACAGGAAAGATGGGGAGGGACTCTTGATCAGGGAGTGGAGCGATAGGACGAGGGGTAACGGTTTTAAACTGGAAGAGGGGAGATTTAGATTAGATCTCAGGAAGAAATTCTTTACTGTGAGGGAGGTGAGACACTGGCCCAGGTTGCCCAGAGAAGCTGTGGCTGCCCCATCCCTGGAGGTGTTCAAGGCCAGGTTGGACGGGGCTTGGAGCAACCTGGTCTAGTGGGAGGTGTCCCTGCCCATGGCAGGGGAGTTGGAACTAGGTGATCTTGAAGGTCCCTTCCAACTCTAACCATTCTATGATTCTATGATCTTTATTTTTAACTGTGTACAATATCTTAATGTGCTATGAAATCAACAAAAACCATTAATCAACAAAAACCATGAAATAAAACAAATGTAGGCAAATTAGTATTTTCAAACTTAATTTCTGCTATAAAACTGAATTAATGAAAGCAATGCAATTATAAAAAGTAACTCATCTTTCGCCACAATTTTCCCTGTAGAATGTGAAGGACATTGGGCAAAAAAAACTGTAACAAAGAGCCTGTATCTGATATTTAAAAAAAAAAACAAAACAGTGTGGCCCAGCATAAGTATTTAATGTCTGTTTGCAGAATGAGTAAAGGTTTCTTTAAGTTCACTGAGCACTCACTGTAAAGTTTAGGGAGGATCAGTAGCTTAGAAAAAAGAGGCTACTGAAATATGAGTCACATCTATGAACAAAAGTGATCAAAGTCTACTTGGCTGCCAGAGTGTCTTCAGTTTATTCCACTGCAGTACACAGATTACTTGATTGAAAGGTGTGTGGCTATAAGGCACCCAGGTCTCTGTCTACTGTCACTGGGCCTGAAATTCTCATTTGTTATGTCTGACTTCCTTTATTGATTTCTTTTTCCTAAGAAGCAGCAGCTGAAGTAATTTTTGTAACATTTGGGAACACATTTGCAACAGAATAAATTCATATTAATTCTCCTCTCCCCTCCAAGCTAAAATTATTATTTTAAGCCCTGTGATAAATTCAAAATTATCCAAAGGTTGTTTCCACTCATACGCTGATACTATGACAGCGATGTTGTGCAGTCATAGAGTACATTCTTACACGGCTTGAGGAACTCAGACACCTTCTGTAGTGGAGAAAAAAATTATCTCTTTTTATACCGTTGACGCATAAGAGCTCTTATATGCCATGAAACTAATATCTAACTTGGGTAGAAAATTGGGATACTTTGGCAAAACTCTCCAAGATACAGCTTTGATCCAGTAGTTCAACGTTGCGTAGACAAAACTGTTGGCAGATGTGGCCTTGATAATTTGACATGAGGTACTGCTATTTCAGAAGATGGCAGAAGAGGGAGTAAGTGAATGTAAACCCAAATGATGAGTTCAAGGAGAAGTACAAGAGCAAGGAGGAGTATTTCAGCTGCTCTCTCTTTTCCAAAATAGCTTAATTTCCATTTCCTAAAATACAATTTTCCACATACTGTACAAAGTTAGCGTACACCAGAAATTTAAATTTTTAGAGTCCAGAATGCTCCTCCTTACTATTCCTCTGTCCTGATTATTTAGATTAATACAGATTCATGGCTTTTTCACTGTACTGTTAGATCATATATTCTGCAACTAAGACAAAACATAACTTTATATGATAGATTTAAAGCAGAGATTAAAACAGAACCGTGGGGGGACAGAGGGAGGAACTCCTCAGCAAAGTTTGCTATCAAATGACAAGCTGTATAGATTAAATTAAAAATATAAGCTTAACCTTATAAACAGGTTCAATCCCTCACATCAGTACTGATTTCACTGTTCCATACGAAGTAGTAATCACAAAATGACTAAAAGAAGAATGTTTCATGAATTATTTTGCCTTGCTTTTTCTCTCCCCCATGGATGTAAGCAATATGATCCTCTCCCCAAAAATATTAAATACTAGAAATTATCAGAAGTACTCAAAAATGCCACTTCTCATATATTTTGAATGAGATATTAGCAGACAGCAATGAGGAAAACAGATAATAAAATAAACCCTGCTTTAATTATCATGCACTTAATTCAGTTGTTAGGCCCAAGGTCTTAGAAGTAAGTTTAGAATAGGAAAGGAAAAAAAAAAAACCAAACTTATTTTCTGGCAATTCTGTATGTGTATAAACTTATACTATTGAAAGTAATTATTAATTATATGAAGTAAAAGTTTTTGATGATCTTTAGAGGATCCATTAAGCAAGCATACCACCATAGCAGCTTCATATTCAAGAGTGCAGAAAGTCTGATGCCCTTGTCACCACAAAAGCAAAGAAAGGAATTGATAACACTTGGCAGAAAAACATAAGCCTGTGTCAAAGTGACTCGTTCCCATAATATCTTGATGTATTTCTTGCTTTCCTTGGATTGCTATTCTCTCACGAATACCCCTTCTCTGTCGCTTACGTAGGAGCTCAGGGGCCCCCGATTCCTCCTGCTGCTAAATTTCTTTGCTCCGTATTTTGCTGAAATCCATGTATTGTACATTATTAAGTCTCATTCTGTGCTCTTCCTGAAAGCTAAGAGCTGTCAGGCCCTTAAAGAGCTTTGACAACAACTAACGCTTCTGTTCAAGCAAAAGCACTCTCTATCACTTCAGTGACGCGAAACCTTTGGCTACGAAAGCAGAGTAGCCTGACAGATAAATCCCCGCTTCATTTGCCAGGGAGAAGGGAAGAAAATCTACTTTGCTAACAAATAATATTCATCTCTTAATAAAGTTGGATAACAGGATCACTTAGAATCATAGATTCGCCTAGGTTGGAAGGGACCGTTAAGATCATCGAGTCCAAGCATTAATTATTATTATTATCTTTAAAATGTTGCCAACCTGGTGGGACAGAAAACCTTCAAAAAGGGTGAAGAGGAACGAAGAGCGCAGAGCAGCTGTGCTGTACCAAAGAGACTGAGACTGGGGTGAGAATGGGCCCCCTCCATTTCACCCACGGCATTTGCAAGGGTTTGTCCGTACAAGGCCCAATTAACTCCGGCAGGCATCTTACAGGGAAGCCGAAATCTACCCTTTTGATAGAAATGTTCTTTAAACGGTAAAAATCAATTGCGAAAGATTCTCACGCGCTGAGTCTCTACGCTGCTGTTCATTCTCATATTCACCATACAGCAAAATGGGAAAATAACTTACAAAGATGGAACATACAGATACATCAAGTATATATTTTTTTTTTTATATTTGTTCTCTTTAAAATATAGTAATAACCAGTGAACTTTAAGTTCGTGATTGTGGTATTTTTTTCCCCTGGATATATTCTGCTCTTTTTGCAGTCAATTTAGAAGTTCTTTGAAATAAATTGCGCTGGCGTCTTCCCCTTCATACAGCTCCGAGTAAGGCACGGAGAGCACGGAGCGTATCTGTCAGATTCACTGCTGGGGAAGAGAACAGGGACCTGACAGAGGTATGACAAGCAAACACTTCACACCGGGAAAGAACTTTACGTTGTTGATTATTGCATCCAGGTAGAACGCTGTGTTACGTGTTCACGTAAACAGGACCACGATAAAAGCGTTGCATTTCGAAATATCTTTGCAGACAGAATTAAGTGCAGAGGAAATGTAGAGAAAATGAAACACTTCCTAAATTATCACATTTTATATTGCAATGCTAATATTTGTACTCAAAGATACATTAGCATAACGAATTGCTGTATGTGGTAAATTAAAGCGTGTAATATTTTACATTTGAGTTCAGAATTATGCGAAGGTCTTATTTTCAATTAATGAATAAAATGGGTAGTTCATACAGTGCTTTTAGCGATGTCCTTTTTTTAAAGGGGGTCTGTATAACTTCTAATTTTACAGACGAAGTCGGATCTCAGTTCCTAAAGACCGGTATTTTCATGTTACCTGGTGTTACTACACTGTAACTATCGTCACTTCTTGAAATCTGAGGGTCATAAATTTAAGCAAAAGCCAGATGTTTAGAAAAACATATTAGCCCCAGAGAATTAAGAAAGAAATAAATTCCTGTGTTCTAATCTTGAAGTTGCTGTATAGCGCATCAATGGCACTTAGGCACTCCTTTTTTTTTAAGGATGGCAAGTTTAATACCTTAAATCTTTTAAACTCATCTACTAGATGCAGGATATATATTGATAATATTAACTCCTGTACAATTAGGCTTCTTAAAATTTGTTTCTTTCATCTCTCAGGCTATTTCTTTTGATCTCAAACCAACATCTTGAAAAAAATTCCTAACCTTTCAATGCACAATTTTTGAGTGAAAGAGAACTTCTGGGCTTTTAAAATCAATTTTAAGTTGTACGTACAAAATAAACGCAAAGCAGAACTACGCCTTTGTATCTCGTCATCAAAACTCTGTAATTCCATTATATCATTCAAGGGCTTGGGATGATAGAACAGATTTACTGTAAATAAGCTGCTTCGACACGACAAACGTCAGGCTGGCTGCAGTATGGCTGGATTAGTTACAAACCCAAGTTGAAACTGCCCACAGCACACGGTAAATACAGTTTGCCCTACAGCTTTTACTGTCACGTATTAATTTTGTCTGTATCTAAACACACCAAATGGGTTAGCAGGAATTTATGTTCTACTGGGAGTGCGCTTGCCATTTCAACAAACCATTTATTTGCTATATTCATATATTAACGAAGAATCCTCTCGCAATTTAAATGACTTTCAAAGTACCAATTGGGGTGGTTTGCTCCCATGTGTTTTTGAATTCAGCAGTATCACCTCTAGGGTACGAAAAAAGATTCAGGACGACAATATTAAACTGTTCTTCACATAATGAGATTTGCTTGTTGGTATTTTCAAAAATTATTTTATTTTTTGGATAATATTTTCATAAAATAACTCGCCCAGGTTCACATACGGCAGAGATGCTCACTGGCATTATTTTGGCATTCATTTTGTTTTCATTTCAGTTTGCCGTTTTGTTTTAGGTATGCATATGTTCAATCTCATGGCAGCAAGTGTGATTTATTGACACGTTATAACTGTTACATGCTTGTCATAGCTCCATGTTGTGCTCTATGTGATAACCGGAAAACAAATATCATACAGAGGGAGGTTTTTAGTCAACACTTTCCTTGTAAGGGTTAGAAAGAGTTGTGCGACCTGTGA
Source organism: Burhinus oedicnemus (assembly GCA_008921705.1). Classification (NCBI taxonomy): domain Eukaryota; kingdom Metazoa; phylum Chordata; class Aves; order Charadriiformes; family Burhinidae; genus Burhinus; species Burhinus oedicnemus. The sequence goes on from VFFE01009208.1 coordinate 1,373,146, forward strand.
TGGAACGTAAGAGTACAGTGGCCCTTCTATAGAGCCTTCTGGTCTCCATGGGCAGAGAGCAGCGAGTGTGGGGACCGGCCTCAGAACCTCAGCTCATCCTCCTGCCGCACATTCCTGTGGCGCGCATCTTGGGGTTTTTTCCAATTCCACTCCTTCAAAATACTTTTTGCTCTAGAAATTGTGAAAAACCTGAAATAACTTCCTAAATAAAGCATATTCAGCCTAAGTACAATGTATTGGATCTTTATTATTACAAACTAGAGTACTTATTTTTGTTATTCTGACCTCATGAGGTGTAGTAGGGATCATGAAACAAAAATGTTTATAAGCTACGTGTGTGAACAGTAATTCAGAAGTATGTATTTCCGTAATTGTAACATATTAAGAAATCTGCTGTAATTTTGTTTACGGTGCTAGGATCAGACTAGGGAATAAACAAGACCTTAACAAATATTGAAGAAAAGAGGATTTAAAGACATGGTAAAAAGAAGAAAAAAAGAAAAGAGATTTTCATAGACCATGCGACAGCAATCTGATAACATTTAAGTAAGCTAAATAGTGGGTGTTTTCAAAACAGAAACGTGATAGATTTGTCTGGATCTTGTTAAAGCATTTCATATTGGCTTCACAAGAAGTTACGATGAAGATGGGAGTGCTGAGGAGAATTATGATATAGAGAAGAATCTGGCCAGAGTCTGAAAGAAGGTAACTAGTGGAGCTCTTTAAATGAGGCGGATCTTCTGTAATACCTTAATGAGTCAGGTAAAATACAGTGTACTAATGAAGTCTGCTGAAATGATTTCATTATTTCTAGCACAGAAAAGGAGTGGACCATCTTACAGGAAGACCTTTATGACTTTGCCAACTACATTAACAGAAACATAAAGAAAAAAAATTAAAGTTTAAAATGCAAAATTCAGAGTGAACTGAATTATGAACGAAACAACTTGAATGTATGCATTAACTACTGGGTATATGAACTAGAAAAGGCTGAAAATGTTTGATTTTTTTGGCCTTCCCCCATGAAATCTGAGAAGGAATAGGATTACTGTCCACACTGATAAACAAAAGCTGTGGAAGAAAGTTCAAGGCTAAGACCTGAGAATAAATGCATATAACTGTCAATCGGTAGCAGAGGTGGAGACCAGTGGAAAAGTTCTAACCATCAAAACTGAGTTGTTCTGGAATGTTAATTCATCCTCAATACTGGAAACAAATCCTGACCGGTGAGATCCATTTATATGTCATTTCCTGGGACAGCAGAAATTGATCGTTTTGTGATGCTGTCCGGGTCTATGCTATTTAGCTTTCTTAGGAAAGGAGAAGGCAGCAGAAAGAATATAACACTCTGAAAAGACTCATTTTCAAAGGCAGCAGACATACATTTTTAGGCATGATTTCTATTTACACTATTAGGCACGATGGATGCTTCTACATCGGGGGTTAAATCTTTTCAAGAGGCTGATTTAGGTTGGGATATCAGCTGCTCTTTTTCTAAGTATTACGCTCTGCTCTTTACAGCTAACAGCATGTCTCTTCCTACATTTGTTCTCTTCACTCAGTCCCACTTTTTTTACTGACTACTTCCTGAAATTTACCTAGATCCTGAAATTTCTGAGTGATTTTCATGAAGTTGATTGTGTAAGAGGTAATGTGTGCCATTCTACCCCAAGAGCAGACCGAAGACAAGGTAATTTTAAATTCAAGTAGTATGTAGTTTCTTCCTTGTTCCAGTAAGTAAATACTTCACACTAGCTGACTACATTCCCACTTTTTCAGCTTCATAAATCATGGCAGGGCTATTAGGAGAAAACGGCATCAAAGAGGAGAGATTAGCATTCTGAGAAACCTGCTGTAGATTGTCCATATTTTCTGATTTTACTTTACCTAAGGAACTATGGCAACCTAGGATTTTGTACAATGTAAAGGTTAGAAAAACCTCACTAAGTTAATCTCTATGAACTACAGAAATCTGGAATATTTTACTAATTCCAAAGTGACAGCATTAAACTGTTGACAAACTCCATTCTTTGCTCTTTTTCCCTCTTCATCTCATCATACTAAACCTCTAAAGCCACATAAAGTCAGAAAAACTCTTCCTTACAACTACTGGAATAAAGCCTAAGATTATGAATCTCTCTAATATGTTGCCCTGTTTCCGCAGTCCAGTTCTTATTATAGCATCTAGAATTGATAATTCAAGTTTTCTTAGGAGGGGTAATTTAAAACCAAATTTACGATCTCAATAGATTGCTGGGGCTTTTTCAGCAGGAATGAATTCTCTCTCCAGTGTACATGCAGGCCTGTTGTTTCACTTTAAAATATTACTTTGTTGCTGGTCAAAAAGACTATGTGCTCGACTGTATTTTACCAAAACAATAAAAATAAGGAATATAAAAACATGTCTATTCATTAGTTTACCAATACTCCCACAGTTGTGCCTGAAAGCCTGCTGAAAACAAAAGGCGACAATATAGCTGACATTGCTAAATTCTCCCCACCTTCCACATTCGCAATATTCTAGGCAAGCAGGACCATAGAAAGGGAGAGTATGTTTTAATTCTTTGCTATATTTATTTTAAATCAATGTAACATCTTATTAGTGTCACAACCAGGGACAGCCAACTTCGTTACTTGCCCCATTGGAGGGTGGGAAGCCGAAAAGCGTAGAGGGGTCAACAACAAATTTGCCATCTTCCAACTTAATGTTCCACTTTCCTATCACAATCTTCTCAAATATTGATAGTTTTAAACTACTTAGCAGAAAACAGAGAGCAGTTCTAAAGAACATTAGGAAACTGATTTGACGTGAGATGTAGCAATGGAACCAAAATTCTATCCTTAACAAATTTTTATGCACAATAAACTCCTGGGGAAAATATATAACACCGTACAACAACTAATGTTGGGCTTAGAAACACAGAGGATGACTTCAGGACAATCAGGTTCAACCATTTGCTTCTACAGAAAGTAAATCCCTTTCTTAAACTTCCATTTTAAGAGAAATTAAGGTGTTGGTTTTCTGGTGGGTTGGTTTGTTTGTTTATGTGTTTTTTCTTCTGATTAGTTTGACTCCTGCTCCAGGAAGGCAGATGCTCTCCATGGTTAGCTAGGTTGTATGAGAGTATTGATAACTGCTGGGACTTACTTGCCTGGGTGAAGTCAGACCGTTACCCTAATCTGGTGACCGTGTAACAGTCAGGAAACAGTGGGGACGATACTCAATTACTGATTATAAAAACTATTATCTGAGCTTCAATATTTCCTCTCCGTACATGCTCATAAAGTGTGAGGTGAAATTCCAGAGTCTCCAGTCTGCTACATCTCTGGGAGCTCACTTGGGTTTTTTTCTGGTCTTTGGATTGTATGGACACAAAAAGCTGAATTTTTCAAATAATTTTTGGAGTTAAATGCCCATGTTAATTTTAATTGTTGGGTCTAATAATCTGAAATGTTTACAAGATTATGCAAGGCCTAACATATATATCAAGAGTTAGTTTAAAATTATTTATGGCTATTCTTGAAAACAGAAACCTGAGGATAGTGAGGTGTCATGGTTTGGGCTGGACTGGCCACTGAGACGAATGAGAGATGCTGTCCCCCACCTCTCTCTCCAAGGAGAGGAGGGAGAGAAAGAGACTTATGAGTTTAGAAGAAACTAAACTACTTTACTAAAAATATTAATAATAAAATAAAAAGAAAATAATGAAACATATACAAAACCAGTATCGAGCTCCCAGGATGACAATCACGTCACCAGCAGGCACTCACAAGTCCCAGACTGGACTCAGCGATGGACAGGAGCTGGATTCTGGAGCTGGATTCAGGATTGGGATCAAAGGCAGACAAACAGACAGAGTCCTCCCAGGACGCCGGCCATTGAAAAAAAAAGAGCTGACCCTTTGATCCCTCAGCTTTTCTACTGAGCATGAGGCAGATGGGATGGAACACCCTGTGGGTCAGGTTTGGGTCACCTGTCCTGTCCGCTCCTCCCCGCAGGTGTGACCCCTCTACGCTTTTCCGCTTCCCACCCTCCAACGGGGCAAATACCAAAGTTGGCTGCCCTTGGCTGTGACAGCAATAAGGATAAGCAAGAGCCTCTCTGCATCCCATTCCTTGGCATCAACTATAAACATGGGTCTTGTCACTCTGAGAGCCAACAGTTTCTGCACAACGTGCTGGTAATTTCAGCACTCAGAAGAATCTTAGCTGCAAAGTAAAATTACTGAACGGAAAATCATCTCTGTTTTACCTCAAACCAGGACATGAGGGTTCTCACTGAGGATTTGGCGTGGTAACTTCTAATCCTTCACAATTGCATGGGACTGCAAATGCTCCAAGCTAAGGAATCAATATGCTGGTGATACTGAATTAGGTAAATAGATGTTTTTCCAATGGCAAAATATCAATGAACTGTCCTAACATGCATTAATCTCCAGCTGGGAAAATACGGTAGCACAAAAATGTGCTCAGGTTTTTTCTACTTTCCTTTCTACCAAGTTAGGAGGGCATTTTGATGCGGCCATTAACTGGATGAACCAAAAGTAAGCACTTCCAAAAACTACAGGTATAAAAATATAACACCATAAAAGCTCTGAAGACTATATAATACTAATTTTGATCATTATTCGCTGAATTACTCAGGGCATGTCTACATGAGGTAACAGACTGCTGCGTTCAAGCATTCCAAAGTCGGCTATCTGAGAGGTGGTACCTCTACGTGGCAGAGAGCATGCTCTCTATGGTCACCAGTTTTTCATTTCTCATTGTTTTAACCTACAGAAGCTAATTAATGTTGCCTCTTCAAGAGGGAAATTGGCCTGCAATAAGGTTATTCCTGCAGCTATGCTGTTTCCAGCTCCGGAACCGGCTCCTTGTAGCGCTGAGGCTCTGCGCAGTGTTCCACGGACCCTGAATCTTGGTCTCCACACCAAACCCGAAATTTTCACGAGAGCTCAGTCGCACTGAAAGCAAGTGCAATTCAAGCTATTAAACAACGTTGGCAGTCTCAAAGATTTTTCCCAGGATGGAATGTCTACGTTATTCACTAAGAATACCCTTAGATTTAGTCAGCTAGCTAAGGGTCTTAACACTAGAAACTGCACCCAATCTTTCAGCAGCTGATGACTATTATTGACAGGCAATCCTTCCAATTTTACAAATCTGTCGTGTTGTTAAAATGGCAATAAATATAATGGTTGCATTAATCTGAGCTAATCTATTCCCTTTCAAAAAAGTGCAAAGGAGGAACTGCTGCCTCTTAGTTAAACCTTCTCATTCACCCCAGCAATACCCAGTGGAAGAGGAGGTCATTTCATGTGATACAAATTACTGTAAAATTACAAGTTTTGAACCCAAAAATGAATCACTGATTTTAAACATCTATTTTCCTTCTGACTAACACATATTTGAAGACTAATATGTCATTATTAAGCTGGCTTTATTATAGAGTATTTCAAAGTAGTCTGTGCTGGTTTAAATTGTCTTTTCTGAATTAGAGACAGCTGAAAGACGGTGTCGCTTCCTATTCAGGATCCAACAGTAGGAATTATTAAAATAATTTTACTTCAACACAAAATGTTATATTTTTGAAGCCCTCTGTTCAGCGGCTGCTTACACACAGAATGTCTCTAACTGAGATCTGTGGCAGTTTTGAATGAGCTTGATCAAGCTTTTATTTATTTATTTTGCCAGTACAAGAAACAGCTCAAATATTGCGGTACCTGAATGCAAGTAATAAATAATAACAAGTACATAGACCAATATGTGCTAGAGCGCTAACATTCTACTGTTTTATTTTCTTCATGTCTTGCATTTTAGCTACTAAATATGTGGTATCTGTCTCCATTTTATAGCTGATGTTGAAATGTCTTTTTATACAGCGGCGCCGTAAGGAAATCCTTTCTAAACCAGTAACAAATGTTTGTGTTTTACAGAGAAAGAAAGAGAATCGGAAGACGAGACACCAAAAAGAGACTGCTAGATAGCCACATATATAAGTAAACTGAAAAGTATATGTATTAAGTACAACTCTGATTTTGAAGGTAGAAAAGTTCCATGTACAAATTGAGACATATATCTATGTTAGCAATGTTTCTTTTTGCTGCAAGTTTTACAATAAAAAAATCACTTTCAAGGAAAAAAGTCCTTTTCCTCTGTGATATGTGTGCACTTAAAGGATCAGATTCATCGAAATATTTCAGTTCAGTAAATGCGGAACTGAATCCAACATTAATTAAAACTAAGATTTTTAAAGACGGTTTTACAGAATTGTGTACTGTATCTGTGCTTAGAAGGTTGAGGCCAAAAAAATTGCAATGTCTCAATCTATCCTTTTCTTTTTTTTTTAATTTCTGCTTTTCCTGGCAGCTGGAATGTACATCATAGGCCTCAATCAAAGAAGAAAGTGGCACAGTGTACCATTTCAACCTAATGGGTAGGTTATACATTAGCCAGGTAGAGTGTTAAGAACAAATTATACAACAAAATTTTGAAGATACAAAAAAAAAAAAGTCCCGATCATCTATTGCGCAGAGGTGATTAAGCTGAATTCCATACCAACATGCAGCTGAATTTTTCTGCAGGTTATTCATATGCACATTTCTGTAATTGGGCAAATACTGCAAAATTTATATTAATATTCTTAATTTTATACAGTTCCTTGAACTACATAATTTTTTTTGATTTTACATAATAGCCATGCAAGCTGATTACTCATTTTAATAAAATAAGTAATATATGCATAGAAGATTGGTAATATTCTAATGCCCTACTTAAATTCAATGAAAAGTGAGAAACTATTTACGTGTGTTGAATCAGGACAATTGCAATCCAGTCCAGAATGAAAGCTCAGCATTTTGGAGACAGGTACAAATGAGATACAAATCAAGAAATATTTGCACAAATACTTTACAAAAATATTCTAAATAATTAGTGCATGCAAGATAATTCAGATCCTCTTAAACACGCTGTGGACATTAATGGTGAAATTAAGATAGATCTCGGTAAATTATTCAGCCTGTAACACACCTAGCTTGATCACTATTTCTTGTATGAGAAAAAGCAAAAACTTATTTTCTAGCGTTTTCAGCAGATGAGAATTTTTGAGCTATTTCTTGGGTTTTATTTATTGTGTGCTTGAACACACATTGAAAGTGCAACAGATGCATACAGAATCACTTATTATGGCTTCATAGGATGTTCGAGGAATGGAACTCACAGTTTATTCAGTGACTGAGATCAGCTGTGAGTTCTTCTAGCCAAGTACAAAATAATTTGAAATATGTGTTACCACATAGGGTACTGGGATTCTTTCCCTCATGTTGATGAACTCGGATTTAAAAAATACACCAATCTTTTCCTATAAGTGGGAACTTATTTAAGAATGTGATCCCTGAGATTTAGGGGAACTCTCATCTCATAATTTTCGATTATGATTATCAAAATTATCAGATAATAATTCAAAAATACTCTATGTATCTAGCATACGGTACATATCCCCTAGGGGCGACAAATGCAGGCATAATTTTCAAATGCAAGACATTCCCTTTCATACAAAATCTTCAGACTGTAGTCATTTCATATAATCTATCGCCTCTGTCACAGTTTTCTCTGGATTTCTAACCTCTCCAACTTAGGCTTCTTACTACAGGCTGTGCGATTTCCGAGTCCTGATAGCTGGAGAGACAGCGGTGAGACTAGCAACGTAACCTATCCCACATCACCTCAGGAGCAGTTCCTTCTGAAACGTACAGTGCCACTGAAATGGAATCAAAGCACATTCCGACATGTACTTTTAAACGAACTTGCTTATTCAGTAAGATAAATAGAGACAGACATGAAACAGCTCTAATGACCTTTTCCTAAAATTTAAATATATGTATAAATAAAAATTATTAAATTTACTATTTTGTTTTCATTTACTCTGAATGCAATTTATGATATACGTTCCTAAATATTATCACAGAATATTTTGAATTGGAAGTACATTTCTAACAGTGAATTACATTAATCATTAAATACATCATTAGATTTAAAACAATTATCATATAGAGGAAATGTAAAACATTCTTCTGAAAAGCTTTACAAGAGCCGAGGAAGTGGTAAATTTCAAAAAGTGACGAAGCGTGATATTACGCGTGTTCTCCTGAGATGACAGCAAGTTTCAAAGCCAGCACGTTATAAAACAAAATAGAAAAACGCCTTCTTTACAACTATGTAAGAAATGGTCTTTTTAAATAAAATGTGAATTTCTAAGAGTAATCACAAAATAAATTTAACACTGAACTTATATTTTCATAGATATTTTGTCTACGAATACAAATACACACAAACTTATTTATATACACATGTAAAATTCCAATAATTCTTTTTAATATAACTGCTTGCTCAAAATTCAGCGCAGAGTTTGAGTGATACTGTCATAGTTCTTCTTTATGATAAATACTGCAGTGCCTGTGCATCCGGATGGTAGTGATGCCGTACAGCTAAGGAACGGAGATGTCTCTATATTCTATTTTTTTCTCTATGTCTAGAACCAGTTAGAAACTTTTCCAAGTCTCTTTTTTTCTCCACCAGAGTATGGTGTCCAAACCCAAAACTTTCACAGGAAATCATTTTGAGTAATTTCCTTTCATCCTTAGTAGATGTGAATGCAACCAAGGTGAAATATTTCGGGAAGGAACTGATCCAAATCAGAATGTCTGATTTGTTGAACATTTTGAAGTTACTCTTCATGGCCTCAGCTGCTATCATACCATCTCTGCAATTCAGATGCCATATCACAGAATCACAGAATCACCGGGGTTGGAAGGGACCTCTGGAGATCATCTAGTCCAACCCCCCTGCCACAGCAGGGTCACCCAGAGCAGGTTGCACAGGACGGCGTCCAGGCGGGTTTGGAATGTCTCCAGAGTCGGAGATTCCACCACCTCTTATAACCCCTTTGACCAAACCGCATCAGACAGACTAGGTTTGCCGGAACTCGTCAGCCTGGAAAATCTAAGTCTGGACTCTGCTTTACAGGTAGAAATTCACATGTGGTATGGAGAAAGTCACCTGGCAACAAGTAATTCATTAGATCTCCTAATACAAAGATTAGGGGATATCAGATGACCCTAGGGGATGACAGGCTCAAAAGAAACAAAGAGGGCGTATCTTCTCACACAAATAATTAAGCTGTGAATGAATTAGACCCATTCAGGGAAAAATGGATGGCAGTGGATTTGGAAGTGGATTCAAGACACCTACGTAGAAGTAGGCTGGGAGCTATCAATATATACTTGCCCTGTTTTCGTACTATTCCCTAGGTATTCATAATTGATCAAACACAATATTGTGCAAGACAGAGCTTTGATCTGATCTCAGCACTGTAAGTTTTTCATGTGTTTATGCTGTACCTCACTTTTTCCTATAGCTAAACTGCAAAGATATACCAGGGGAGACACAGTCCTACTGGTATCCCGACAGAATGCAAGAACATTTTGTACTGAAGCACTCTGTAGTTTTTTTTGTAGCTGTATTTTCAGATGCAGCATTTGAACAGAGTTAAACATCAGATTTGGCCTAAACTACATACTCAGAATTCAATTTTTTTCATGATCTCTAAAATTAAATATAATCCAGTGCAAAGTTTCCAATTTGTATTTCTGGTTTCTTAAGTGTATAAGCCTTATCTGATGGTCCACAAAATGTCCCGATAACCTTATTGTGGTTATATTGTTCTATTTCCTTCATTTGCAAGTTATCCATGGAGAAAGGGATGAGAAAATGCTGAAATAGAGTACCATTACCATGAAAATTATTTTTTTTAAAAGATCTGGTTTTTTTTAACGTTGTACTGACAGTTCCAGGGAAGAGAGGACAGGGACACGATGAAAATTATAAATTAACATATCAAATCTCATTATATTGTCTCAGCCGTTTCATTGTAAACCAAACAGCCTCAACAGATATTTAACCATGTAAGACTTCAAAAACTATTAGGTCTAAAAGCTATGAGTGATTAGGTTCAATTTTGTTTATCATTAAGAGGAAGTTTGATTTATTCATCCTTGTTACTTCTTCCTGTACATAACTCTGTATTCATTTTAAAAGGAAAGATCACAGTTGAATTTGAACTACCAGAGTAAGCTCGGTCTTAAGTTGATATGTCATCTAAGGATACACAGAATTAAAGACTAATCAAAAGCAGCAAAAAACTATATTCCCATGTTCTAGACCCACTGCATTTAATTCAGAAGATTCTGTGTCAAATAAGCACAAATAATGACACGAGCATTCCACAGAAATAAAAAATAACTATGGGAAATATGCTCAGCGACAGTAAACAATATATATATCACGTAATCGGTTTTGGTACTATCAATATAGCATGTTGACATTTCAGGCGCTGTAAAACATTAAACGTGCTTATTGGTTTTCATACTTGCTACCGTTTTCCTTAGCTCTTCTGAAAATTGTCACTTATACTACTTCAAATAAATGATTTTGAAGGTTATTAAAAATACTTGTTAGCTCTGACGATTACAGAAATATCTAAATATTTAATTCATTATTTATTCAGTATTCATAAACAAATCAGAACAAACACAGCACCTCAGTAAGAATTCGCTTTTGTTAATCTGGACTTTTTATTTGGTATTATTATTGAACTTTCTCTGCCTGAAAAATGGTATCATGGGGCACTAACTCCTCACTTAATTTTTTTTCTTATAACTCTTTTAACTTTGCTTCTGATGTAAAGCTATTGAAGTCCTTCGTAAAATCCTGTTGATAACCTATGTAGTACCTCATTAGGCCATACTATTCCTTGATTCCCAAGAAGAGCAACATAAAGGGGATACACTGTTTTACAGTGCCTCTCTGAATGAGACCTTTAGTGTGAAATAAAACAAAGAAATATATTTTTCAAACTTGGCAAGTATTTGAAGGCACCGGTATGAATGAAAACACAAATGTACAGCACCTTAAGGGATTGTGGATCAAAACCCTCTTGGGGTTTGCCCTGAAGTTCTATGACCAGCCGTCTCTTTCAGTTGATCTTTTCAAATATTGGAAGAATTTTTTCAACCATCTAAAAAAATCCTAGCTTCAAAAGATCTGTAAAGACAATGTTATGTCTTCAAGTAATGAAAGAAGTTTGAAACAGTTTCATCTATAAAAACGGTTACTTTTTTGTCGTATTTTTATAACAAAATCTATAATACCTCCCTGTTGAGAACTGTCTTATAATCTTTGCTGTGTACAAGATTCATAAATATGATTGCTTACATTTATAGGGACAATGCCACCACGATATGTTAGATGAAACTTTCTTTAGATAAAAATGCTTTAAAGCCACAAAAAATAATCCACTTAACCTATAAATGTATATGTGGCTCTGAACAGTCTGAAGAGCAGAGATCTAAATATACAGAGTGAAAGAGAATTAAATAAAATTCAGAACAAGTTAATTTCGCAAGAGGTACCAGGGTGATTAATCGGCTTTGGTCATACAGCACTGAGAATACATACGATAAAACCCTTGTTCGCAAATGTTTACTCTATCAAAACCATCATTAGACTATAGTTCCTAGGCAGCACGCAGAGCAAACTGATGCATACGCAGTCTGTAGGTGTTGATTGGACGTCTCAGCTCAAAATGAAAATAACACAAACATAGCTACATCTAAATTGTCCCCTTTATACTCTAGAACTAGAGTTAATGAATTCCAGTGGGACAAAGAAATACAGAAAATTTAAGATCCATTGAAAAATACAGGCTGAAAAGCAAAGAAATGGAAAAAAATAGGCACTACCTGAGCTTATATAAATTCTGGTTTTTGTCTCAGCCTGTAACAATGGTTCCCCAAGGTATTTGCTGTAAGTACGAACCTGAACTAGCTTTTACAGAATACTATATGCAAACAAATACTCAGATTTACTGCCCCAGCTATGAGCTCAATATTCCTTAATGTTGGACAAGTCCACCTATGTGGCTTGAAGAAACTTTTCCTAATATAGAGAGAAGTGGGCCTGTGAGAACCTCCTGAGGTTCAACAAGGACAAGTGCAGGGTCCTGCAGCTGGGTCGGGGCAACCCCTGGTGTCAATACAGGCTGGGGGATGAAGGGCTGGAGAGCAGCCCTGCCGAGAAGGACTTGGGGGTGTTGGTGGATGAGAAGCTCAACATGAGCCAGCAATGTGTGCTCACAGCCCAGAAAGCCAACGGCATCCTGGGCTGCATCCAAAGCAGCGTGGCCAGCAGGGCGAGGGAGGGGATTCTGCCCCTCTGCTCCGCTCTGGTGAGATCCCACCTGCAGTGCTGCCTCCAGCTCTGGGGCCCCCAGCGTAAGAAGGACATGGACCTGTTGGAGCGGGTCCAGAGGGGGGCCACAAAGATGATCAGGCTGAGGGAGTTGGGGTTGTTCAACCTGGAGAAGAGAAGGCTCCAGGGAGACCTTGTTGTGGCCTTTCAGTACTTAAAGGGGCCCTACAGGAAAGATGGGGAGGGACTCTTGATCAGGGAGTGGAGTGATAGGACAAGGAGTAATGGCTTTAAACTAAAAGAGGGGAGATTCAGACTAGACAGAAAGAAGAAATTTTTTATGCTGAGGGTGGTGAGACACTGGCCCAGGTTGCCCAGAAAGGTGGTAGATGCCCCATCCCTGGAAACATTCCAGGTCAGGTTGGACGGGGCTCTGAGCAACCTGATCTAGTTGAAGATGTCCCTGCTCACAGAAGGGGTGGGTTGGACTAGATGGTCTTTAAGGGTCCCTTCCAACCCAAACCATTCTGTGATTCTATCATAAATCAAAACCATATTTTGTTTGGAAAATTAAAGTAGATTTTATTGACAATTCAAACCCTTTGATCCTTGTCAAAGTGTAACAGAACAGAATATTTTTCTCCATCTTTGACAAGATAACCTCCTTTACACAGGGGTGGGTTCCTTCTTATGTTGGTATTATGTAGCTGTCTGGAGACAGTTTCATACTATTTTGGTATGACGTTTTGCTCTGGTTCAAAATAAACCACTTTGTTTTAAAACACACCAGCATGATTCCTGGGAGAATTATGCCCCTTGGCATTTTTCAGTGACTGCATGTGTCTTTAAAACATCGACCATGGTTGTATTACACTGACCGTCCCATTTGCTACTACGTTAAATAGATCATTATGTTCCTTAGTTAAACAACAGTGTCAGAAAGTCAGGAGGAAAAAAAAAAAAAGTCCTATTGTAGTCTTTTTTCCTAACAGTTTTCACATAGCAACCATTCTGAACACTGGAAATGATTATTATTAACATGCTTTACAGACACATATTGAAGCACACAAAACCGGTAACCCTTCTAAACACCTTAAAATCTCAAAAGTCAGGATATTTGATGTGAAAGGCAACGCCCCCAGTGAACGCAAAAGGTTTTCTAAGTTTTACCCTGATTCCTTCTCAGTCTTAACCGTTATGCTTTGGTATCTTCATCTGTTATAACTCAAATAAACATGTTTGTTTGTCTGACTCTTCTATTCCAAATAGGAGATATAGCCAGCATTTTTAGTAATGATTTTTGCATGTTTTTCCTGCTGTTCTTTAATATTTGAACAATATCTGTATAACATCTGTAGCTACTGGACAGGTTTCCAATTTTCTTCTCTGGATATGACAGAATCTAATTTTCAAGTGCAGGCTGTGCCATGACTAACAATGTCTTTTAGCATTTTAGCATTATAGCATTGGCATTACTGTAATGAATACTTAAGAAATTAAGACTTTTCCTCTTTACTATCATTTTTAGTTGTGATTGGAAGGAGTGCTCATCCTGAAATACTGTGAAGGGTAAGGCTATGCATTTTCAGACATTTCATCTCCACTTTTGGGCTCATGTTACTATGAAGAGGTTGCCCAGAGAAGCTGTGGCTGCCCCATCCCTGGAGGTGTTCAAGGCCAGGTTGGACGGGGCTTGGAGCAACCTGGTCTAGTGGGAGGTGTCCCTGCCCACGGCAGGGGGGTTGGAACTGGGTGATCTTTAAGGTCCCTTCCAACCCAAACCATTCTATGATTCTATGATACTATGTCAGCTATCACAGTGGCATCCGAAAAGTTTCCTGGTACTTTGGAAGTCAAGTTTTATACTGTTTTTAACACATACTTCTCACACGGACATGGAAAAGTCTGAATTGAGTCTCAGTTTATCCGGTTTTCTACCTCTGACAGTGGATGTTAACTGATGTCTATAGAAATATGTGTACAGTAATTCTTCCCTGGTATGCTTCTCAAGCTTCTGCCAATCCCTAGCACATATATTCCTGAGCTAGAAATTAGACTAATCCTTTTTTGAGCTCATCTATGGTTTTGGCCTCCATAACATCATCTGGCAATGTGTACTACAATTTAATTATATCATAGTATCTTAACCACAGATGCTATTACTTCGGCTTGAAATGTCATTAGTTTCATTAACTGTCTGTCTCCTTTGAAAAAACACAAACAAAATATTTCAGAATGTGCAGATTTGTTTAATAAAAAAGGTACACTTATGTTACGCCTGACATAATTTACACTAACCTCATACATCACGCTGTCTTTTTCCTCTTCTAACCTTACCCTTGCATGTTTATGGTCATGGATGACCCACGGTACGGAATTTCTTTAAAACAATTTTCAACACAATCGGAAACCATTAGAAGTGATCTCAGAGCTGTACAAGAACTAGGAAAGAGCAGAGGTGAGGAGGTGACTCAGTCTTGTCTGCACCAAAGATAAAAAAAACATGCCAGCATTCTGAGGCATTACTCCGAATAGGATTGAATGTTTGTATTCCTGAAAGCGATAAAAAGCAGCAATACTATCCCCAATGAACAATACAAGCTTATTCCCTCTGCTATGCTGGGTAAGAATCATAGAATCATTTAGGTTGGGAAAGACCTTTAAGATCATCGAGTCCAACCATTAACTGAGCACTGCTGAGTCCACCACTAAACCATGTCCCTCAGCACCACGTCTGCCCAGCTTTTAAATACCTCCAGGGATGGCGACTCCACCACTTCCCTGGGCAGCCTCTTCCAATGCTTGACAACCCTTTCGGTGAAGAAATTTTTCCTAATATCCAAACTAAACCTCCCCTGGCGCAACTTGAGGCTGTTTCCTCTCATCCTATCACTTGTGACGTAGGAGAGACTGAAACCCACCTCTCTACAACCTCCTCTCAGGTAGCTGTAGAGAGCGAGAAGGTCTCAGCCCCCTTTTCTCCAGGCTGAACAACCCCAGTTCCCTCATAGGTGGACGTGGCTAAAGAACCAATCTTCATTTCTTCAATATGATCTCTGTAACTCTGTTATTTAATATACAGAGATATACTGACCAAGCAGGCTCCCAAAAGAGTCATAGAACAAGCAACGTTATATAGTGTACGCAAGGTACGCAATGCGTTTCCTCATTGTGGGAAACATGACGTAATGCAAATGAAAACTGTCAATGTTAAGACTCGCTGACCACAACAAACTGATACAAAATCTCTCCCCGGACTTAAAAAGAAGTCTAGAATTAAACTCAGTAGTCAAAGAAAACCAAAAAGGGACTTCTCAGGAAAAAAGCTTTCCTGCCCTTTTGGAGAAGACTAATTAAAATGTACACACAGAGCAAGTACCGTCTTCTCATTGCTATTTGCAGCCCTCTGCCTAGGAGTCAGGCTCTAACATCTCATGTCTCATAAAGCAATTTCGCATTCAGTTTTGTATTTTTTTGCTTTCGCTTGGGTACCTGATGCACAAAACATAGAGAAATTAGAAAGTCCAGCAAGCAGTGTATGTATGACTCCTATCCCAAGAACAAACGGCACCCTAACATGGCAATTCACAACACTAAGGTCAATAACAAAGACTTTCTAAGTTTCGATCAAAGTGAAAACTAAACAAATATGCCGTTCACTCTGGCCAGTGAAATCCCATTTCTGCTCAAAGAGTAACACTGAAATATGTTCAACCTGAATTAATATTAAAATCCAAAAGGTACTAGAACTTCCAGAATAAAGTGAAGAATATCTTGACATAAGGAAACTAAGACAATTTTTATCTATATTCAAAAAACTGGGAGAAATCAGCAAAGTCCCTTCTAACCAATAAGAAAACAGAAAGAAAAATGTTGAATAGACATCCTGAGCTCCACCTCCCACAGCAGAAACTTTTTTCAAAATAAGAACATGAATTCTTTCTTCCTTCCTACTGCAAACACGCAAAATCTATGGTTACAATTTAATTATTATTACTCATGAATGATTTTCAGTTTCTAAACATCAACCAAATATTATTCTGTGTGAGAGGTAATTATGACTGAAAAGTGCAAAGTAAACATTTTGCAGAGCCTAACAATACTGTTTTGTAATCTGAAGGATTCTAGCGTGAGCAGGAAAAGCAGAACCCAGGCATCTTATGCCAGTTTGCAAACTTAACTGCTTAGATACCAGACTGTTGTCCCAGCACAATGGGAAACAAAACTCCAAGAAGTTATATTGATACTGTTCACACTTCTGGGGAAAAAAAATAAGATAAAATAAAAAAAAAGATGTTTTAGGAGAGAGTTGCACATCACAGTCAATGGGATAGCCTCAGTCACCGAAGAGATTTCAGAAAGTAGGAGACTTTCATAATTCATTTGCTCTTTAAATGTTCTCATGGAGATTGTTTGGGACTGACTTGCAAATTTCAAAACCATTTCTCATAAGAAACACCACATTTAACTCCTCATAATTTCAATAGTTCTGGTTGCAAGCAAAGCTGTGGTGGAAAATACTAAAAAATTTTTAAATATGAGAATGATTTTGCTTTTAATATTAAAATAAAAATTCCTAAGGCAAGAGCCTGAACTATAAGGTGAAAGTTAAGACTGGCTTCCCTAGTTTCATAACATTAAGGTGAAATTGAGTCCCACCAAGAAGTTTGCCATGGATACAGCATTTTATCTTAATTTTGCTAACAAGAAATATGTCTACTGAGTCATCACTGTAACTAATTTCAGGATAATAGCCCAAGACACTGATTTTCACTCACAGTTTCTGTTCCTCTTTATAGAGAAATACCCCTCATTTTCTCTAGGATACTGACAGCAACATACCAAAGACAATTCTGAGATGAAATAGCTTCAAGTGCGACACTCCTACTCCACAATGAAGATGTCATAAGCTATAAAAGGCTACCATGTCTTTCATCAAACATGTTATATAAGATCTGCCTAATTTTAGATGGTATAAGGTTTTGAGGGAGTTAAACATACAGAATTATACCATAAATTACTAACAATTTAACTACCAACAATTATTAACAACATTTTTATGTTTGACTTCTCTTGCCAGAACCATAGATTGACTTCTGCTACACTCAGGTTACCCGCATTGTTCTTTCCGAAAGAAATGATGTTGACGGCACTACATATCTTGTAATTTATTGACTGTAATCCAACAAATTAGCTCGTTACCATGCTTATGAGTGATTATGAAAAGCTAGGTGAGATGTAACTACTTAGCACAGCCTTTCAGCTGATCACTATACTCCTTTGTTTGCTTCTTGTAGGTGCTACAAACGAAAAACAAATCACCATTTTTTTGAAGGCCGCTTGTGGTGAACCCAGAAACGTCTCTGCATGTTTTATGCCTTGTGGCTATATTTGCCAAAATGCTCAGTATGCAACATTTTGGTGACAGAAAGATAGATTTTGTTCCCCAAACCTTTGCCAGTGGCAACTTACTCTAACCATATTGATGGAAAACTGTATGAGACTTCTGTGGAAGCAGGTGAAGAATGCCACAGAATTACAGAAACGTTGACTGGAAGGGATCCCTTCGGGCCACCTATTCCTACCTATCTCTTGCTTAGAGCAGAAATACTGCAATCTCTAGATGACATGAAAGATGTCTCTAGCCAAATCTTGAAAAACTCAGAGGGTAGAGACTTCCATATCATCGCCAGGTAACCGATTCCAGTGTTGCACTGCCCTTCTACGGGAGAAGTATTTCCTACTCACCTATTCTGAATCTCCCAAGGAGCAAACAGTGATCATCGTACCTGATAGTCTGCCATTACGGGAAATGGTCTGGCTCCACCGGCTTTGAAGCTGCCCATCAAACAGCTGTAAGTTTCGATTAGATTGCTCCTTAGCTTCCTTTCCACCAAACTCAAAAAAGCCAGCTCGCTCAGCCTTATTTCCCAAGTCATCTGCTCTGGGCTCCTAACCACCTGACTTATTGAAAGCGTGAAAAGGCCAAGACCTCCTGTTTCACTTATTTTGTGCTAAATACGATGCCCTGAGCCTAAACCTGAAGACACTCGTATCTTAAAGTTTTGCATGGAACTTGCATTAAGATTTGGATGGGATTTGTATGAAACCCAACGTTAAAACTGGCCTCTTGGAGACCCTTTCAGGAAGCAAAGATAACTGCAAAACTGAGGCAAAATCAGCATCTTCCTGCATCACCACTACATTCTTTAAATGGGATCTTTCCTTAACCACTTCAGATAAAGAACAGTAACACCCAGGAAGAATTATTGTAATTTCTTTATGTTACCACTCACTCAAAGCATTAAATTCAGGCATTTTTCTTCACTTCATGAATTGTCATTGACTATTAGCTTTCCTTCCTCTTGACCCTCTAATTCTCTTTATCCTCTCCTGTTATTGCCTCTTTCCCTCTCATTTCACCATATTTGACAAAGTTCTCTCCCTCTTAATCCAGTAATAGTTCCTCCACTTAAAATTCATGAATCTCTCAAACCCCACAAAAATAGGCAGCAAAAATCACAAACTGATTGACTCCTTTCCCGCAAATCTTCAGTTAACATTTCAGAACAATAGCATCTTGCACAGAAATGTAGTAGTCCTGGTCTGAGGTGGTGGCAAATCTAAATAGTGAATAACACCAGCCGTTCTGTTGTTTTG
This sequence comes from Burhinus oedicnemus, assembly GCA_008921705.1. Taxonomy (NCBI): domain Eukaryota; kingdom Metazoa; phylum Chordata; class Aves; order Charadriiformes; family Burhinidae; genus Burhinus; species Burhinus oedicnemus. The sequence goes on from VFFE01009208.1 coordinate 1,392,052, forward strand.
GGTTTTTTAGACAACATCGACTTTTTCTAATGCTTCTTGTCTCCCAAACCCCCAAGTTAGAGGAAGAATGTTTAAGCAGGCGTGTTCAGTATCAAATGAGAAGCAAACACATTTGTTTCTGTTTAGATAATCTCAAGCTAAATTATTCAAAGTCCACATTCCATTGGTGTTTTGGTATTCATATTTTTAAAGTTTGTAAAATTTGATGTGCAAACACGACACAGGCAGGTTATGTGTCTTCTCATTTTGACATCTTTTTGCATCACTCTCTCCTAGCAGGGTGATTTCAAATGCCACCCCACAAATATTATTTATGCTTTATATTCTATGTGTTCTTATCTGCGGTAAGTGTGCTGAACTTGAGGTGGATGACAAATACAGGTTGTACTCTTGTGTATGTTCAATGAGAGATAGCCTAATTCTGAAATCTGCCCTTATTTTCCCTCCACGCACAGTGGTGGAACTCCTTCCACCATGCCTACCAAAACGCTGTGGTCATTTACACTAGAAAATTACTACCATTTCCCCTTCCCACAGGAACGACAAGGCTGCTGAAGGCCGGTACGTCACAGCGAGCATATGCTGGCTCTTCTGTAACAGAAAGTATTGAAGTTTATCAGGCTTTCAGGCTGCATTCTGTCCAATCGTGATTAAACTGTGATCGCACACCTGAGCTGCTGTCACACCCCAGCTCATCAGAGTCAACCATGAATGCATCAGGATCAACTTTGTGAACTCCATCCTAAAAATAAACGTTGTCATATGGAAATAAATTCCTCTACAGCAGCTATAATTATCCTTATTGGATACATGAAGAATGAGACACAAAAAAGCTAAGCAACTTGTGAAACAGTCATTGAGAGGTGTCACAGAGAGTATGAAACTGTGAAGCTCTACAGACCACTTAAACTCCTTGGTCCCCTAAACCATTTCACTCTCTTCCCTCCATGATAGAAAAACTTTGTACTTTCTATTTCACTGATGTTGGGATTCTTGCACAATTTTGTATTCCAATAGTATCTGTGAGTCTTCCTTTCTCATTTAACAGTAGCTTCCAGATACTGCTCTTTGCCCCTGCATTTTTATTTCCATTAATTTTTCTTCCTTTAGCCCATATTTCAATGCCTTCCTTAATTTAACAAGTTTTAAATGTATACCCCCAATACCACCAGGGCATTCAGCGCAGATCTTCTGGTGGCCCCGAGAACAAGGCTGCACTGCTGCTTTAGCTGCTGCTTCAGCACAGCGGAGGGAGAGACAGGCAAGAAGTAGGACAAACAAATAACTTGCATTACACATAACTACACTGCAAGAAAGACATGGAGGTGCTGGAGCGTGTCCAGAGAAGGGCAACAAAGCTGGTGAGGGGTCTGGAGCACAAGTCTTGTGAGGAGCGGCTGAGGGAACTGGGGTTGTTCAGCCTGGAGAAGAGGAGGCTGAGGGGAGACCTTCTCGCTCTCTACAACTACCTGAGAGGAGGTTGTAGAGAGGTGGGTTTCAGTCTCTCCTACGTCACAAGTGATAGGATGAGAGGAAATGGCCTCAAGTTGCACCAGAGGAGGTTTAGATTGGATATTAGGAAAAAAATTTGTTCACTGAAAAGATTATCAAATATTGGAACAGGCTGCCCAGGGCAGTGGTGGAGTCGCCATCCCTGGAAGTATTTAAAAGCTGGGCAGACGTGGTGCTGAGAGACATGGTTTAGTGGTTTTGGCAGTGTTAGATTCATGGTTGGACTCAATGATCTTAAAGGTCCCTTCCAACCTTGGTGATTCTATGATGATTTTAAGTGGGAGATTACAGACCACTAGGTGGGATCAAAACCCATGATGTTATCGTGTTCACCACCCTTGTACAGCCTTTCCATTGATATCATACTATCGCAATGATCTTTGTCCTCTAAGAATCAGAACAGTGTTTCAAAAATATTATAAGATAACCCAGGATTAAAATAAAGAGAAAATTAGGCAAAAGCAAAAAATAATGGGTCTGAACTCTATCATCCTTCCAATTTTACAGCTACATTATTTTGTTTGTTTATATATAATAATGTAACACAACGAACCACATAATATAAGCGAAGGAAGGGAAAACCAAATTGCTTTTAAAAATGCCCAGCATAACAGAGCAATAGATATCAGGCCAATGATACGCATTGGATTAATTACCTAGGAGAGGCCAAAGGTGATGTCTCCACTCAGCCGCTCAAGAAGCCCAGAGACTGCCGACTACTACAAGAACCAGTATGTACTACTACTATTTTAGTGCAAACCTATAATTTAAACATGTTTGGAAAAAATCCTACGCTATTAAAATATACTGCTGGAAAGACAGGAAACAGTATACTCCATAAACATGCATTTAGAAAGTAATTCTTCACTAGATAGCAAGACAGAATACGGTCAGAAGCAAATTTTACGACTGATAAAATACAATAAGGCTTAAGGCCCTGTAAAAGGGCTAGTAAACCTGAGTAGGTGGTAGTATGAAGTATGAGTACTTCCTCATACTATACAATACTTGGAATAAGGGCCATATATTCCCTAAAAGTTTCATCCGGTGCTTTTAACAGTATTTGGATCAGCAAACCGCCTATGTGAAAAACATGTCATCATTTCCACTACTATTCTGAACACATTTACTTTTAATTTAATATTTGTTATTTGTGGTCTTGCGTTCTCTTTGAGAATTAAATATTGTTAAACTCCTTTAATTTCAGCCTCTTTCCTGGTAGGACATCTGCCTTTACAGAAGAGGAAAAGAAGCTTCAGCCACTGAATAGTCTCCTTTCACTATTAAAAAATACCTTCTTCTATTCAAAGAAATTTAGAAAACTGGTTCCTGATGTGTACTGGAATTTTTGGGGTCTGGTTTTCTCCTTCAGACATCTACTGTTACTAATCAAGCTAGTAAAACAAATTTAAAATAAAAAATAATCCTTTCTAACATTGCATTAAAGAAAAAAAGTTCTCTTTTTCCACCAAAAAGGAAACACGTCATGCTAGAACAATTTTTAAACAATACAGTAACATAAACTGTAGCAGAAATTAAAGTGGAAACAAAGACTGTTTTGGTTTTGGTTTTGTTTTGTTTTTTACTGAAAGCCCTGATAAAGGGAAACGATATTTTAACACAGAAATCATTATTAAACTTTTTTCTGAAGAAAAAGTAGTAATGTATTTTATCAATATGATTGGCAAAAATGATGAATTTACTACAGGTTCCTTGCTTAATATTTTCAACTACTTGTGTAGTTATTTGCTAAGCTATGAACATTTAAAATCATATCTGTTTTACACTAGAAATTCAGCAGAAACAGTAGACAATCTTTGTTATGCTTGTCTTTTTTCTTCTAGCAGTTCACTTGCATTCAGAGGTTCCAGAAATAGTTAGGCACTTGTGTTTCTCAGTAAGGTTACTTATTTTCTTTTTTTTTTTCCTACAAACTTCTATTGGCGCTATTACCTTAAAGGCAGATTTTCATTTTGTTGGGGAGTACGTACTTTTTATTTCTTTCAAGAATTTTAATAGGAAGGATTTAGCCCATTTTCTTCTAACCTCAAAAAAATTCAGAATATTTGTACAAATTCAAATCAGCATTTATAAATCAATTATTTAAATATTAAAATATTCAGTAGCTTTCTCCACTATTGTTGAAGGATTTTGACCTATAATCACAAAGGCTCTGCAGAACTTTCTCACTTTTAACAGCAACAGTTTTGCAGTTTCCAAACGACTGAGGAACATTTTCGCTCCTACTGTGAGATATGATCATTCTGGAAATAGGTAATTTCACAAAACAAAGGCAATATTAATATTTAGAGACGCAGAACCATTTAAAAAACTGCAGCAAAACTGCACTGTTACACTTCTGGTATATGAAACTTTTTCAGGGCGTAGACCTGAGCTGCCTCTCAAAATCAGTGTCTGCCCGATATCAACGAAAACCTCATTTCACATTGTGATTTTACACTTTCGTACGTTCCTGGACTTGTTATATTAAATTCACAGACGTTGAGTAATATGTAGCAGGAGATTCTGTTCCTCAGGGAAATGCTTGAAGAATTCAGTTGCTGAAATACTTCCAGCTACAAAAATCCTGGGATAATTCAAAAGCTTTCCTAAATCCCTGGACTGCGTTCTTTACTTTTCATCTGCATAGTGCACAAAGCTAATTGTTTAAATATTTTTTTAATCCCCAAAATCCAAGACCATATTTTTTTGGAAAATAAAAGATAAAGCCCCCTAAACTCCCTTACCTTCAGGATCTTTAGTCTAGATCTCTGCCCATCCTACTGCATGTTTTTAAAATCTGTCGAAAATGACCCTCATAACAAAGATTAAATAGACAGTAGCTGTGCAATTAAAAATTTCTTCTAAGATTTACAATCTATTACATTCCTTAATAGAAAAAAAGTAGAAAAAATACAGGGTCATCGAAAGATAACTGAGGAGAGAACACAACTTCTGCAGGAGAGTCAACTCAATAGTTTAACACCCTTCTGCCTAGAAGAATGGTAACTGAGATGGAGTATAACAGAGCTCTGGGAAATCAATACTGATATTCACTTTTTTTCAGAGAAAATTATCAAATAAAAGCCAAAAAAAAAATTAAATAAGATGTACTTGTGTAATCAGGTCACAGTTAAACTGAGAAAATCACTGTAACTGTTCTGGAAGTCAAAACTTTAGTGAGAGGTTTGAAAACCTATCAGAAATGCATGGAATAGAGCCTTCAAAATATAACCTTCAGCTTGGGAAATCCCTGAGCTGTGGACTGCCACATGCCAGAAAGTTTCATTTTATGCTTGATCTGTTCTTATTTTTCCTAGGCATTTTTGACCGCCCACTATTACAGACAGGGCAGCAGACTAGGGCATCAAACTGAATACAGCCATTCTTTTCATCTGGTGTAAAAAAATCAAGGTTTTGAGAAGATCGAGATTTTGAGATTTATTATTTTGCTTCATCTTCATTTTGCATATACTGTACAAAACATCCATTTACATTAAAAATGACTGTGGTAAAATACATACCCTCATTTCCTACTAACCGGTGCTTCAGTAAACACCAGGATTTCATTGTGTAGCTTGTTGTTGCATTTCCTGTGATGCCCATAGAAACCTGATGTATTAGCAGGGGTCAGGAGCAGGGGGCACCGGTCACGCCATAACAAGAAAGAAGTTAATTGTTGGTTATTTTTCTACTGGGAGAAAATCCAGTAAAGTCAACAGTATTGCCTTACTGTGACTGATGATAGATTGCACTTCAAAAAATCAACTAGGCAAGCACAGCTTTTCAAGACAGAATGGAAATTATCGGCATCTTAAAGAGCTAGTTTTTCTTCCTGAGCCGTACTTAGCCTTTTGGTTTTTGAAGTGTTAGATTATTTATCATGGAAGGTGTCCCACATCCCTAGCAGAACTCCTTTGTCTTTTGGAAGACAAAAAAAGGGATTTAAGAAAAATATTGTTAATAAAGAGAGGAATAAAATGATCGCTTCACACCTCAACAAGTTTCCTTTACATACCCTTAACGCCCAATTACTGCATCTAAACTGATTCACAGAAAAAAAAAAAGCTATTTGAACTTAAGCAAGTGCTGTGACTTGGAGAAAACTGTTTGACCTCATGAAAGATACCGTCTACACAAAATGGTAACTCCAATATCAACTTTCGACTTCTAATATAATCTACAGAATAGCGAAGAGTCGGAAATGAATTTTAAGCAGGAGTCTCACTGTTAACTCTCTTTACCCCCCTTTCCCTCTCCTAGTACTGGACATAGACGTTTGTAACGACAGGGTTAATTCCTGACAGCTTTTCTAGCATTTACTGTGTGGTTTCACTTGAAATGGCTTCAAATGGCTTCATTTGAGAAAGAAATGTAATACGTGTACATTTTAAAACCTATATTGACTGATAAAAATAAACAAATGTTGCTGTCTTTTCCCAACTGGAAAACAACATTCACTGCACTTAAATTTCATTGATTTGGTGTACTTCAGCTACAGGTCTCAATTTTTAAAGTGCAGTCTGAAGTCTAATGAAATCATTATAAGATTACACAGAATCTCTAGATGGACCGACTGGATCAGTTGGCTGTTTCCAAGCCCGCTACTGCTGTAACTAATGTGTTAGCGGATGGGAAGAAGAGACAAAAATTACAACCATTTTTGTTCTTGCTTGCCATTTTTAAGTGACTGTCCTATGAGTCTTATGTCACAAGTCTTGTGAGGAGCAGCTGAGGGACCTGGGGTGGTTCAGCCTGGAGAAGAGGAGGCTGAGGGGAAACCTTCTCGCTCTCTACAACTCCCTGAAAGGAGGTTGTAGCCAGGTGGGGGTCGGTCTCTTCTCCCAAGTAACAAGTGATAGGACAAGAGGAAATGGCCTCAAGTTGCACCAGGGGAGGTTTACATTGGATATTAGGAAAAATTTCTTCACCCAAAGGGTTGTCAAACATGGGAAGTGGTGGAGTCGCCATCCCTGGAGGTATTTAAAAGCACGGCAGACGTGGTGCTGAGGGACATGGTTTAGTGGTGGGCTTGGCAGTGTTAGGTTCATGGTTGGACTCGATGATCTTAAAGGTCTCTTCCAACCTGAGTGATTCTATGATTTTAAAAAGCTGAGTCTAACTAGCCTAGCTGCCAGGGAAAGCAACTATTTTGTTCCTTTGAACATCTACAGGGTAATCTTCCAGTCAGGAGGTATCTTCCAAATCAACCAATGACTTCTTTCCAGGTTAGCTATAAGTGTTAGCAGCACCTGAGAAACGGGCTGGTTTTTTCTTCATAGTAATTTAAAAAGCATAACTAATAGTTAATAACTTTGTTCTTGTGAAGGGAGCAACAGAGAAGGCTGGAAGCTCAGAGAACAGACTGAAAAACAAAGCAGCCTTTAAACTGCCCAGCTGCTCTATGTGCTGTTAGCAATTTTCTCAGACTGGCTACTTTCACTTCACTTTAAGAGGAATGTGCAGTTGTCCTACTTAATCCTACTGGTCTAGTATCGTGAAATACGGGAAAACAACAGACTGCATTCACTAGTGCCACATTTCAGGGATGAGCCCATCTATGGTGGTCTTCCATTCTCCCACTGGCAGGAAATTGTGCAGAATAATACTCCGTTCCCTCTCTGTAGGAGAGGAAAAGTGATACGCATCACGTACTTCTCATCATTCCTAACCAAATCTAGCCATGCCAGCAGAATTTCCTGATACTCTTGCAGTTACCTCGGCTACATAGCTTGTTTTGTGATCGCTACATTTATGAAACCATTCCAACTACCTGTTTGCTGAGTTATTTTGTTATACCACCACCAGTATTGCTTGGAGCAGTACAGTTGCGTTTACATGGGCAAAGGACCCGTACCGAACGGATCAACACCATAGGAAATCATGCAAATCCTTCTCCAGAAATCCACAATGAAGTTTTCATGAGGTTGCCTACCCAGGGTAACACTTATTTGAATTCTGAATCTCCCGCACAAGAAAATAAGGGCAGAGGAGTCTTCCAAGGTTAAGAAAGAAGCCTTTCATTAACATTCAAGATGGCAGTAAAATGCAGTGTCTACTTTCTTAATAAGCTAACGAAGGGGTTAATAAAACCGTACTGTCAGCCATTAAATACTGCAAAACAGCCTCAGCTCGATGTTGCAATGTTTAAATTTCATCCCTCCCTCTCTCATACATTTTTTTGAAATCTAATTTTTTTTGCGTTGGAAGCCTTGCTAACACAAACCTTCTAATGAAGTGAAATACAGCCATAAATCTATTCCCAACAAGAGATCTCCAGCTCGCTTTTTGGCAGGAAAGTAGAATTAACAAAGGAGAAAGACCCAGGTTTTCAAGTCATTAAAAATATTTTAACTACTGTCTTTACCTTGGAATAAAAAATGCTCATGCCAAGTTCTGGAAGTCAAACCTATACAGCATTTTCTCCATACTGCTGTGTAATAATTGAGTTATTTATAATATAAAGGTTTAAAGAATTACTGCTGATCACATGACATCACCAGTACAACAAGGCCTCATGTTTTATGTTATGATATTTAGGATTTTCATAAAGCCAAGGAAATGTTCACATATGGGGAGAATCAGAGGGATACCACAGAAAGATAAGGTTAGACAGAAATATAAATCAAGTGTTTGGAATAGTAACATTTAGAACAGATATCAGAAGAACCTGGTAATGATCACAAAATAAAGGCAGGTAAGAATAGCAAAATTAGCCTTAAAATAGCAGTAATATTTAACAATGAAGGTGCAGAGGTACCAGGTAATTTGGAAAAATCCCCTCTATCTTCTACAATACTAAACAAAACAAAAATTGGTTTGCTCAATTTTATAATGCCTAATATTACCTTTCTACAATGACAGTCATTATGCTGTAAGAAATACTGTATTACTATAATATAATTACATAATTATAAAGAAAAAGCCCTTGTAAAAATCCATACAGATTTTTGTTTCATTCGCTATTATAAAGAGTAGACAAACCTGTAATTTTCATTTGTGTCAATATTATAATATTAGGAAAAATAAATTTGGCAGCATAGCGGGGAGCGCTGCTGTGTCATAGCACCGCCAGTGTCAGACTCGCATGCGTGCGGCAAGAGTGGTGAGTACTCGCACGCCAGGTACGACGTGCTCTGCATGCGTAAAATTCACCGCAAACACCGAGAGGAACACCAGGGTGACTGCGCGGAGGTCTGCCATGCCGAGAATACATTAGGACCTCTGTGCTATCAACCAGAGGTGGCCCATAATACGTATATATGTGTTGCGAACATCATCCAACGTGCATATTTTGGACTTGCTATTACTTTTAACCAACTGTGAATATTCAGCATACGAAGCATTCGATATATTGAATTGTCAGCGACTTGGGTCCGCTATACAGAAAACCACTTTGCTGCATGCTTGACTTTTTATATGTGAGTAGTCCTGCTAAGTTTCACTGAATTGCTATCAGGAACCATGCATAAAAATTAAAAAATAAAACATACGCCTATGTGATTTGTTGAATCAGTCATGATGCTGAAAGGCAAATTTATACCGTGTGCTTGTACTCTTGTCACTTCCACAATCAAGCTTACCTACGTATCTGCTGGTACAAACCGGTTTTCACAAATTCTGCAGTTGTTACAGAAATTTGTATTGTACCAGTACATAGAATTCTCCCTGAAAATTCAATCTAGAAAGCCATTAATTCTATAAAAGCCTTCCTCACAGAAATATTTATTCCGATATTTAAGGAATTGAATGCCTCTTTTAACTTAGCAAGAGATCAACAATGAATTTCTTAATGGGTTCTGATATGAAAAGATTTGAATCAATTCTTGAATTCCACAGCACGACTGGTTAAAAAAAAAAAATAATAAAAAAATAAAAATTAAATGGATATGCCCTTGAAGGACAAAATATTAACTCAGATGAAAGTAGAAAAATACCTAGAAGTTTTTAAGTGATTATCAAATACTATGACTTCTGCTTGCTAAGAGTGTATCTTGAGATTCTTTGTTTTAATAAATCAGCCTTTAAAAAAGACGGTCGGAGATAGCTGAGAGAGTAAGCAAACTGTTCACATCAAAATGCATTGCTTTTCCAATCTTAAAACTCAGGTTTTGGTGACTAGTGGTTAGCAAACATCCCTGCAGTCAAAGGAAGAGGCTAAATATATCGAGAGCAATTTCAGTCTTGTGGTTTTAATCTATCGTTAGTTTTAAAAATGATTATATGATTTCTAAAACTTAAAACGTCTATTTTATGGTAGTCAATGCTTTGCATTGGGCAGAATAGTGTGAACAGATTTATCTATGTTAAAATGTAAGGAATATCTTAAGGCCCACATCCTGCAAAGACTTAAATAAATATAAAAGATATACCCAAGATATATACTGGAATTCATGAGACTGCTCAGATCCTAAAACGTTGCATGCCCTTAAATAGTTGTTAGAAGAGTGGTTTGCACTTCCAAATCAGTCATTTCTTCAACGTAAATTCCACTTCAGAGAGAAATGTTTGTGAAATGAACTGGTTTTACATTATTCTTAGGAAAAAAAAAAGCCCTAACAACTAACTGGCAAACAGGACATCTGAGATTGGAACTTAAAAAAAAAATAAAATCAAAAGATCAATAATCAGCCTTAAAAAAGAAAGTAAAGAAATGTAGCACTGGCTTAATCAGGCTGGCAGTTGAAAAAAAACCCACAAGTCTTTAGCAACCAAATCCTGCTTTCTAGCAAAATCTCATGGTTTGGCATACTTTTGCTGTTCAAGTGCTGACACTTGAGAGAAGGTACACTTATGGTTTTTTTTTTTTTTTTTTTTTTTGCTAACCTTTTCTCACTTTAAACTGTATTTCTAGCAATATGCTCAAAAGTAGCACAGCGATACAGTTGAAAGTGATCGTGCAAAACAGGTTCTTGATATCAACTAAAAAAGCCCCAAAGCAAGAGCTGGTTTTGGCAAATTATATCTAATTAGGGGCATCATTTCAGTGCTTTAATTTAATTTTTTTTCCCCCCCCCAAATATCTGTTTCAAGTTTTACCAAGTAATTGCACTCTTTTACCTGGGATTCATTCAATGATATTGATAGGCTTGGAAGTCTTTACCTAGGTACTCATACTATTCTGCCAATATACAGTGGCTCAAAGGTTTACAAGCACAACAGGTATTATATATATATATTGCCCATCTGCATATTTTATGAATTTTAATTGCTGTGTTATTTTTGTAAAATTAAATATATTTTCAAACTGAATCTTGTCTGGGGATACCCAGAAAAGTCAACACAATCTTAAGAAGGCAAGGAATATTCCTGGCTTCTAAGGGAAAGGAAGGGCTAGTAGATTGGTATTACACGACAGGAGGATCTAGAGAAGGAAAGTGCAGATTTATTACCATCAATAATAATCGATGACCCTGTTAAAGAATTTTCACATTAAATGCTGAAAATCTGATTCTCATTGGACTAGAAGAGGGGGACAGTATGCACCCTCTGGATTTCTGGAAACCTTTTCCTTGTGTGAACAGTTCATGAATAATGCCAACGCGCCTTTGTAAGGCATGTGGTGGCAAACATCAAAGAAGGGAGCTCGCCACTGAGGTTGTTTCAACGTGCTCTCTACACAGTTCTTAGATTTATGAAAAAAAAAAAAAAAAAAAAAAAAGCCTCAGCTAAATCCTTCCAGCGTCTGCAGACACCTCCAGTCTTTAACCAAATCTCCTTTCCAGTTGATGCAATCAAAATATCAATCCCTCGGATGCGTGATACAGAAATGTGTACCGCTTGTACAAGGTAAACCACTTTAGGCTCTGCATAATCTAGCTTTGAAAGAATACTTAAATTCTAATGGTCCAAACAAGCAGGCCATATCTGGGGACAAACTTCAGGCGCTTCATGTTATACCCGGGCCTTTGGCTTTATTCCAGAATCATGCAACTTTGGGAAGCTATTCCAAGAGACAGAGTAACCCAGGAGATGCTTATGGGACCTTAGTCATGTAGGACTTAAATACAGTTTTAGCATCACCAAAATGAGATTAAATTAATCTTCTCCTTACAGTATGTTACAAACCTGTCTTATACATGCACAAGAATGTACACAGTATATAAGAAGCAAGAAAACTGAAATAACAGAAAGAGACATCCTTTATCCTAAACAGGAACCATTAATTTACAAGAACATCGAATTCACTTTTTCACATGACATTTACATTCTGTGAAATGACTGTAACACCTCCAAACGTATTCCACCTAGAAATTAGATTATCCTACTTGAACGCTTTCATCTACTACACATTTTCCTTTCTGAAAAAAAACCCCAACAAACCCAAGAATCCCTAGACTCTCTCAACACTGCTTGCTTATAATGGCAAAGTTGAACCACACCAATAGCTACGATGTGCTGACGAGTACTTCCCGACAGTTTGTTTCCTCATCAGTCCATTACAGAACTACTTATGGAATCATTTGGGTGCAAAAGAGACACGGGCTGTTTTTTGGTTAACAAAATGTGTTTGTTATATACCAGCTAAATAACACTGATGCAAACTTGAACTATGAAGTCTGAGAATTTAATATTGATGCTTTTATTGGATGGTTCTTCCTTCCATTAAAACAGCTAATCTAGATTTTTGTCTATAAAGGAAAAAAATAACAAGCCGGATATCACTAAAAATGTAACTCTTACTAAAAAAAATCCAGTTTGACAAGGCACATACACAAATAGATAATTATTTCTCTGAAAATGGGACTTTCAATTTCAAGTCTAAATTATAAAAAGCTGAAAGAAACTTAATTCGGAATATTTATGGCACATTTAATGGTAGGGAAGGCCACGCTGAAAAATACTGACACAGATGAAAGTAGCACTGTTTTGTGACAAAGATATTCCAGTTTGCTATGGATGATTGGCACTGTTACGGTGATAGGAGTGTTTCATGAGGCAAAACCAGGACTTATATTGCACTCTACTAATTACGGATGAAAGTATAGACATAGTTAGTTCTCTTAAGGATTAAACTGGAAAGCTTTTAAAGCTCCTAAAAGATGCATTTATTGTGTACAGGCTAGGTAGAAGAAGGTAGGCAGAAATAAACAGTATATTTATTACAAAGAGAAAACAATGGATTATACTTCGTGTCCTCTCAGTTTTGACATACTTCTGTCATTAATGAGCTGACAACAAAAAAAATAACTGTAGCGATATTCAATGAGATTTGAATTTTGAGGCCTTAGAGCCAGACATTTAGTAAGGATCCGCCTCACAAAAATGAATAACAGGAGTTTATTCTAGACCAACAATAAACTAATTCTAGGTTAGTTCTGTTAGCTGCCTCAGGGAATGTTTAAGAGCTAACAGCCAAAAGCAACACAATCAAAGGAGAAAATATGCAAAAAATTCCTGCAACTGCCTTATCTTGGTCTAAGATGTGGAAGATACTCCTCTCTTCCTACATTTTAAATTTTTTCTCTCTTTGGTGAAAGGAAAATAGTCAGCATATTTGCCCTTTCACAGGAAACTGCAAAGTTAAAAAATTATTATCAAAACGGACCACTTTATTTAAAATCTGAGTACTCCTGATACACGTAAGGTTGAAAGTTCAAACCCCAAACCAAATTGCCCAAGTTGATGCTTGTAAGCACTCGGTACACATTCCTGAAAAAAATCTTTTAAGAGAATTTTATTGGCCCTGATCAAACTCTGTAACTCCACGCGTGAAGAGATTCTCCTGTAGCATCAACTCCACCTCCAGATGTAACGTGTCTCTGGGAGATCTGGGGACAGTTTTAGAAAAGTAGGGAAAACTGATTAAGACAAGCTGTCAGCAGATGCACTCCCGTCAACTCCATCTAGCAACATCTTTGCCTGTTGTTTTGCCAGCAAAACTTCCAACTTTAATTTTTAGGACAGCTTCAGGGTAAGAAAATTCCTGGCTACACTGCTGGATTGGAAGTGTGCTAGCAAGGATCTGCCAAAAGAATGCAAAAGAAGGATGCTGCGCATAAGCAGCCACAAGGTTTTGGGTTGTAGGAGTACCATAAATATTTCAACCTTTAGGTTCTCCTACTTTCTGTAAATACGTTAAGTCTTATTAAAATATATACATAGGAAAAAATATTACAAAACGAGAGAATTTTTCACGATATACCTCTTCTTCTTAGAAAGTGAGTGAAACACTTGTAAGTTTATACTGCAAAATTAATTAAAGACCAGAAATAAATTTCCAAGTTTGGCACTGATCCTGCAGACCTCTTTACCTGCTCACCCTCACTCCCGTGAGCAGTTCCTTACGCTCAGTGAGACTAAGCCTGCTCAAAAGTTCAGTGCATATTCATCTTAGTCGTCCAATTTGTACACGGTGATCTAAATCAAGCTGTTCCAAACGAGCGGTAATTTGTGTAATATTTACTTTTGTCAATATAAATTCTGGAATTATGACTACGGAAATATTTAATCCCCTCCATTCCTCATGCTGCACAGCTGCGGGAACCATTTAAAGTGGCTCTTGCTCCAGCTGGATTTTGTAAAAGATATCTCTGCGCATCAATAAGATAAGATTAATATAGCCAACTGGAGCTGCACAGCAAAATCTCTAACTTCAGCTTCCCTGCTTTTACAATCAAATTTCAGTCACTCCATTTAATGCTTCTGCCAAACTCTCACATCTCCGGAAACATATAGCCTCACTGTGTTCCTCAGACTAGTGTCAATGCCAATTGTCAATAAAAGATAGGTTTTCCAGCTGTAAAATACAGTAAAAGGACTCCTCATCTAGCACTCTCGACAGACCAAAATCGTCTCCCGGGGAACCCATAAAATCTTGTGGAAAGTTATAAAACTCTTAATATACCACAGGGAACAATCTTCTACAGGCAGGAGGATTGGCAAAAATGACCTTCTAAGCTTTTGCCATGTCTGATTCCTATGATTCTTTTTTTGAAGTCATATGCAAGCAGCTACTTCAGTCTCTGCTCTGCTGTTTTAGACTCACCTGACTCGAAGCAAATAGAGAAATCACGTCGTAATAACCAAGAGCTCTTCTGCAGTTCTGCAGCGACTATCTTTTTTGTGTGGATTACAGTTTATTATCTGTGTTCTATACCATACCACAAACACACCCCCCCAAACAGTCTGAAATTCCTTTAATCTTTAACTTATCCACAGGAAAGGATGAGCAGGCTATTAGGAGACAGGAATTGTGTTATTTTGCATCTTCAAGATACTTTAATTCTGTTGAGCTGAAGCAGCTCTGAACTTACTCAACTCTCTTTTGTTCTGCTTAGCAACACACTGTACAGGTTCCATCATCTAACAATGATAAAGATGAAATCTTACACCTGCGGTTTGCAAATAAACAATGAAAGAAAGAAGTACAAAACCCAGCTTCCTCGGTTTTCTGAAGGAAGAAAGAAAATTGTCCAGTAGGTTATTATGCGCGCTAATAGGCAGGTTTCTTTCAGTATACACAAGAAAACTATTTCTCAAATCAAGCCTGAATATTAACTGGAATTATTTAATTTGCTTTTCATTAATAAGCGTTTTGGAAACAGATATGTGTGTGTGTGTAAACAAAGATATACTAGAATATAAATATTCAAACATATATATGTATCAATACATAGTATAGTGTATGTATTCCAGAATTAAAAAAAAATGGTCTACGGTAAAGCCTCAAAAGGTAAAATTGTCCAAAACCCAATGAACAAAAGTTAAAGCTATCTTGTCTATTTACTACACTTAAGAATACTGTAAGGAAAAAGTGTAAGAAACGCTGGGTACAAAGAAAGCAATAACGATTATAATCGGGGCACTAACATGCTGATGCTGGAAATCAGAAAACTTCTGAACAGCGGATTAATGTATTCTCGTTAGAAACTTCTCGTCTTAGCGTAGAGCTCACCATGATGGGTTTTAGTGTGCAGGTGTGGCCAGTTTCTGCAAGAACTGACATGTCGTGGTTTGAAAGGACAGACACCAGGGGCCTTGTTTAACAAAACGTTCCGCCAGACCTCTATGCCTACGTACTTAAAATAATGCAGCGCTTGAACTCGCTTGAGCCCCAAAACTAAACACCACCTGCCCCCAAACAGAAAGCATTGCGGGAAGAAAGATGAAGTATTTGTTATTTGTGTAGTTTTTGGCAGACAATCTACTTAGTGATGCTTTTTTCCTCGCATCACGTGCCCAAGCTCACCAACCCGTCTACCTTTTCTCTCACGACATACTCCAAATCATCCTTTTTTTAGCGCAGGCTGAAAGAAATACACGGCTGCAGGGGAATGATCCCTTTCTCCCAAATACGGGAGTGCGCAATTACAAAAATAGGCTTTGGGCATCACTTCTGGTTTGCTTCATTCCAACATCGTTCAAGAACTGATTCCTCTTGAGCGTATTAATACATCAAGAACGAGAAATAAGACGCCGTGCTTTCTGATCTAGCTCCGGTTAGAATAACCACCTGGGTCCTTAGCGGGGTACGAACACGTCTCTTTTTCGCTCTCAGCAACGTGTGCCACAGCAAAAGTCCCGGACAGGACGGTCTTCAAGCAAATGAAACATAAACGATTGAAAATGATTCAAAGTTAAGTGAAACTAGACCGATACAGAAGGATTGTATTGTGACGGAAACCTATAAAATGCCTTGCTATCAGAGAGATTATTTCGGTCACAATACACAAATTATAATGTTATTTCATTAAAAAGAATAGTCGGTGATTCTCGGTCACATCCTGGATAGTAAATAAAAAGGTACGTTTTTCAAAGACTGAATTTTTAACGCAGAATCACAAGCAGAGTTTTGGGGAATTTTTAACCGTAAAATAATAGAATGAACAAACCCGAGATGTATCTATTATAGATAAATTACAGCTGAGATAATATAGATTTGCCAGTACTTTAGAAAAAAACCTTACTCGCTGGGGATTAGAGAGTTCTATTTAGCTGCCTGCTAAAGTGCGCTCATGTTAAAAATGAACGGCGATGCTAACCTTAGGAAAGAAATGGGTGATGAATAATGAAGAAAAAAAGAAGAAAAAAACAGATCAAAAGATGAAAGAAAAACTCAGAAAAAGGAAAAAGAACACAAAGAACATTGAAATATTCACACGGTGACAGTGGAGAGAACAAGCCTTTGAAAATTATTTGCTAAAATACTTTTTGTGCTCTGTGCATTTTTCTTAATCCGTAATTATCCTTTAATGCGCACGTGTAACAGACAATACTGCGCACGTCTAAAAAAATCATTAATTTCTATAAAACTTCTTTTGTAGAGTGTCTGGAAAAAACCTCTACTACAATATGCTTTTGACCAAAACTTAGAAACTATATTTGCATGCTGGTTTAAATTCAGTTAATGCAGCACCCAGTAAGTCTCACAGCGTATGGAACAGTGCTCTGGAAATAGGATGTATCATGTGCAAAGGTCTAGGCCAAAATACATCCATATGCAAAAAAAAAAAGGCTTATGATGTGTAGACGTATGAAAGAGAGACTGGCCATTGAAAGCAGCCTTTTAGAGAGCTCTGACACCTGGAATCAACAGGATCTGGGACAAATGAGGGGAAACGCTTCTATAACCATGTATGGTAGCAAAAAATGCCATGTAATCCGCTGGGCATTTATCAGCCAGCAGCATTAACTCCCTACCAATATGGTTTTTGAAGGGAACATTCCAGTTCAACCAAGTACTTTGGAAAGTTGAGTTTAAAACAATGAAATGATGTTTATAATGGAAGAATTCCCAACAAATTTTAAAAAAAATAAATTAAAAAAAATAAATCACCAAGAGCTAGGATGTAAAACTGAATATGGCACGGTGTTCCAGGAGACAGAGAAATCCAGAGGACAAGTTCCATAGATGTAGGAGATGCCCAAATTATTTAGATCTGAATTTAGAACTGAATTTACATTTCAGAATTCTATGAAATGTAAAGGTGGGTATATCACATCAAAGGTTTATGTAGCCAGCATCTTGCCCCCAGCAGTGGCCAGTGATGTGCCTAGACAGTAGCACAAAACCAGGGCACACGTAAAGCAAAACTTCATGGTCCTACCCTCCACGGCAAGTTAGAAATTTCCTCCGAGACAAACGGAATATCTTTATATTTAATATGCACAGATATAGTCATCTTCTCGTCTTAATTGTACTTTGCAGCACTAAAAATACAATGAAAAGATGGCAGATTTTGTATTCTGCTGACGAGAAGACTGCGTTTGTTGCACAGTCAACAGTGCTCTTGGTCACTGTTTACGTTGCCCTGAACGATCACTTACAAAACACCAAGCTTTCCTTTCAAAAAGCTTACGCATAATTCATTCCAGTCTTCCAAAATTGGCATGAAAAATAAAAACATGAGATAAAAACACTAAGAATATTCCCTAAAAATAAGACTTGACAAGACGTTATTAAAGGGCACTGAGAACTAACCCGAATCAACACTGAAAGGACCATCCCCAGCTCATTTTATGAGCGTTTTTCATGCATTCACACAGGGGGGAAAAGAAAAAAAAGAAAACGCCCAGCCATGCAGGTGAACAAAACTATCCTGCTATTCTTAATTGCTACTTCATCTCACCACTTTTCAGCAAGGCAGAAGGTATTTTTCGAGTAGCAGCATGTGGTTCCATGACAGACTCCGCAGGCAGTTATGCTGTGAGTTTTGGAGATTCCTTTATATTGGGA
This sequence comes from Burhinus oedicnemus, assembly GCA_008921705.1. Taxonomy (NCBI): domain Eukaryota; kingdom Metazoa; phylum Chordata; class Aves; order Charadriiformes; family Burhinidae; genus Burhinus; species Burhinus oedicnemus. The sequence continues at coordinate 1,410,242 of VFFE01009208.1, forward strand.
TGCTGCCGTTGCTGCTGTGTCGGATTGTCATAACTGCTCAAACAGCATTTTCCTCCCTTTTCAGACACCGAATTCTGAAGATGTTCTCTTGTTTATATAGATATTTATACACACGCATACATATCTGGAAAAATGAGGAGCCGCATATTATTCTCACGCTCATGTACTATACAAGTTTAAGTCTTACTTTGCTAAATATCATCTACTATGCCAGGGTGGGAAATTAATGATATTCCTAATTATATATTTAATATGGTAAAATATTTCAGCTAATCTGATTCTCCTGCTGCATTTCAGTTTTCTTACATTTTGCTTCTGTTTTTCGGTAACGGCATCCAAAACAGAATTGCAAAACTACACAGTGACTCCATAAACATACACGTTTGTATCTTTTTAAGCTGAGGCACAGAAGAGATCAAAAGCACAAAAGATCAGTAGCCACTTTTGATACCTAATTTAAAACAGTATGCAATACACAGGTCATGTCACTGAATCGGAGGGCCAGCATAAATATTTGCATAGCTATCTGCAATCCAGATCTCGGTTATAGTTCTCAAGTGGCTGTGGTGTAAAAAAGTCACATTTTACAAACCACAATATGACATCAATTACTGAAATAAAGAAATCAAATCCTAAAGAGGCTAAAGCAGAATCTGCCTAATTTTCATTTAGCAATAGATATGTAATCCTGCTAATTTACACAAAAGACCAAATGTCTGCAAAACCAGTCCTTCCATTCAGTGGTGAACCAGGAAAACACGTAAACCCAAGAACTGTATACTCTAATGATTCTTTACAGCTTAAAAAATACAAGCAATAATTTTCGTTGTCTTGCAAATACAAAAAATACCAAAGCAACCAAGCAAACCCAGGAAATAAATATAAAAAAACCCCACTACTCTGGGTCAGACTGAGACCTTGGAACCTCCCTGAAGATACTGCTTTTTAATGGAAATGCCAACACCAAGCGTAGCACTGCTAGCAGACGTTGTTTTAATACAAGATATCTCCTCTGCTCCTCTTTTCCATTTCCAAATTGAGCCCAAGAGGCCTAAGATGAGTCTGTTGATCAGGTTTCTTGTCAACGAGCATTTTCAGCTCAGTGTGGATTTTCAGACTGACAGTATCATTTTGTGGCTCCTGTGTTTTTCTACTTCTGTTTTAATTTATCACTGGAAGTAAGTGCACCAGGTGGATACTTATCAAGTCTCCACTTCCCTGGAGGGCTACAAAATACAATTTCCATGTTCGTTGTTGATGGCCTAAATACAGCACACATGAAACAACAAGAAGGGGCTTCCTAATATAGTGGGTAAGATGTCCATAAAACAGTGGCTCTAGGGGCCGGATTAGAAGAATAAACAAAATAGATTTTACCTCAGTGGATTTTGATAATTTCTAGAAGATTTAGTGCAAGGAACCTGAGCTGTCGAATGATAGTATTTGTAGAAATTTTCTGTGCCTCAAGGTCAGCAAAATATCTTGCTACGTGCTAATACCTACTTTACAATATTCCATAGTTTTATCCCTTTTTAAAATGTAATTTGGGAGATTTTAAAAAAACCCTTACAACTGATTAAAAAAAATAATAATAAAAAAAAAAATTAACCAAACAGTAAAAATATTGTTCCTGTAGAGTTTGCTATGAAAATTATAACTATTGAAAATGCGAAACACAGCACATTTCCCCAGCGTTTGCAAAAGTACTTGACAGAAGGTACTTTTCAACCTAAATTTAGGATAAGCTTCTGTCTTTTGCTAAAGACGTTCAGTTACTCATTTTGATGCTCCAATTTGGATCAAGTTAAAAGAATAGAGAAAGAAATTTAAGCTGGAATTATTAGAACATAGTTAAATAGTATTATTTTTTGAATCTGAGATTACGGATATCAGAATGTAACTATTTCTCTTTCATTCTTGGAGTAACTTTCTGTTCCATCTTCAGTTTTCAGTGAGTCAAAACTTCTGGTAGTTGTGGCCAGACATCAGAGTGCACACAGAAGAGGGACAGAGAAACAGTCTGTAAAGATCACATTGGCTCCCCACGTGCCTTCACCTCAAGGTTGAAAATCAAATAATCAATACAAAGTCCTCAGCTTTATATCTTATCGCAGATCTATCTTCAGCAGCGCTGTGACCCAAAGTCACGGGTACAGAACTAGTTCAATGTTGACCAGGATGGAAGAATGACATTTGCTGATGGCTGAATATTAATTTTTACGCTCGCAAATTCTTTGGCAAATTCCCAGCAACATTCCATCATACCTGAAGTAATTTAGTTTTTAGAATTACTCTGTCAGATATTACAGTTAAGGACAACAATCATGAGGCAGATCGACAATAGCATAAGCTAATTTACAAAATACAAGAATTCTGCCCTTCGGAATCTTCTCATATTCTGCACTGCCTTTGGAATAGGAGGACCAGTGAGTACGTACCAACGTCTTTGCATACAGATGAAGAAACGAAAACTTCAAAAGTGCCGGGACCAAAATATCTTCTGAAGGGTAGGAATATAACCTGGATCTTCCCCACCGCAGCAGCTATGCTACATGTAAGAAACTAGCGTTTCCAAGAGTTAGTAGAAATCTAGACTTTCCTAAATATAATTACGGAAACTATGAGGGTGTTGCCAGTAGCCGTTCCATAACAATTTTTCTTAGTTCCCCTAAGAGTTGTTTCACACTCGGTATTTTTCAACGCATTTGAGTAAATTCATTTTCCTATTGCTGTATTCATTAAATATCATTTCTAACCGCACTAATAATAAAACTACCACGGAAACACTGAGCGTATTGTCCGGTGCAAAGAAATCAGTGACAGTGCCAAGGCTTTCATTCTGCGTTACCTCTTTCGACTCAAGAATTACACACCTGCTCTGGAGATGGAAGGATTTAATCATTCTGCTCAAACCCTGTTAATCCTGAGAATTTTAGGTGTTTCATTATCTTATTAGACTCTAAAACAGCGATGTACATCTTATTTCAGGAACCTGATTGCTTAAACTGTGAGGTAACAGACTCTCAGGCTCTCTTATGACACAATCATGAATCTTTATTGAGCTTTCATCACCCTTTTGCGCTTCCTTTCTATCTTATTTACTCGGGGTCACTAACAAAAGGAGTATCCCAGTTTGCCATAATTTTTAGTTCTTCCTTGAATATCAGTTCTACATTAGTAAAGAACTCAATCATCTATATTCTCTAAGTGAGTAACAGAAGTGCTGGGAGATGAAATCTGCTTGTAAGTGCAGGGCAGAGAATTAAGCCTAGTACAATTACCCAAAACCTCGACCCTCCAACCAAAATCACTGATCTTCTCTGAGTTTTCTTTTGAGAAAATTTGCGAGATACAATTTTGATCATTTTGACAACTTGGAGATTTCTATTACACTTTCAGATTTCTGTAAGACGGTTTAGAAAAATCTTGTTACAATATAAATTGAACTAAAACTGGGTATACTTGTGGACAAATTGTGCTCTACCTATTCCTATTTCTGATTTTCATTAAACATTGCTTCTTAAGCTGCTTGGGATTTAAACCATTCCCAGTAAACTTTCGTTCACTCCTCGTGATGTTAACTTAGCATATGTCCTTAAAAACTCTTGCAAAATCTGTCACCTTAAATATAAAGAATTATAAATAACTACTTGATCATCTTATGCCATTAAAACCAAATTACTAGAGAAAAGATAAAATATGCTAGTCTTCTTTTCTTGTCAGGTTGTTCTTTGGGATTGTTTTTATAGGCCATATTTATATTTATAGTGGTCTTTTGGGGAATCTAGTTCTGTTGTATCAGGATTTGACATACGGAAGAGAAACACTATTAAAAAAATAATAGTTTGGGGGTAAGTCATCAGTAATTTAATTTAGAAGGTAAGTTAACTGTTATTCTTTTACTATATTAAATAGAAGAATTGTATTTTAAAAACTTACTTCCAGCCATAGTAATTTCCTGTGCAATTCTTAATAAAAAATAAGGGGTTTTTTTCACATCTTTAGAAAGACAATGCTTTCCTAAATTAGCATTATATCGGTGCAGTAGCACTAAGAGATTGCAAAAACAACCAATAAACCTGATTAAAATGCACAAAAATGTAGAAAAATAGGGGAAGCTGCATTGTGTACATCAAATTTAAAATCACATACAATGAAAAAAAATGCTTTCCAAAGGCTTCCAGGCCCATCCCAAGTACTTTTTTATAAGCAGATTCTGTGCAGAAATTAAAACACATCCTTTTTTCCTCCTTTCTTCCTTCTTTCACTCGGCGACAAAATATTCTCAGCATAAGACCTGTCCTCTGATTAGAAAAAGCCTGTGCTAACTCTGCAGGTTCCCTACAGCACAGCCTAACCAAAGCCCATAACCGATCCAACAGCATTTGTCATCTCCGCAGTATGCTTGCTGTAATTCCCCTCCTCTGGCTTTGCTTTCAAACTAGATCACAAACAATCTTTGAACAAAATCAGAAAAACAAACTATTTTAACCGAGGAAAAATGACACATGGGTATTAGCTGCTATAGATAATTAATTTAATTGCCTTCCTCGAGTTGTTTAAAATATTATTTATTCTGCATAAATAGCCTTTGCTTTTTTGGTTACTAAATTTTATTGAATGCAATTCTTCAACAGTTTTTACCTCTTACAAGCACACACACAAAATATTTCTGGCAAGTATTTTCCAGGTGGTTTTGTTAGATTTCTAGGTGACTTTTTCTTTTGAACATTTGTTGATTCTACACAAATTGGGGGAAAATTTTGCTTCGACATTGAATTTTTTATTCATAGATCGATCTATTATAAAAGCCAACAACAATTTCATCACTCCACACAGCACAGAATTTACTCTTGATTTGGGAAAGTCATAAAAATATAAGGAGCAGATTTAAATCTGGCCTAAATAAACTATCAGACGTCCCAAATTTTAAATAGGCTGAATTTGCATCATGAGTCCTCCCAGACTCATCTCTAACTCAAACACTGTTTTATGCTTGCTTGTTCATTTTAAAACTTAAAATGCTTTATATAGCTCTTTTCTCAAACATAATACCAAAAATTATTGGGGGGACCAGCAGGATATATTTAAGTAGTCATTTTTCATGGGAAGAGAAGAAAATTGCTAAATCAAAGAAGAAATTGAGGACATAATTTTTATGTTTTATCTACTAATAAATTCCAGTTCTAACATAGATAGCGGGGAAACACTGAAAATAAAAGGAACTCACAAAATTATCTAACTTACTTTATATAGTTCCTTTGGTTTACAATGACACTGCATTGCTTTGTACAAGCTTTTTCACATTGCATCCGAATTTGTGCATGTATGTATGCGTGTCTATATATGAATGACATAAAACCAGTGCATAAAGAAGGATGTTGTAATCAATCACCTCTTTCTCACTAAAAAACTGTCAAAGCTGAGAAAACACAGAAAAAAACCTCTTTCTATCACAAGTGGACCGATGAATAATTATTTTTTTTTTTGCATTATCAATACTATGGTAAAAAGGTGAAGTGAAAGAAAACTGAAAAAAGGTACTTAACCCACAAATTCGTTTCAAATACCCATACAAGAGAGAGAAGATCTGCCTTGATCCAGTTTTTTTTTCTCCATTATCAGCATTTTGTTATCATTCTGCTTACTTATTTCCTGTCTCTCTAAGTTGAGGTCTCATTAGTTATTCTGTCTGTTTCAGAGGAGAAATTACGACCCAGGTGAAGGCTATTCTGTGTTGCGTTTCCTTGGTGGTGGTCTGTGATTGCTTGAGAAAGACAGTTATTTGCGTTCCCTAGCAATGAGGATTACACCAGAGGGCAGGAGACATGTAACGCAATACCAGCAGTACTCATGTGAAATATCCAAGGGGATATAATAATTCCGAATAAAATTCAGGTTCAGAACTTTCAGAAATGTAGGCTCCATGATTTTTCTGATATTGGTTATATTTAACCCTGTCTTAAAATCAATGACATCGTTTTGGAAGACAAAAGGTTAAATGCGTCAATACAAATAGGATAAAAGTTCACTTGAAATTGCACTAAGATTAACATGTCTATACTGTACGAGACCATAACACTTAAATTAATTTGGGTATGCTAGTGTAGGATTGGCCACTAGATCTTTCATATAGAGAGATGTGTCCCGGAGAGAAAAAAACAAACGCACAAAAGCTTATTTCTTGAAAAAGAGCCCTGAATTGATTATTACTTTAAATAGGCACTTTGGATATACAGGGAATAAAAATACAAAATATTAATCTGACTCCCAAAAGTATAATTTCATTTCAATTTTATGTTACTAGTACAATTAACATATAGGTAATATAGTTATTTTTAGGGAGGAAAAGTGAAATTAATAATCTATACTCGATACCTCTATAAAATATAATACTTAAATTAAAACCTAAGTTCCTTAAGTAGTAAGTTATAACATCACGCCCATCTTAATATGCAAGTAAAGCATTCTTCCAACTAGTTACTGCTAAAATATTAATCTCTCCTGAAGAATGACAATAAGTATGTTTTGCATCACATTTTTGCATCCTTGTTTCAGGCTTATTTTCACCTGCGTGGGAAATAAACAGCTTTCCCATAAATCGCCTCTTAAGATAATTCTTCAATATATATCTAAAGCAGTCCATACGATTAAAAGAAGACCTGGAAATAGCAAGTCCAGTGCAGACCAATTGTGATAAGCAGAACCGAGCGCGTGCGAGAAATCAAAAAGAAACACTGCCTTATTGCCGACCCTCCTTCCAAACAGCAACTTCGCTTTATAATATTATTTAACTTCAACACAGTTATTTCACTTCAATTTCAATGTTACTTCACTTCAGCTGAAAAAAAAAAACCAAAGCAAAACAAACCAAGAAATATGGCTAATTATAGTAATTACTGATTTTTTTCCACCGTGTTAGAATTTCTATCGTCATTTCACTTCACAAAATACATGCTTAGGTGACTACTCGTTATTTCTAACTTATAAACGTAATAATAATGGAAGTTGAAATGATTTGTATGTGTAATTCTGTGTTAGAATTACATATTCTGTTTTAGATGGTCAGACACATTTGTAACAGCCTGTAAAGGGGATTTTGATTTAGTCTAGAAAGAAGGAAAGTAATATCAATATTTGCTGAGATAATCGATATAGCTATATCAATTGTTTCACCTAATGTTCCCACAGTACAAAAGTAAATGATCACCAGTGCAATTAAAGACAAGAATTTTAGGGTTACCGCCCAGACAAGTAAGAGTAGCTAAACTAACCAGAAAAAGCACCAACTTTTTTCAAAGTCTTAAAATATGTTTCAGCTTAAAAAGAGCCCCCAAATGTTTAAAAGCAAAGAAACTTGAAACACTTGAATTAGAATTTATGAAGGAGAAATAGGAATAGGAAAGATACTGCTTCTGCCTGAGGTGCAAAGACCACATCAGATGCAAAGGACTAAGAAAGAAAACTGCTGGGTTTTGGGTACCTCTAAAGAGAGAATTTGAACAAAGCAGAGCCTTTGCTCTGTTTCCCATAGGTTGTGGGTTAAAAAAAAAAAAAAAAAAAAAAAAAAGTGGTAAAAGGGGGAAGAATCCTTGTTCCTTATGACAGGCAAGAAGGACTTAATATGGCTTCTCATTATTCCGTATCCCACTATGGTATCCAAATTTCTTCTCTCCAACTATAACAGCAATTTAAATTGAGCAGTTTTTGGCAATTCCAATTCTATTAACTCAAAGTATCTCCGTTATTCCAAGTTTTGACCTCTGTAAAGATTTTAAGAGATACCATTCTTTCCCATCTTGATGTAGTCTGCAGGTTGAAGAAAATACTTCAGAAAGGAGAGTTTCATTTAAACTTACACCACCTTACTTCATAAAAATACTGCGTGGTAAGAGTGTGGATGTATATATATAAAACTATAAGCTATATATACGAACTATATATACAGAGAGAGAGAATGCATGCATACCTGCGTCTGCGTGTACAGGATTTAATATTACCTAATTAGTTTAGAAAACAGCCTATAGAGTTGCATCAATAGCACATATTTCACTGGTGGATTTAAAATGCAGGTTTTCGAAGACAAAAAACTTTGTATAGGTCATTTTGCACAGAAGATTTCAGCTGCTTCTCTTTACACTCAGACTTCTGCCTTGTTATGAAGCAATACGGTAACGCCACTTTGCTTACACCTTGTGTTGTTATGGTGCACGTAGATTACTTCTCCTTAATTTATAAAACCAGCTGGGAGGGAACAAGAAAAGCCCTGAGATTTGGGAGGGGTCAATCGACAGGAGGATGATGTGAGACAAAAAGCACGTAAAATTCTACTTAGAAAAAAACCCACAACCAAACAATGCACTAACAGAATGAAAACCCCCCAAACCCCAATTCTTCTCATTCTGTCATTCTTTTCCTGAGGGAAAGCAGCATATTTCTGGCTCTCAGCTATGATGAAAAAGGATGGTAGGTGCACATGCAAAAAGGACATTGGAGCCCATGTGAGTCCATCTTCCTGCAGTCCACTATCTTTGCTACTCGATAAGGTGACGACCTCATTTGCAACACTAGATACACTCCAAAGAGATTCCCCTCATTTCTGGGGGAAGAAACTTTAGGGGAAATAAAACAGTGGAGGATATCCAGAAACCTGTGACAAACTTTGGGCACTTCTCCGAAGGGGATGCACTTAAACGTCCTGAGACGGGCACTTCTGGCAGGGTCTTAAAAGCCCTTCTGATCTTCTACGCAACTTGGTCCATGTTCCTTCCTGGTCCTAGAAGAAGACAGGTCAACCAGAGATTACCTTTCGTCTGAGCCAAGAATCAAATGCACTGATGTACAAGATCTGCATACTGGCCTATTCCGGGAGCCAGTAGCACCATGTATAAAACCAGGAGGACGCATTCAATTTGACCTTGAAATCCTCTCATTCTGGCATAAATGATTGAATTGATATAACAATATCATTGAGTATTGGCCCAGTTAGTAAATGCGATTGTATGGTGAAGGACAGAAGAAAAGGCACAACTACTGCTATAGAAGACAGCGCCAAAGCGGTCTTCGTGTGATAATCCAGTGCCGGTGGAGAGCTGGATGAAGCAATTTTAGTCAGATGAAATGGCGCCAAGAGGATTGCCTCATTCATCACAGTGACTGCACGGCCCTGGAAAGCTCAAGTCTTACAGCATGACGTACAGAAGGGAAGAATGAACGGAGGCATCTAATCAGAACTGATCCTTTTTCCTACAGTTTTGGCAGCCACGAGAGTCATCAAGGCCTGAATGATCAACACAGTTTGGCTGAAGTAGAGGAGCTGTCTGGTTCTGATGTCAGAAGAGACCTCTGTGGCTGCCAGAGCAAAAAGCTCTACAGCTTGACTCCCTGCTCGTCTTGCCTGAGGTTTGAAGCACAGGCAGGATTTTGGCCGCGGGACCCTGAGGCAGCACAAACACCCACAAGATCGGTTGAAACGGGATGTGATTGTCCCAGACAGCACAAGGCCAAAAAGGCCTTTCGCGAAGTCATCAAATACCGAGGAGGAAGGAAAGGCAACTGAACGGCAAGATGCAACACAAGTAGAAGGATTCTGTCTCAGTAAGATAGGGAAAAAGTGAAACAGGAGCTGAAGTGGTGGTGACGTTCCATTTTGTACGCCAAACCCTGGGCAAACAGAAAGAGCAGGTTAGAGAAAGGCCTCTGCGGACAGTAAAAGGGAAATCTTCTGTGTTTCAAGCTGTGAGGCATGAGCACACGCCTCTCTGTAAGGATGTACCTGCCACTTACTCAAAGAACGCGCAGTATGGATCTGTACATGTACTGACACAAACATACACTCATCTGAGAGAGAAAATACATCTGACTCTGTTAGTTTTAAGAAATAGTTAGATGTAAGGCCCAAGCAAATCAAGAGACTACCCCAAACTTCACAGCATGGTTTAAAATACTTTCATAAGCTCTAACTGTAAAGAGAAAAAACTAAGATGACTGATGCAAGTTGGCTGTATTATTGTAAGAGAATGCTAGCTTATCGACACATATTAACCATGAATAAACATTCATTTTTCTTGTCTTGAAAATGTCTATAAACAGTGACAGAATATTTGACTATTAAATTGTAGGTAATATAGGATGCGCCTTACATGTATAACAAAAACTCAAAATCATTGTGTTATCGGTTTACTGATTTATGCACTTAAATACCTATTTTTTCATAATTCAGATACGATCAATTTTTTTTAACATATATAGAAGCACGTGTGATTTCTTGTCAAACATAGCTACGCAATCCTTCCTTTATCAGGTTTTAAAGAACGTACCTCTGTGCAGGCTCACGTGAAAAACCGACCGTACAGGAGATGAGAAGAATTGCCACACAAAGGATGGCATAAAGAGACTTCTGCTGTGTCTTTTATTCTCGGAAACAAGTCAAGTTAATTTCAGACTAAACCCTAGAAAAGTTTCCAACAATCTTCACCTTTTAATAATTTGATTAAAACTACGTTAAAAGCCACTCAAAAAGCTGTTTATTTGCCACTTTAAACTTTATCAAGACTGATGGGCTGCCAATGCAGCTGATGAAATGCAATATATAGCAAGAACCGCAGGTATCCGAATCACCGTGCCATGAGACAGAAGTTGATGAAAGTAAGAATTTTGTTTTAATCGCACTTCTTTCAAAACGTGTATAATGTTAACCCCGATAATTTAGTTCTCAAGGGGAAAGGGTGAAGTTTGTGAGATGTAATAGGGATATTAATTCCTATTCGTCTTGTCTGCAGGGATGAAGTGTAGAGTTTATAATGAACATAGGTTAAGTTTTGGAATGCGATAGATAAATCGATGTATACGAAGAGTTACAGGATCGTGTACAGGACACGTGGAGGATGGGGTGGTAGTTTGGGTAGGTTTTGTAGCCTCATATGACCCCACGATCACTCACCTGCAAATGGCTGCGCTGTGGCCAGGGTGTGGAGAACCTTCCAGAAGGGCAAGCAGAGCACACCCCTGTGGCAACAGCCAACTGCCAGGCGCCACGGGAATTTCAGCCAATCAGAATTGAGTATTCACTACCCAATCCCATAATCCCAAACCCGGCAGAGATCCGGTGAGAGGCTGGGAGAGGCCACCGACTGCTGAGAGCAATGGCCGAGGCGCGGGAGGCCTGTCACTGCAGGATTGGGGAGTTTTAGCCGGAGGCTTAGTAAACCACAAACCAATTCTTTTACTTAAAAAACCAGGAGAAAGCCCTAGGTCTTGGACTACAAGGCAGTCCCTGTCATGACGCTGTAGGCAGTCAGGTACCTGGGGCGCTCCGGCTGACCAGAGCGAGCGTGGCCGTGTAAGCTGCCAGGAAACCAGACAGGTTGCCACTCGAAACTTCCTACTTTTTGGCAGAAACGGGCAGGAACTGACATGCCTCCTTGAAGCATTTCATTTCTGACGACCGAGCACATGCATACCAAAGAAGGGCACTTCACTGGGAAGTTGACTTCCTTGCAGTTGAGAATGCCATTTGGAAACAGAAAGAGAAAAGCGTCTGCTGGGCAACAACGTGTATATGAAGCAGATTAAAAAGTTAGAGGTAATAGCGACCAAAATAAAAAAGAAGGGGGAACAAATTGAGCTCAGAAAATCAAGAGACAATCTACTTTCTGACTATTATTCTTCTTCTATTAGAAAATCTTATTCTGTTGGTTGCCTCCCCTACCTCTTGTTTTGTTTCACAGAAAGACCGAGGAGCTATTCCTGGCAAGTCTAAAGTCAGTGTCAGGTTTTTTTCTTGGAAGACAAGAAGTGAAAGAATGCAAGGACAAAAGCTGATTGACGTTTAAATTGTATTTGCAATACTGCATCGCAAGAAACGGAGAACAAAAAGGTGAGCAAAAGCCAGAAATGAGAATTTTTTTAAAGAACTTCAGAAAATGTAGCAGCACATACACCCTAATTGCTATTATATAGTACTGTTCAAAATGAAAAGTAAGTGACATGAAGTAGGACAAGTCAAGAAAAAAATCACAGCGGATGAAAAATGGATGATCATTCAGTCAAGGACAATAAATCGCACCTCTGAAAATTTGCTTTTCTGTATCGTTCCAAATACATGGTGAAATCCGAGATCTAAATAAGACCAGGAGCATAAGATGAAATCTTACACTACAGATTTATCTTCCATGCTTCTTCGCTCTTCTTAATCTCAGAATACCATATTTTTTGAAGGCTTGCATTTTGGCATAAGCCGGTTGTGTTAGATATATGCATGACCATTACAAATAGAAGCAAATGGTTATTTATTTACAGTCATTTAATTCTCATGCATGTAATTCTAAATATAAACAGTTCTTAAAACAACTAAATTTGGAATACCCAAGCTGAACCCAATCTTCTAAACTAGGGAAAACAGAGAGAGTATGCATAATCAAGCTGAAATTGTGTAGTGAGTATCAGTAAGATCTTTTTGGAGAATATCTGTTTTGCCTTCATAGTGATATGGTAGTTTTTCTTCCAAATATTTTACAAGAATAGGTGAATTTAAAAACCTGATTATTTAAGCAGGTCATTTTCTTTGCTGCTCACTGTACTGAAAATTAAGCAAATTTTAAAACAGAGTGAGTAACCAGTGTCTCTTTTAGCTGTAGTTCTAATATCATGACAGAATGACAATAGCAGAATTTAAATTCACACATTATATTTAGTAATCAAAGTCTGTTTTATGTTTTTGGCACAGGAGATTTAGTTAATGTGAAAAAAATTCTGTTACATATTAATGGATACATAATACTGATTGTAGAACTATTAGGACTATGCACGCTGTGTACTACACTGACACACTCATTAAAAACAGTATTTTCAAAAACTGCTGCAGTTCAATATTCTATAAGATAATATTGATCATATATGGCTCTAATGTATATTTGACATGATGGATTTCTAGACAACTTTTTTTTAATTTACTAAATATTTTTGATTAAGATGGGCAAAGACAAATTTTAAAACTTAGCAATTTTAAATAAAATGTCTTTCTTATAATGTATGCCAAAGGTCTCAAAAACTGCAAAAGAAAATGAAAGACAAAGGTGGGGTTTTTTTCTCTGCCATAAAGCTTTCTTTTTAGTTTCTCAAAATTTTTCCAATCCGTAATCTTTACACATTAGTCATACAGTACATTAGATAGAAGACATCTCGTTTTTTACATGTGAGGGTTTTTATTTCTAAATCATTATGATTGCACAGCTATATAGATACTGTTGCTATCCTTTATTTCTTCTCTTACGAAGGTTTAGTCAACATCCACATTTACCCCGTGTTGCATAAAAGCCTGCAAATTCTTTAAGATCAAAGAGAATACTGAAAAAAAAATTGTGTCCAGAGATGGGAAACCTCGTCAATAATTTATTCTTGCGACAGGACAAGAAACAGCTCGTAAGTAAGTTGTAAACAAAACTGAAAAATTCCATAATCATTATTTCCCTGTGTTTTGGAAAAGGACATTGTGGCATTCCTCTGGCCAATAATATATTCTTGCTAACAAGGACGGTACAACCTTAATGATCTGAAACTCGTTTATCTGGGAGACGGAAGATTCAGTCACATAAATGAATTGTGGATAAACTAGGGTCACTGCGCAAAAGATCCTGCAGAGTCTATAAGCTCCGCAGGACAGAAACTCTCTCCTGCGGAGCCTTTCTTGTGAGAAACAAGTAAACTCTGCAGGCTCAAACATTTCTGTACACACTACTTTAAAAACAAAAAACCAGATGTATTGAAGCAACCCCAACGGAGGCGCCAAACTTTGAGATAACTGTACGTTTTGGTTATCGCAATTGTGCAGTTATATGCGCGTGGCGTTTGGTTTGTTTCATTGCTTTAAAAAGAAATAAATACAAAATCACGGTGCTGCTAGTTCATTTCTACATTTCATTTTAGGTTTCTTGAAGGATTCCTCTTTGGTTTTTGCCGTTTGGAAAATTCTCAGTTATACTAGGCTAAAGGGCAAAGGAGTAAACTTTATAATGCAGTGCTTTACTCTAAGAGGTAAAAAGAGGCAAGGATCAGTTACAGATTCCATTTTTTTTTTTTATTTCCTATTGACTTCTCCGTATGTTCACTGTTTTTTATAAGGGCAGTAAAAACCCGATCACCTATGACAACAAGCACAAATCTCAGCAGTGTCTATAAATGACTGAAAATGCTCTAGCAACGTAAGCAGTATATTACGTTAGGATGTAATAAAAAATTGTTCTCTCTTAATAAGAATTATTTTCCTGTAATTTCAAAGTATTTAGTTTTTAGTGGAAATAAGAGAATTTTCCTGCGGGGGATACCTGAAGGTAGAACCATCTACTATTCTAATACCCCATAATAACCAAGATAAGTGAGATTTAACAACTCTGCAGGACTGGAGTTTATATCCTGCTTGGAAATTATAAAGTACAGTAGCAGTCAGCCCTCTTCTTTTCCTGTGGCTCCTGTGAAAGAGTTGTGATGTTTATTACATACTGAGCCTTTTTACCCCAACACAATACATTTCTGATATTGTTGATGATACATTTCATACTGAAAACATAAAGGACGTTTTTGGATAGATTTAAATCAGAAACCACACAATGGGAAGTAAGAAGAAATAATTCAGGATGTTTTGTACCCGTAGATTAATTAAAACTGGCTTTAGGTAGCAAATATTTCAATCAAAATGGAAACTGACTGGAAATTTTTGAGCATTTCTTGGCAAAACTTCCTGTCCTCACAGCTGACCTATTAATTCATATCAGTAGAAAAAACTCTCCCATAAAGACACTATTTCTAATATACGCTTTTTTTTTTTTTTTTTTAATGAATTACAAGATTTTAGTGTACCACAAAGGAAGTTAAGGTAAGCTAATGAATTTTAGCCCCGCCTGAGAAAAAGTTGTCTGTCCGGCTATCCATCCAGCTGCCACCTTCTTAGCCAGCGCAGGAAGCAAGGCATGGCTTTGTCCCTGCTCCATCAGACTACTCTTATTCCACGTTAGAGCTCTGGAATCTGTTGGTTTCGTATAGCCCGTCCTCTTTGTCTCCTCCTGGTGAGCAATGAACCCGTACCTCAGCTTCCTCCCGGGCACTTTGCGCAGGAGGGGACAACAAATGGAAAAGGAAGGGTGACAGCTCAGCTGGGAGCGACAGAAGGGAGGAGGAATTTGGACGTAGGCGAGGCAGACGTGAAGACTGTTGGTAGGCCAGTTGAGTTGGGTTGGGTTAGGGCAGAACTCCCGCAGAGGCGGAGTGGACGAAAGTGATTTGGAATTTGGGGATGGGAATAAATAATAGCTGGGCGAAGCGTAGGAGGATGAGGAGGATGAGTCCTAAATGCATTTAGACAAGCCAGCAGCAGTGATTGTCACACGCGCTTAACGTACGTGCACGCAGACAGATCCAACTCTATTGCAATGCCATTTTTCAATGCTGGAAATTTTTTGGTCAATCTCCCATTGGGTTTTGAAACACTGCAGCTGACAACACTGAAGCTGTTCCTCTACTGAGGAAGAGCTCAATCTGATGCATTTTATCTGAAAATCCGTGACTGTGCATAGGAGGTACTGGTATAAAAGTGGCTTTAGTTTTACTACTATTCTTAATACTGACAAAGCTAAATATTTGAAGAAAATGTTACTTTTATCATTCTGTAGTGTTACATATAATTTTTTTAGTAATGGGGAAAAGTGAAAAAAAAAAATAATTCCTTGTGAGTGAATTAATTAAGATTGAATTCTTAAAGAGTATATGAACTGGGTGTAATGGTTTTGTTAATTCTTTTCCTTTGGTTTATTTGCAAATATCTATAAATGGAGAAAATATACTACCTACTTTTCAGGATATTTAAGTGAAAATACTTTAAGATATATGAAAAAATAGCACGACGGTAAAGCTTCACCTGTTCTAAAAATGGCAGCAACAACAACAATAAGCTATAAAAAACCTGTGTCCTGAGACAGTATAAACCAGTGCTGTTCCACATCAGCTGAATATTTGGAATGAAATCGGTGGGAGTTACACTGTTTGCTTTAATGGATCTATGACTTTACTCCTTTTTTCATAGTAGTTGTTTTCTAAATTGCTACTTGCATTGACTTACCAATTTTCTTTAAGTAGCGCGGTATTTACAACAGCAGCATGTAGTGGCACGAATCGGGTTACCCGGGCTCGTTTGCTCAGGACTGCGTTTGGCGTTAGTAGGCTAGTGACACATCATCATATCGTGGTAGAGTAGAGCTAACAATTGCACCGCCATGGCTTCCCACCGAAAAGCAGTCCTCGAACTCCCTATAGACGTACGGCTCTTCTGCTGGCCCAGAATTGCTGGTAGAAGAAAACGATACATTTCTACCACAGCTGCATCCAAATCTAGCGAGAAGCAAGAGCGTTTGGACAGAAAGTCATTATAGAATGCTCTAGAAGGACGCACTGATAACAGAGCATGGCTTGTAAGGTTAGATAGGGTTTTAGTAGAACGGAACATAGACACTAAGCCTTAAGAGCTCTAACCCTACAATATAGGTTATTGCTATTTGGAAAAGTGGTTTACTAGAAGACTGAGCAGCTGTCTTGAAGCAACTGAACATATTTATAATCTTTCCCTTTTCCATCAGACCTGGTAAGTCATATTTCCAGTTTATATCTTAGAGTTTACTGGAAGCGACTCTGGAAAGTGGGTTTTCTCCGTATTTGTGACTGAAAGGTGGTGCGTGCTATGCTAACGTGTTGAACAATTATAATAAGATACAATATTTGAAAAGTTTTGTCACATCTGAATCAGGAACTGCTTGAGATTAAATGACAAGTGTCTATATTTAAGCAGATAACTAAGTTTTGCTTTGAACTGAAGTTTAAATAAATTGATCAAAACTAAAAAAATCAGTGTTACATGTTGGAGTCTTAGACAAAAGAGCTGAGCATAAAGGAGAATGTCATGTACCAGTGAGGAAATATATTTTGTAGAGCGTCAGATTATGATATCTAGATCAGAAATGATGAGCTATTAGCATCCCTGCAAAGTTTAGTACCAGCAGAGATGTGCAGTGGTGCTGACAATGCTTTACAAAATTAATTTGCTACTGCTCTCAAGAGCGATTTGTTGTAAATGACCTTTACTGCTACAGAGGAAGACAAAGAAAGGGCAAGAGATAAAGATGTGGAAATCAAAACTAAGGTCAAAAAAAAACCTTGCTGAGCATTACCCTTTCAAGTCAGTGATAGGCAGGGAGTTGCTTTACAGAGATGGGTATATAACCACACGAATCTCTGTATAGGATGGGCCTAGCGGTTGTTCTAGCATTTGGCCTGTAAATTTGTTAAAACATATGCTTATGCAGATTTATACGTGATGAAAGATACATGTAAAAAATTCATCATATCTGTACGGTCTATTAAAAAACTTAAAGATACAGGAGATTATAAGAGATACTGAAATTCTCCCTTTTACCTACATGGTTTGTGCATGCAAATTTGTCAACAACTCTGAGAACACTGGCACTTGTTTCTGAACGGTCTTCCAGTCATTGGCAGTAAGAGCAATATAACAATATAGATTACATGCTTATTTTTCCACATCATACCTAATAGCCTATAACATCATTTTCAGTCGCAGTTCACTGGAGCTGATTTTAAAGTGTAATATTGAAGTCAAGATTTCTTCACAATTAATTAGGCATTGAAAACAAATATGGACTGTCAGGTGTTGAGTTAAATGTATGCAAATAAACTCTTTCAGATGAATGAGAATAGGCTTAAAAATTAAAAACTAACTCTCTGTGAAGATATACTCTTCAGCAATGTCCATTATTACATCTCAGTTGCTGTAGGACAGCAAGAAAAATTGCACCACACTTGTGTCATGGTGCAGGATATTCATTTAGAAGCAGGACCAGAGGAGGCCACGAAGGTGATCAGAGGGCTGGAACACCTCTCCTATGAGGACAGGCTGAGAGAGTTGGGGTTGTTCAGCCTGGAGAAGACTCCGGGGAGACCTTAGAGCCCTTTCCAGTCCCTAAAGGGGCCTATAGGAAGGCTGGAGAGGGACTTTTGCCAAGGGCACGGAGTGGTAGAACAAGGGGTAATGGCTTCAAACTGGAAGAGGGGAGATTTAGGATAGATATTAGGAAGAAATTTTTCCCTCTGAGGGTGCTGAGACACTGGCCCACGTTGCCCAGAGAAGCTGTGGCTGCCCCATCCCTGGAGGTGTTCAAGGCCAGGTTGGATGGGGCTTTGAGCAACCAGGTCTAGTGGGAGGTGTCCCTGCCCATGGCAGGGGGGGTGGAACTGAAAGATCTTTAAGGTCCCTTCCAACCTAAACCATTCTATGATTCTATGATTTTTTGGAAATGATGGCAACATATAAGGAATTTTAACAAATCAGTTATCCTTGGGTGTGGATTACAGCAATTTGTGGTAGAGTAATTTATCTTCAGGAGCATGAGGGAAAACAGTTTCAGACAATGTTTGGGTGTTTTCCGAAAAAAAACCCCAACACTATAGAACGTCATCCTAGGTATTGTACTTTTTTCAGTTCCTTTCATCACTAGTAGCTTTACTCATAAAGGATAAGATGAAGCAGGGCAATTGTTCCCTGTGGTTAAAGTAACTTAAACCTAAAGTCCATTATAAATCTATTTAACTTTGAAAGATGTATGTTTCAGGCTGTATTTGTCTTTTTTACTACCATTATACAGCAGAATTGTGAACAGAATCTAGAATCCCTCCTCACCAGAAAAAAGGGAAAAAACACTGAAAACAGCTTTTTCTGCATAAGAATATACCTCCACGTTTTGCATAAGTTTTAATGCAACTGTATTTTTAAAAAAAATAAGCTGAACTTGCCAAACTGTACAAAGGCAGGGCATTTTACTTTTATTATGTGGTCGGTTATTGCTTTAATAGTCTCACATTTTAGTGACTGAATAAAATGCTATTAATAAGATATAACAGAAGCTCCCTCATCTATTAAATCTAGTTGCTTATTTCCTGTCTCTCAGAAGAAAAGAAAGTCTTGCAGTGATGGTCATGAAAGTCAATCCTTTTCCTTCTTATCCTCTGACATCTGGCTTAGAGGGCAATATGGAAGATGGTATAGGTTATGACACTGCACTAACTGTATACGCTCCCTCTTAAGAGACCTTCAGTTTGTCTTAAGCATATTTAATTCAGTAAGAAAGCTATGTGAACTAAAATAAAAACAAAGTTACCCAGAAACGGCTCTTTTCTTCAGAAGAAATTTCTTGCAAAGCCAGTAATCTTTTTACTTTTCCTTTGACAGTTCTGAATTTATTCAAAACAGACTTAGTTTGGCCAGTGAAATTCTGCGTCTAATTTATGTATGTTGTGAATTTGTGTGGAAGTTTGCTAGAGGAGCAACGAAACTGCTGGTTAAGGTGGTCTCAGCAGAGGAAGCACGGAAGAATGATGTACAGCAGAAATGAGGTTACGGTGAGGTTCGCAAAGCGGGCTGCGAGAAGACTTTCTGACATTATTGTCTTTCTCCTCCAAAACCTGATAAATACCTCTGCTTAGGCACAGGGAAAAAATAAAAAAAAATGAACTCAGGCTGGAGGATTCAAAGGAAAACACTACTGCAGCTCCAACTGCTTGGTTTGTGTCCTACTCTTTTTCCAGTGACTTTTTCCAGTGTTTACACAGTGTAGGTTCAACTCCCTGGTACTTTTAAATGAGCGCTATGCTTAAAAACACAACTATGCATTAAGAGAGGACTGACGGAGTAACATCTAACGTTTCGGAGACATCTGAAAGACCTGTTTCAGGTGAATTCTAATAAGAAATAATTTCAGATGCAAACGCATTGCTTGAAACACAAAACAGTAAGCAAGCACGAATACTGCTAACCTGAGGAATCTGGTGGCATTTTCTAGTTCATGTATGTAACTGCAGCATTTGTTTCATAGGTTAAAGTTTTTGATAGACTTTTTAACTAATTTAGCTAAACATAGGTATAAGAAAATGCCTTTCCGGTAATGGAAGCAAGCTGTAAAACCAGTATGAATTCTACCATATCTGTAGTTCAAGATACCTTATCTCATCAAGATAATAGTAATGGCTTGCTAATGACCTGGGGATTGAATTAGTACTGTCGTAACAGTAATCTGAGCAGGGGAATTTGGTATCGAGTGAAATATTTGCTCTCACAGTCTTCTCCTGGTGAGAAACAAAACACAAAACCCAGGAAAGAACCATGGCCGTTTGCAGGTCAATGGATCACTTCCATCATTACCTCTGCTGAAAATGTTTCTCTGAATGAACCATGCATCTCTAAAATAATTCTGAAAATTTCAAAATAGGAAAACTGGCAGTGGTTAAACACACAGAAAACGTCTTTCTTTGGATTCAGTATTATCACAGATAAGAGTGCTTTATCACACTTTCCAGGATAACTGGCTTTAGACACAGCATTGAGGAATTATAATGTCAGATGGGATGATATTGGTGACAATAGTAGGAATAATTTCTCTACCCTGACCATAATAGTGAACCAAGAAATGATTCACTGTTTCTGAGAAACATAATACAGCATTGCAAAGTCGTACTAGAGTAAGAGCCTCACACACAAACCACTGCCTAACTGAAGAGTTCTTTTTAGCTGAAATGCAACTGGTCTTCCAAATCTGTTTTCATTCAAAAAGGGAAATTTAATCTTGTAGCTCTTACAGTTCTAAGAACTTTCAAAATATAAATAAATTGTAATTCATAATAATCAATTGCTCTATCTGTAAATATTTAGGGATATTTAGCTATAATGCTCCATATATTTCTGTGGGCCTCTAACTGAATTCTATTTGACATCTAAATATCAGAACAAACTGATGGCTTTTAGTAGAAAAAAGTTAATACAATTGGTGGATGTATCAGCATATAACAAAATAAGTTCAGAAGTTCATTTTACTCAATTGAGGATTTAAAGGTTAGTGTGAAACACAGAGGAGAGCTGAAAATTTTGCCCCCAAACCCAGAAGTTACTGCTAGCAACATCTGCTTTGGTCCAAATACATCACCTTTGAAACACACAGCCCAAGAAGTAAATCCACACCTCCTGCTCACAACAGGCGGAAAGACAGTGGTACTGTCTTTCCTCCACTCGGATTCTGCATCAGTTTCCCCTAAAGTGCAATTACCATTATACGGAACTCCTGCAACAAACATTAAAAAATTGGCAAAGGCTTAGAATAAGTTCAAGTGTATATTTCAAAAATACAAAATTGCATACCAAATGAAAAAGATTAAGGTGGCACAGAAATGTGAAAATACGCATCACGATATACTATATACATAATACAGATCTGGTGTGATATGTAACAATTTCTGAGTAACCACAGGAAAGATTAAATAAATTGGTTTGTAGTTTGTAGAGATGTATAAATAGGCCTTGCTAGAACAAATAAAAAAATCAAGCACTTTTCATCCAGAATCACTGCTGAAATACAATGGAGCTTAATATAATGTGTCGGCACCTTTTTCTAACATTATGAATGTTGTTGAGATTATAATATTGTCTTTTCACTTTTTTTATTTTTCAGAGAAGAGTCTACTTCAAATTGTGAATGTATTTTGTAAGAAATATAATTTGATTTGCTAGAACACCAGCTCATCCTAAATTGATGTCTTGCATTATAAAAGTCTAGCGGTTTTTGGGGGGGAACATTAGGTAGCCACTTATTAACTACAACAAAGTCTGGTTTCATTTTTTAAAAAGTACGACCATTTAGAGAAATGTCAGAAAGGAAGATAAACATTTCTATATAAGACAGACATGTGCTAACCTGTGAAAGATAATTTGAGTAGTCAGCAAATCCCTACTGGCACAAACACGAGGAGACACTGGCCAGAAAAATCTGTCTGGTTTTCAGAATGTGTAACACTTCTCTTATCAGGGAAATAAAAGTGTCTCTCACTAAAATCTTAGCTGTCACATTAGCATTAAATCAGTGCCTGCTAGCAAGCGTGGTA
Organism: Burhinus oedicnemus; assembly: GCA_008921705.1. Classification (NCBI taxonomy): domain Eukaryota; kingdom Metazoa; phylum Chordata; class Aves; order Charadriiformes; family Burhinidae; genus Burhinus; species Burhinus oedicnemus. Next base: position 1,432,229 of record VFFE01009208.1, read on the forward strand.
AGAGATTGTTAAAGGTTTTCATTGTAAATACTGTTTTTCCGAGAGCTTAAACAACACTATAGAAAGGGGCTCTGGGCTAAAATATGGTGTATTACGTATCTGTTAGACAGCATGTCTTTAGGCACTTATTTTTAATTCTTCTACCGAGACAGGTCCAAATCCTAATCTTGAAAAGCAAAGCTTAAGTGAAAGCAATGGGACAGAATTCCTAAGAACGCTCAAGCACTGGCCGCACAATATGCAACTTGCAATCCCATCCTCCTTGCTGGGGTCCCAGTCAGAAAGAAAAATATCTCCCAGTTCCTTGAAATTCCTTCGAATTAAATGGATTCAAGACAACCACAGTTTAAAGACAATTTTTATTTGGATTAATAGCTAATTTCCTACATTTCAGTGAGAGAACTCTTCACGAGTTATTCCTGCATAGTCATTTCTCCATCTTTCCTTCATGCTATTGTAAAAAGATGTACCACTGAGAGTCTGATCTAACGGAAATATTCCCGTTTCCAAAGAATAGCTCCAGAACAGCCATCATACAAGAACTTAAAAAGGTAAACACCAGTATCAGTCAGGAAAAGGAAAACTAAGAATAAGAACAAAGGCCTTAAAAAGTCACAAAGAAGTTGGGAGAAAAAGGCACCAACAGAACAAATGTTAATGGAGTGAGATCCAAAATGAAGATGTGTGGAAACAAGAGGAGAGAGAATATGGGATATCTTTTCAAAAGAAAAGAGACAGTATAATTGCCTGGAAAATACTGATTAATGTACCAGATTAAAAAAGGAAGACTAACCTACTACCTATCCAGACCAGTCCATACCAGAAAGGTAGGAGTGAGCCTAAGCTGCACTTCCATTGGTGCTGCCAAATAAGCAGTTAGTAACAATCACATTTAGTATGCCCCCAAATTATGCATGAAATACAATGAATTACATTGTTCCTAAAGGCTGGTGTTTTTTCAACAAGAAATCCAAACGCTGTTAATCTTGTCATTGAACCTTTTAAACAATTCTGCCATTGCCGTAGACGGTCAGAAAAGTAGAATTCATCCTTCGTAAGAAAGAACAAAATAGTGTTTTACATAAATGGTGTATCATATATGTACTAAAATTTAAAGCTGGAATGAAAGATACAAAATTTTTAGAAAATGTTAACCAACTCTATGTGTTAGTAACCTTATTTCTACAAGTATTTTGAATCAACATCTCCCTTTCACTTCAACCACAGGTTCAGTATCTCTGCAAACAGGGTCCTAAGTCACAAATAGTAACTGGAGCTAAATACTTTGCATCATTATTTATAAAAAAATATTTCTAATGGCGTGTTATGGAACAACAGGACTGTTCTTAACTAAGTATCACTAGCCTATAAGAAAGAATTAGTAGAAGACTTCCACAGAGCCTGAGATCATAGAATCACAGAGATGGTTAGAGTCAGAAAGGACCTTAAGGATCATCCAGTTCCAACCCCCCTGCCATGGGCAGGGACACCTCCCACTAGACCAGGTTGCTCCAAGCCCCGTCCAACCTGGCCTTGAACACCTCCAGGGATGGGGCAGCCGCAGCTTCCCTGGGCAACCTGGGCCAGGGTCTCACCACCCTCACAGTCAAGAATTTCTTCCTAATATCTAATCCAAATCTCCCTCGTCTCAGTTTAAAACTGTTGCCCCTTGTGCTACCGCTCCATTCCGTGATAATGAGTCCCTCCCCAGCTTTCAGATGGAGATCGGATCTAAACAGAAAAGGGCTTGGTGACACTGAAAGCTGGAAGGCATACAACAATAGGAAAAGTAGTACTGAGAGCACGCTTACCTGTTGTACTTTAGAAAACCAAGCCTTAAACATATAAACTTAAACATGTATTTGAGCATAACTAGATTTGATTTTGATCTGTTTAAAGTTTAATGCTGCCGTCTCCTCTATACAGAAGCACAAAGCTAGCTACTGGATGAATGAATTTTGCCTGAGAAAGGGAGATGGATACTTCAACAGTGGAAAGATAGAAAAGATTTGAATAAAAGAAGAGGACAAAAATTTCATTAACACTTCACCAGTGGCAACTGCAGAGTTCAATAAGAAGCAATACTTGCAGTAAGTGTGCTGGTCTACTTTAATCCACCATATCAACAACTACTTTCAATATTTCGGAGTAATAAATACAAAATACATCTTGAATTTCTATGTATATGTTTACATGGCATAAAACCACAATAAAGATTAAGGAGGAGAATGAATTCCTTATTAATGCATCGATCGAAAAAAGGACATTTACAAAAGAAAGTAGGAACATTCAGCATGTAGTGTACAAAAACGTTTGTTTTAATCTTTTATTTTTCTGAAGTAACCAAATGACTTTTTCTAAATCTAGGGTGGTACCAATTAGTTTCTGATTCTGTCTCTCATAGGGGTAAATATTTCATCACTGTTACAATTTTTTTCTGTTTTATCCACTATTCTTTTCCAAAATTTAATTAATTTCAGGGTGAAAAACCAAATAAGAATACCTAGCATATGTGTAAACTGTAAAGCTCAACTGTTTTAAAGGGAACGCTAATTCCATTATTTCCATACTAGGAAGGGAACCAATAAAGAAATGCCGAGGTTAAGTGATTTGCCCAAGGTCAAATATATCAGCAGAAGAGAAGTCAGAAGTTCATAGATTAGCTGACTTCTTATTAATTAGCATTACATTGACATATTTTGTAAAACTACAGGTAAAGATTGCTTGCTGTGTAATAATGTATCCTAATAAGTCCCAGTGGGAATATCCACTTGAAGGAGACAGGAAGCGATGAGAAAATGAACAGTAACAAATCATTAGGATAAGATAGCATTCACTCAAGAGCTATAAGACAATTCACAGATGAAACAGCTTATTGACTAGTGATGGTGCATTATCTCTCACCTAAAATTGCAAAGGTACTGAGAGCTAGAAGATGTAAAATGCAGTGAAAATAATTTTGAATAAGAAGTTAAACAGCAGGTGTAAAAAAACGCAGTTTGTCCATATTGGGCAAGTTAGCGTAAACCGTAATAAGAAACTCAAGAGCGGACCTTGGATAAATATGCTATAATTTGGATGAGTGAGGATGGTTTTGTAAAGGAAATTTCTGCTTTGCAGACCTACTGAAGGAATTTGAATCACCGAACAGACACATGAATGTGAGTGATTTGGATGCCTGGAGTTGTTTAGTTGGAGTCCACCTTGGATTTCCAAAAGGCTTATGCTAAAGTTTCTCAAAAAAGGCTATTAAAAAAATAAGGCTATCGGAAAAAGTAAGCAGGTAAGAAGGAAGGCATGTATAACTGATACTTTAAAGGCTAAGTAGTAGAGAATTAAGAGTAAATATCCAGTTCCTGCAGCTGAGAAACATTGCTGCCGGACTTTTGCAAAGACCTTTTCTGAGGCCTGTGCTGTTCAACATTCATAAATGATCCGGGAAAGGGGATGAGAGTTGGTGAGAAATGTTCCCGATCAGAGTTATTTGGGATAGTCAGGACAAGGATAGACCGTTTAGAATTCCAGAAAAAACTTACAAGGTTGAGTGAGAAGGCAATACGATGGCAGATTAAGTGCCCTGTAAATAAATGTAAAGTGATGCATGGGGAGGGTGAGGATTTAACGTTGCATATAACATGATAGGCTTGGAGCTGACAATTACTGTGGAGAAATGAGCCAATAGTTCCATAGCTGTTCAATGTCAGTATTCAGCAAGAAACAGAAGAAAAGCTGGGGGACTAATTTTTAAGTAGTATAAACCGAAGACCCTCTCCTTCTTTGAAGACCACATGTAGCATACGATACCCAAAAAGGGGGTACAAATATGATCAACAGCTTCTGTACGGGTAGCAGAGTAGGATACTCCTCTTGAAAAGAAGATCTCCAGAGAAGGATATAGATGAAGCTCAAAAGTCATTGGTGGCAAAGGGGAAACAGATAGGCATTAACTCTACTATTTTTCCAGCTCAATGAAATCCAGTGCAATGTAGATTCAAATGAAGCTAGAAGAAACCACATTCAAAAGAAATAGTAGTTCTTCATGCAGAAAACAAACAGGGTAGTAGACCAACACAACTTTGTCAAAGGACACTACTCTAAGATTTAAATAGGTTTATGGGAATAGATTTATGGAGGAGAAAACAAACAAAATCTTAATCTTTAGAAACTATATACATCTGATGAAATCTCTTCAGCTAAAACTGTTGGAGGCTGGGGAATGCCTGCAAAAGTACTGTGCGAGTCTTAGTCTTACTTTTCTCTGGGTATATATTTACAATAACTGCCCAGACACAGGATGCCGGCCAGACAATTCTTACCCTAATCCAATATGGCCATTCTTCTGTTGCCGTGTTTTCCCTACTCATTATTTTTCTGTAGCTCCTGAAGCGGGCATGGATGCGTTCGAGGCACCTAATTGTGTTGATGTGTGATATATGGAAAATACTCTGTTCTCAAGTTTTGGATTACTCTTGGAGGGTAGAAGGGAAGAACAATAACAAAATGTAGGTGTTGCAATACTTATAAATACACACCTCTTTTATTGGAAAAGGTCTGAAACGTCAGAAATTTTTCATGTTTTTAGGACAGTTAGACATTTTTTGCATTTTCATGGCCACGAAATATCTTGCCTCAAACGCTAAGTTATAAGTGGATCAGTAGACAAGTGCAAACATGGAATCTCTCTGAAAAGTTAACAAGTCTCCCAATGTGAATTGCCCTTTGCCATTGCAGAATACCTCTTGGCAACAATCAGAATACCAATCAGATTAAACACAACTTGCTCTAAAGCTTTTCAAATGAAACAACATGGCTTCATAATAGCGTTGAGTAGTAACACTTCATTTAATATGTACATTAATTATTGCTGAATTATAATGGAGTTCCTAAAAAGATGTATAACGTTCACATTAATACTAAATGAATTCATTACGATCGGTGTAATTACAATGAATACTAACTAAACTAGTGGCAGTTAGACATGTTAGAAAAAGTGTCACCCATTTACTTGACATGTTCCAAACGGAATATATTTTGGTACTGCATTTCTAAGAGTAGCGTGAATAGTTTTAATAGTAGCACGAAGCACTGTGTTTAGCACAATTTTTTCCCTGTCATTGAACAAATAATTGTTTTATTGTATGTTGGTTTTATATATATATGTGTATATACAAAATACATGAATTATCTGAATTACATAAAAATAACAAATCTTCAAATGAGTCTGATGCTTCTGTTTGCATTTAGTCCCACTGTATGTACATAGAAGTATAAAGTCCTAGATGCGTAGTCTGAAAAATAGGTAGTCGGGAAATAGACTATATACGCTGCCGTGCCCCAGTTCTGCTCTGCAGTATTCATTCTGGTGTGCGCTCTACGGATCAGCCATGGCAGAGACTTGGAATACAGCATTTTTAGGCAGAGCCTGATGTCAGGTGGTATGTTCAGCATGCTTCTGCATTTATATTTCTTGACCTGTTGGCCTAAGCCTTACATAAACTATTCTTGCCTATGGCAAAAGAAATTTGTCCTGGGGATTGCATCTGTAGCCACATGCCAGATGTCTCATGGGCTCTTATAGAGTATTAATTGTGCACCAGTTTTCAAGAAAGAACCCAGTTTTATCCATGAGATGGAATTTTAGCAGATTCAGAAAAATAGAATGTGAAGCCTAATTCAACAAGAGAAACAATGAGTTACTTACAATGCACTTTTCAATCAACGGAATGCAATTTTACTGCCATCTGTGAGAGCTAACAAAGCAAAAGAAATATAATTTCACCTAACTCACAGAATGATGGAAATTTTATATAAAATTTAACAGAGTCTAATTAGACGTTCTGTTACTAATAGGCAACTAAAATTTTATCATACTTTTTGTTCCACCGCTTTGATTCAGAGGTAACGTCATCAACTGGATACCTTCTTTCGCACTCACTTGTCTAAAACAGCATAAACTGTAAAAATCATTCATTGCTTTGTCCAAAGAAGAGAAAATCAGTGGATTAGTAGGGCAAACGAGGATTGAAAATGCTGCCAAACACAACGAGCCATCAAAACACGGCTTGATTCTTTGTTCACACAACGGAAGATACGAAGGAAAAAAAGAAAAAGCATCACCCTTTAACTTTTCTTGTACTTTCTTGTATTGTATTTCAGAGGAAGAGGAACTGTCGCCTTCCGGCAATCACTAATGCAATGTTTGTATTCTGCGTTGAGATTATCCACTTGGGTGCTGCACTGAAACTGCCTGGGCTATTTTGACGCTGCGTCCAGATGCTCCGATTTTGCTTCAGTGACTCAGAGCAGAGCCAAAAATGCCTTAAAGCAATGTTCAAAGGGTTAGGTCTTGATGAACAATTAAAGTACTTGGAAGAAGTGTTTCGAAACATCTCTGACTGGTGCTGAAGTGACTGAAGCGGCCTTGGTGTGACACGCAGGCATGGAATATTCAATAGAAAGGTTCAATCCTACCATATGTAGCTACGCTTCAGGTGAATGTGGATTTTTGCCCCATTTTTATGGGAAAGTAAAAATAAAGTGTGAGTACAAAAGAAAAAACTCCATGATTTTAACTGCATTCTATCAGTTCTACAAAGAACGAACATTTGTCTGCTTCATGTAAACCAAATAAAAAAGTCTAGTTCGAAATATTTTATTAAAAGTTGCAGTTGTCATATACTGCCAGTTCCTCCTTTGGGACCTAAATAACTTACTGCTTGAGCAAGAGCATAAAAACAGACTTTCTAATTATTTTCTGTGAGTGAAGGGACATCCTGTAGAATCTAAGCGTAATTTTATACAGAATATATATATACGTACTTCAGTAGTCCGTATCTGAAAACTTATCTTAACTCAAGCACTGAGCGTTATTATTCCAATTGGTAAATATTTATGGGACTGGAAAGTCATTTTGCAAAACATCATTCATTTGGAGAATAACTATATCTACTGAATAATAAAAAGAAAGACAGAGAAACGCGTAAGGCTCCAGCACAGGCTTGACTCAACCAGGCAGAGAGGCCCTGAAGCAGAAAGCAAGAGGCATCTGATCGTCTACTGCCAACTAAACCAAACAATAAATTTTTAAAAACTTTCTCACTAATGAAGAACATAGAGAACTGCAATTTCATGTGTGTTAAACATAAATTTATTGTGAAAAAAACCAGGCTTTATGGTTTTTTTTTGTTTTTGTTTTTTTTTTAAATAGTTCGTAGTTTTCACTCTTAAATTTTTCTTGGTTTTGAGAAAAGTAAGCCAGGAAAGGTTCCCAATGTTTGCAAAAGTTTCAGTTTGGGGTTTGGTTGTTTTTTTGGGAAGTTCCTGTATATCGGTTTTACTCTTCTGATCCCAGGTGAAGTAAGAAAATTATTTCAAGTGGCACGTGAGGTTGAAGAAGATTCTACCTGAATAACGGTAGCGCAAGCTTTAACTCGGAGGAGACAGATTTGATGCGGAATACATACTGCATACCAGGAGGGAGTTAACCGTGGGAAATCCTGAAAAAGACACGCTGAGATAACTGAGGGATGTCCTGAAAGAAATTTTCTTAAAAAAAAAAAAAGTGACTGCAAAAATTCACTTTATGATCCCTCCCAGCACCTTCTCCTGCTCTGTTTCCGTTAACTTTGCATCCGGTCGCTGCTGCCAGCCAGCTCCCCTGCGGTGCTGAGCGGGCGCTACAGAAGACAGACATCCCTAGTTGTGCGTCCTGCTGACTGCACACGCACATTACACGTTTCTTCAAACCCCGCATTCACTGCGGAAGCTGTCCGTGTACTAATGCTTCACATTTGTATTTGCTTCATAAGAATGGCTAAAAACTTTCCAGATTTATATCTTGGATGCTTATGTTGTATATTGCTAAACGTGATCTTTTCTTATTTTGTGAAATCCATAAAGAGACGATTCTTTGATAAGAAACAACATGCAGAACACGTATAAGAATGATTATTAAAAGTTTTATTACCATTTTTCTGATATGCTGTTTAAATCTAAGGGGGTGGGAGTGGAAGGAAGGAAAGGAAGATCGATTATTTGATTTTATAATTGTTTTCACCCCTGTAGTTCAGAAAATATTTTCGGTTTTGAAAATTAAACATTGGCTGAAATATCCTGATCTCTCCAGAACGGAAACTGGTTTTAGTTTGATGGACTAAGAAAGTCCAGCATTATCAAGAATTACAGGTGCCTAGTTAAAAACAGAATTCCAGATGTTTTACTAGCACCAGTTTTTGCTTGAACAGTGAACTATAAGAATCCAATGTACTATATCCTTTTGCAAAAAAGTCAACAAAAATCAAATGAATAATTAGCAAATACAACTGACTCTTCCAGCAAGAATGCTGATTTCTTTGGAGATTCTGATTAGAAGGTCTTTCAGAAAAAATCCATTATTTTGGGAGAACCGACACACGAGAACAACACAGAGTTCAAATACATTTCCTATTGGCATTTAATAAAAAAGCACCAGCAACACAACAGTTCTGTTAGATATTTCATTAAAATCTTCTGATTTAAAGTGAGAACATCAGAGCTGCCTAAATACCTACTACGGCATAACCACCTTCCCCAGCAGATCTGGCTGTCTAGGGTCATAAATGTGCAAAGACTGTTCCCTTCCCCCCTGGAATGCACAGTGGACCTCTGTGGATATGTGTAAGCAGAAAAGGAAAGGATTTCTTCATTTTCCCAGGTAAACTTCTGAAACGGAGAGCTGAAGAAACCCAGTCATGAAGATTTAGCAAGCCTGACTTTGTTCTTGACCTTTCGCTTGTTTATCTCTTGGAGAAGGAAGTGCACTATGTTCTTGACCATTCGTTCCCTGATATAAACCAAAGGATAGATTAGGAAATTAAGATTAAAACCAAGCCCTTTTGCTAGTTAGAGGATGGCACACTACCTTTCTTATTCCTCTACTACCCTGGAACATCTTTCTTATGAGGAAAGGCTGGGGGACTTGGGTCTTTTTAGTCTGGAGAAGAGAAGGCTGAGGGGGGATCTCATCAATGCTCATAAATACTTAAAGGGAGGGTGCCGGGAGGATGGCACCAGTCTTTTTGCAGTGGTGCCCAGTGACAGGACAAGAGGGAACGGGCACAAACTTGACCACAGGAAGTTCCGTCTGAACATGAGGAGGAACTTCTTTCCTTTGAGGGTGGCAGAGCACTGGAAGAGGCTTCCCAGAGAGGTGGTGGAGTCTCCGACTCTGGAGACATTCCAAACCCGCCTGGACGCCATCCTGTGCAACCTGCTGTAGGTGACCCTGCTGTGGCAGGGGGGTTGGACTAGATGATCTCCAGAGGTCCCTGCCAACCCTGGTGATTCTGTGGTTCTGTGTACCCCCCTAGAGGAAGGGATAATCATTCACTGAATTAAGAGTCAGGAACTCTGGGTTTCACAACTGGTATCAGCAAACCTCCTGTGTGACTCTGGACAGATTTGCAATATTTAACAAATTGTTCTGTGTCTGCAGACTACTATTGAGACATTTTCCTGCAAGTAGTCAATAGTTGACCCTTGCCTGAAAGATTTTGCTGGCTTCCCCCTCCCCCGCCCAAAAAAAAAGTAAAATTCACCTCTACTTTATTTTGGCTTTTCCTCACATTCTTTAGCAATGTAAGCTGCGAAGAAAGATGACTTTGAATTCATAAACAGGCGGTGTTGGTTTTGTATTGATCGTTGTGTCTGAATTGAAATCAGAACTCTTGTGGCTCGCAGCTTCTACCAGACCTTCTTAACGAAAGCACGCTAGTTCAGTACAGGTTCTTGAATTAAGTGTTAGAAAATACGGAAGGATATGGAAGCATATGCAGCAGGGCTTTGTGTATTAATTGTTTTTCAGTTCCATGCTTTAACAAAAGACGTATTGAAATAATCAGTTGCCTCTCCCCGCCTCCACACTCACCCCCCACCCTTTAACTAAAATTTTGCATTTACTGCCAAATAAAACCATACTTTGATTTCATTTGGGACTGGCAGAAACGTTCAGGAAATATTTAGGGGAAAAAGTGTGGAGATTTATCCTTCACCATTCCTAAAATTAGTATTTTTGTCCAATCATCAATCTGTACACTTGCCAGAGACGCAGGCAACTCTGCAGAAGCTATTTAAACACAAAACCAAAGAACTGGAAATGAAAGATTAGGTTTACACGCTCTTTGTAAATCATTCATGGAGGTAAAGAGAATCCTCCCTCTCTTCATTTATTCAATAGCTCCGCGGTTTGGGCCTCATCTGATATACAACGTGGGACAATCAGGTTCAAGACCCTCTTTGTCTGCACATTCTTGAACCCACATTTTCACCTTCCCCGAAGAGTTCTTAAACCAGTGAGAAATCTATAATTGTCTTCTCTCGATCCCCATGGAAAAAGCTGCTCTGCATGGATTATTTAAATACCGACTCAAAGAGAGAGAGTGACTCTTTGGTCTGGTGGTTAAAGCGTTCACTTGGGAGGCACACGGTGAGGTCAAAGTAGCAGTTCAAATAGCTCAGGTGAGAGCACACCACTGTGGAATATCCAGTGGCTAGGTGATTCCCCTGGAAGGTACAAAATAAGGGTTTAAATCTCCATCGGGGGGAAGGAGTTGAAACCTAGTCTGCTATATATGGGAGTTACTGCATTAAAAAAACATATGGTGAGGTCTTCAGCTTTGTGGGGGTAGAGGTGAGTGGGGAAGACTAAGAAGAGGAACAGTTGTTGTCTCCTCGCTGCTGGTTTTGTGAATCTATTCCCTCTTCCAAAATGAAAAAAGAAAGTAATTCTAAATTCAGTCTGAATTTTGAAAAAATTTAGATTGACAGTGTTTTTAAAGTTTTAGCGATCGATTTCTTCACCAGAAACGTATTCAGATATTTGATGGAAAACACGTTGTCCTCCATGCAGGCTCGGATTAGGCTGGCAATTAAAGGTTGAATTAAAAATTTTTGCATGTATGAAGCTTCTCCTGCCCCAGATTCTTTTTTTTTTTAGCTCTTGAGTTTGAACTTTCTTTTAATATATGTATGTAATATACACTAATAACAGTTGTGCAGCTAGGATTGACTGCCATTTGAGAACTATTTACAGATTACATTCTCAGAGCTCATGGGGTGAGAAGGAGATATTACAGTAGAAGCTCTATTAAGTTAACATTTCAAATTGTGCAAGGTACATTCATCATATTTTTTAGCACAACAGAAAGGACTGGTCATGCGTTCTTATTTTTGGAGATGGTATCTGGACACAAAGAAGCCAGTATGGTTCATCTGGCAATATTAGCTTTGGATTTCTATGATATGACGGTTGTAAGCCTCCTATTTTAATGTAGTATTTTAGATTTCATTTTTTTATGTACTGCCTCCAATCGCATCTGAGTCTCTTTTATGAGAAAATAAATCGTTATACCGAATAACAGAAAAGTATACTTGAATTCCTGACTACTTGCCATCAGCATTGACCTGAGAATTCATTTGCTTTCCTGAAGATTAGATACAGATTTTTTTGTTGTTGTTTAAATTTGAACAAAGCGTAATTCACTTATGGTATTTAAGTCTTGTTTTTCTTTCGTTGTCACTATTTCGCTCCTAAAACCTTCATGTTTTTCTGACAGCATTCAGAAGCTCCAGGGATATCAATGACAAGTTAACTGGATGCAAATCTTTCAAGCAGAAGGTGGGTTTCAACAGCAAAAGGCTGGTAAAGCTGAAATGTTAAGCTAGAAACACAGCATGTCTTTGGATAAAGGAACAATTTCAACTTAATACAATGACTTCAATAATTTAATTTGCTGATTATATAAATGTTACGCATTCGGAACTATTCATTCTTAGGTCACCGCTACACGATATTGCTTGCTGGTCTGCACCTCTATATAGCACAGAGTCACCACCATTTAGTTCTTAACAAGAACATAAGAGCATGCTGCTGCGTTCATATAGCACTTAGTTTTCCTTATTTTTTCAAAATATGCCCACGTGCAAAAATAATACAATCTTTGCCATTTTGCCTGCTAATAACAAGGGTAAATCATGATTTTTTTTTCAATCTAGCTTTTTGCCAATGAACACGCTTATTTGCATAAATTGCGCTTCTCATGGGAAATCTATCTTTTTATGTTTCCCCTGGTCCATTCTCCCCCCAACATTCCCAAAAAAGTAAAACATCTTTTCCAGTTAAGGAAGTTCATTCATTTTTCAATTAAAATTTCTTGGGGGAGGGGGAATAAAGTTTTAGTATAGGAAACTCCCAATGTTTAACTGCCTCAAGAATCATCTTAATAATATTCAGCTTTGATGTGAATATTTAAGATCTGTAATGGAAAAAGAAGAATTATTGTTAAATGCTGTATAGTAATAAAATTTATGTTGTTCCTATCTCAGATATGTTCATGGAATAACAATTCAATGAAAAAGAGTACTATGGGGAAATTTATCCTCATGTGACTAACATGGAGCAGGTGTCAGTGTCGATAATAGTGGAATTTGTTATTCAGGTTTTATTTGTTGTTGCAACAGGTCGCTGACTACTGATAAACACACGGTGATCCAGAGGTGATTTTGCATAAACAATAACCTGAGACATTTGTAGAATTTTGCCTTTCAACTGTGTAACAACTATTTCACAAAAGAAAAATATGGCCAAATGTGCTTCAACTATTCTTTGAACATGTTCTGCATTAAAGTGTAGAAAAAGAACAAAACAAAACCGATTTTTCATTATGTTATTCAGAAATACTCATAAAAATGAAAATATGTTAATGCATTCAATAGATAAGAAAACTGGAAAAAGATTCAGGTTTCACTAATTACTTTTGTACAAGAATTCAGTTCAGAATCGTATTAGTTACGTTTACAGATGTAATTTTCCAAAAGCACTGTATGATTTGCCTGACTGCTCAGTAGTGAATGATAATTCGCCTTAGCTTGCTTTAATTTCAGCATCACCGAGAAGAAAGCGTTAATGGAAAACTCAATGCAGGCCAATGCAGCTTCCGTCACAGAAGAGAAAGTTTAGCACTCAGTCCTCTACGATCAGGATTGGGCACAGGAATTTATCAGAAATTGAAAAAACCAACAAACGGCAACAGCAAAAATCACATCTACAACACCGACGCAGACTATTTTCATCACATAACCCAATAAAATATTGTATTGCTAGGTTGGTTTTTAACTTTGAAATAGAAAAGGACAAAGTAAAAGTTTATGGCTCAGTTTGACAATATGCAGCCTTTTTTTGGTAGGAATTAGTTCAGAAACAATACAGTAACCCTTAGTGACTAAAAATAATTAGAGCAAAAATAATGAAGAAGTCAAAGCTAACATAAGAAGTAGTTTGGTGCTACACTGCACCATATTCTCATCCAAAAATGTTCACTAATTTATATAAAACCAGAAAAGTAACTAAATCGTTTCTGGGTTATTGGTCTCTTAATCTTGTATATTAATTCAGGTAATGTACCACTACAACTAACTTCCACTTAATTATTTTTATTTATGTACCATTAAACTCAATTTTCATTACTTCTGTCACTGAGCAAAAAGAGGAAGAATCCACTGTATTTGTGTTGTCATCTCACTTCCAGTCCTCTTAAGGCCCTTTTTTCATACTAAAGAGAGAATCTTTCGCAGTCTTTATTGTCAGTTTTTACTTCTTTAATTAGGAGTTTCTATCAGGACCTTTGCAGTGAACTCTTCGCATTTTAATAGACTTCTGCTTCATTACTCCAGCTGATTGTTCCGGAGTTTGTGCAGAACACATTCCCCATCTGCAAGAAAGCTGCTTTCGAGGTCTTTCGTACTCTGCCATAATCCCCCGGTAATTGCAAAGGATAAGCAAGCCTGAGAGGAGTTCTCTGGCTCTGCACCGCGCGTTCAATTGGACTTGGACGTTTCAGCTCAATTTGCTTCCCTTGAGCCTCAAACTTGCCCACAAAACCTGGGAGGTGCCAAAACACAAGAACCGAAAGGTTGTGACGACGGTAACTGTGTCTATACAAAGCATTGATTAAATGAAATAAAAAACACAGCTGGGGTAAAGGCGTTACGTTAGGAGCAGTTAAGTCCTCATTAGAAAAGCAGAGTTGACAGGGCTTAAACACACTTATTTTATGGCTGATAACCGTTAATCATCTTTACTGATTTTTTTTCTCCCCTAGGATTTTAACAGTGCTTTTGAACGTTCCTCTATAATTACTCATACGTTTAAAATGTTCTATTTTATTTTATTTTTTCTAGGGAAAAATGTGTCTTCCTGTCAAAGAGAAAGATCTTGCTAGATTTGTGACTTAGCTGCAGCTATTACTTCAGGTATATGACCCATGAGCTATCAGAAGTCACCCTTCCAATTATTGTACGTATAGAAAGGAAAAAGGTACAATACGTATCTTCACGAACACAAAAATCTTCTTTGTTCTATTATCTTTTTCCATCTCGGACTTTCCTCTATCTACTGCTTGTTGATCGAGAACAGACTTGTGTGGGTTTTTTTAAATCTCCAAAGGGCTACACCAGGTTCTTTCTGTAACTCAAAAGGAAAATTATAAGGGTCCAGACTACAGTAAACCACTCCCATATCCCTGATCTTGCCGCCGTCTAAAAAGCTTTAAAAAAAAGAAACTGCTGCATGCAGTTTGCTGCCGATATAACTGGTCTAAACTATGTTAAATAATGTCGGGGGACGAGAATACTCCAGAGTAAAAATGGTCTGATAATGATCCCTACTTTCGAGAGGACATCCATAATGTTCAGATCCATTTTGTTTAAAAGGTTGTGATACTCATTTCTCATGCTGTGGCAGTATATAAGATGCTTTCTGTTACCTGTTACCTTAAGCTTTCCGGCTCAATATATTCTGTGTTTTTCACCGTGTAGAGGGATATTCCCTACAAGCAAGAGGAGAAGCCAACATCTATTGGCAAAAATGAAACGAGACGAGGGAACTGTGCAAATGATTTTCCCCGTATTTCATCAGTGAGCTACAGCTGAAAGAAAATCAAACGAGTATCTTTTTTTTTCTCCTGATTTCTTTCATTGACCTGGTAAACTCTAACATAGATACCATTCACAGAAACAAGGAGAAAAAGATACCGCTAACGTGTTTCCTCACTTTTTGCTTAATAACACAGTTCGTCAAACAGTCATCAATTATATGGAAATCTCACCTTTACACTTCAGCGCTACCTGGAAGTTATTTAACGCCTATTTCTCAGGCTCTTTTAACTATAATACTGCAGGGAGTTTGTTGATAAGTATGTCTCTCCTGATGAAACTTTTTACTACTTTTAATAAATATTCATATACTCAATGAGCCAGAGACAGTAAAAATGATTCTATTCCCTGTTTGTTGAAGCAATTTACATGGGAGACCCAAGTCCTAATTACTATACTAATGAATATTTACATATTGCATACAAAGCGGAAATATATCAACAAAGAAAACGTGTGAAGGTGTTACGATTAAGGTACTTGCAGGAAAGGAGAGGAGATGCAGGTTCAAGTGAGATTTGCCTTCCCCTTCGACACGTGAGCTGATTATTTTGACAGCTTTTCCACGGAAGGAAATTCACCTCTCTGAATTCGGTTCATAAAATCATTTTGGATTTAACTTCTTTGTGGTTTCCATCTAAATTTACTGGTTTTAAATTAACTGTAATCACATATTTATGGCCAGAACATTCAACTAGACACACCTTTCAAACTGCTGGCAAGTGCACATAATGGAATCACACGTATCATACATACTAGAGTTTGAAAGAATGTGATGGTGTGCTCCCCTCTCTCCAGGCGCCACCTGATCTTTATCTCCTGTAACCCTGCCCAACGGATAACCACCCGTGGTGGTCACATGTAGTCGTGATGGCGGCATCCAGGGCTCAACGTGGTTTCAGGGAGACAGATAACAACACCATAGCCAAGGGCTATCTTGAGCAATGCTGGTTCTGTGGTCAATATGCAAATATGACGATAGGTCAATCATCTCACCCCCATAATTAGTGAACAGCCCAAGAGCCCTTCGAGCTCTCCTGAACAGCAGCGGGCTGCACGGCAGGATCTCCCCTTGAGTGGAGACGCCCTCAAGGTTAGTCCTTGAGGTTCAGGGATTCCTTGCCGCAACAGATCCTCGTTAAGTGACTAACAGCATGCAGAACTTTGAAATCTTAGCTAAGTGATAGAAAGGATTGACCAAGACTGGGACTAGGACTGGATCCAGCTGCACCCAGACTCCTCTCTGAGGAGGCGTTTAGAAAGCAAGGGGGTCCTTTCTGAATCCTTGTCTAAGGGAGGGTCTCCCTGACAGCTCTGTCTGACCCTGTCCTCTATGCAGTAAATAACCAAGCGTGCCTTGCCATCTCGAATCTTGTTAAAACACTGTTGCATTTACCATCAAACTTCGTTAAATCCCTGTTTAATATCAATAAATGTCTTGCTGCTTCTCTCTACGAGTGAAGTGCATCGCTCCTTCCGCGACAAAGAATTTCTCTGTGTTTCTGGAAACAACTGTAGGTAAAAGCTATTAAGAGACGTTCAGGGTTGAATTTGATAACATTATATTACCAGGTGCCACCTTCAGGTTCTGTCTTCACTCATAGTCACTATAAATTTATTTTAAACTATATTACATAATGCTTTGTTGATCATGAGCAACCTCCTCTTCTCTAGCACCCTGGAAGCCAGCGCATACTGAAGTGGGATGATACAAGGCACTTTGGAAAGCACTACTAAAAAAATAAAACAAACATAACATTCATCAATGACTTGGGTGAAGGGATGGAGTGTACCATCAGCAAGTTTGCTGATGACACAAAACTGGGAGGGGTGGCTGACACACCGGAAGGCTGTGCTGCCATTCAGCGAGACCTGGACAGGCTGGAGAGTTGGGTGGTGAGGAACCTCATGAAGATCAAAAAAGGCAAATGTAAGGTACCGCACCTGGGGAGGAATAACCCCATGCACCAGTACAGGTTAGGGAAAGTGGCTCTGCGGAAAGCGACCTGGGAGTCCTGGTGGACAACAGGCTAACCATGAGCCAGCAATGTGCCCTTGTGGCCAAGAAGGCCAATGGCATCCTGGGGTGCATCAAGAGGTGTGTGGCCATCAGGCCGACGGAGGTTCTCCTCCCCCTCTGCTCTGCCCTGGTGAGGCCGCACCTGGAGTCCTGTGTCCAGTTCTGGGCTCCCTGGTTCAAGAAGGACAGGGAACTGCTGGAGAGGGGACAGCAGAGGGCTGCAAAGATGATTAGAGAGCTGGAACATCTTTGTTATGAAGAAAGGCTGAGGGACTTGGGTCTTTTTAGCCTGGAGAAGAGAAGACTGAAAGGGAATCTCATCAATGCTTAAAAATACTTAAAGGGAGGGTGCCGGGAGGATGACACCAGTCTTTTTTCAGTGGTGCCCAGTGACAGGACAAGAGGGAACGGGCACAAACTTGACCATAGGAAGTTCCATCTGAACATGAGGAGGAACTTCTTTCCTTTGAGGGTGGCAGAGTGCTGGCACAGGCTGCCCAGAGAGGTGGTGGAGTCTCCGACTCTGGAGACATTCCAAACCCACCTGGATGCCATCCTGTGCAACCTGCTGTAGGTGACCCTGCTGTGGCAGGGGGGTTGGACTAGATGATCTCCAGAGGTCCCTTCTAACCCCGGTGATTCTGTGATTCTGAGATAACGGGGTAACGTATGGCTGTTTCAGTACAGCCTCTGCAGATTGCCAACAGGCTGTATACATCTAACAGTGAAGGTGCATGCATTTGCTTCCTTTAATAAAGGACTTATTAGGGACTACTTTTTTTTTCAGTCTTCTAATCCATCTGCTAATAAAGTACCATTTAACTCTTGATAAAATTCCTAGTAATGGCTGCAAACATACATTTTATGCTTGCGCATTTTATGTCTAAATATTTTGATAGTATTTTCCTCTGGATTATCCTTCGTTATCCTCGCACAGAGCTTGAAGATACTCACCAAAAAATTTAAAACAAACAAAAAGCAACCCAGCCCCAAGTCATCAAGACCTGACTGGGATCAAAACACAGAAGCTCAGTGTTCAGAGAAGCCTTTACCACTACCTAAACACTTTTTCCTTAACTTGGTATAGAAAAAAGGAAGTGCAAAACAGCCTCAAAAAGTACAATAGAAATGGTAAAACTAAATTAGCACAGAAAGAAACCACAGAATGAATTCCTGTAACTGATGAAAGGTGACACTTAAATGCTGAAAAGCAAAAGCCCCAAAGGAACTTGAACACTTTGTAGAATATTATAGCTTTGTTTATTACAGTGTTACCGTAAAGGCAAGGGACCAACAACCCTTACGAGTTGCTCTTTGAGAAAAGGAATGTGGGAATTTTGGAAGTAAAAGGCTAGGATTTGTGCGCTACTTCCCAGAAATACACAAAATTGTGCCTGTTTGCTACACATACGTCACTTAACTGACAAAAGTGGGTACCAAATCCAGTGTTGAAAGTACGAGAGCAAAGACTACCTTATTAAATCCATGAGGGTTTTTTTTTTTAAATCAGATTTCTACAGTAGGCTAACTAAGAGTTTAACGTTGGTTTAAATGTGTGCCATGCAGCTGGGTCTTGTAGTTAAATGGTTTGTTAGCAGAGGTTAGGTAGTACTTCATATTACAAAAATTTTAATTTTTAGATTCGAAATCATGATTATTAGGTTTTTGAAGCATGGCATTCTAAGGGAGATTAAAAAGGGGGAAACCCAAGAAGAAACTCCCTATACAAACTTCCCTTTTTAGAAATGGAAATAAGCACTTTTTTAAACTTCACTTGCATGGAAATCACACTGTTAGGAGAGGCTAAAATATAATATATTTTCCCTAAACGTCTCTTCTTGTACCTCACTGGAGCCCAGAGTATTTTGACTAAAACAAATTGCATAAAGGAATTAATATGGGGACATTGCATATGCTTAAAAAGCTTGTTTAGTTTCAAATTGTACATATATTTATCATAATTAATTACAGTAGCTAACTTTTAAGCTTAACGTTTAAGATAAAACAAAACAAAAACCTGGCATAATTCCTTGCAATGGTATTTTGTGTACATGCTTTAAATTTTCTCTGGTTTTAAACAGATATAATTTTCAAAGAATGCATTTACTAAAGGAAAAAAAAAAGGAAATTGTGGGACAAAAATGCACAAAAAAATACTGCGTATAGCATTACAGCAGCTCTTCATCTGCAACATGAAGATAAAATTCTCTCCTACAGTTATCCACAGATTTCAGACTGGATACGATGCTAGATAGAATCATTAGATATTCCTTGGACACCCCCTTTATATTTCACAGAAATAAATCCTCTAGCCATTAAAAATGATATTGAAGCTTTCAGTAACTCCAATTTTATCAGGATTTCAGACACAGCTTATTAGCAAGAACAAAAATTAAGAAATCTATTAAAAAAATTGATTAGTGAATTATATATTTTTCTATAGTGTATATAATCAGCTTTGTATCTTGGTGAAAAGTCAGAAAAATTAACTGATGCTACATGGTGAACTTTACTAGTACTGATACTAGAATATGATTGGGGTTTTTTTTCCCCTAAGTAATTTTCCCTATCCCTTCCCATCTTTTATCATCCTCGCCCCCCCTTCCCCTGTTAATTTCTATTCTTCTAAACTGGTTAAGTGGTTGTACGCTCTCTCTGTTTGTTTTCTGTATGTTCGCATATCCCAGAAAACTGTATTACCTGCCTGCCACACTAAAAAGGTAAAATCAACGATAATCTGTTAATTTTTGCCCATCACTGTCCTATTAAAATTCAGCAGAGCATCGTTCACAAAATGATTCATGAATTTTAGGTCTTTCAACTCAAATGCTTGAAAAAGAAAAAAAAAACCAAACCCTTCTAAAATTTAAATATATTTATTTTATCTTCAAGTATTGTAGTAAGTGGTGTCTCTTGTGGTCTAGTTATTGGCAAGAGAGAAAAAGGTCAGGTTCTTACAATTGAAACAGTTATCTGTAAAAGGAAATTACTGTGCGTATACACACAACATATAAATATAATCCCTACTTAAGTCATATTCACATTATACATGGAGACTCCTGCGTTCATATGTAAAGACCTGTCTGGAAGAGTTTACAAATTGCTACTTTATTTATTTCCATCACAGCGTCTGTGGTGTTATTTCTAATTTTCTTTGCTCCTGCGAAGCAGCATAGTGAACTCTTAAGGGAAAAGAAAACATACAAATGCTATTACGGCACACATTTCTAAGCCGCAGGAAGTCTGTAGTAAGTGTCAGAGATTGATCAGGATTTTATTGCACATATAAACAGCCGCTATCGGATGTACTGTGCCAAAGGGTCAGGTGGGCATCATCCCTGCTGGATGTTTAACCGCCTCAGATTTTCAGAAAGGTTAACAGCGAGCTTAAATTATTGAAAAAAACACCCCACAAAATTACTGAAATCTTTTCAATACAAGTTAATCTCTAAAACCAGAATAAAACCAGAAATCCTCTTTCTTTCCAAAGGGAATGGAGTGGCGAGCTGAATATATGAAAAGATACGAACTGTTAAAACTAAGTGCAGTTACACAAAAATTAAAAATACACACGTGCGTATCCCTACCCTGACGCATAAAAGACGTGCATGTATACCACAGGTGTCAGAAACGCACCACAGAGCTCGAGGGCATGTTTTTAACCATTAAAATGTATGAGCGGGCTGCTAGCAAGAGTTCTTCATTTAAAGTGCTTCATTTAAACACTGACAAAATTGCGTGAAAATTCCTGGAAACTTTCAGAATTTACGCTGCAATTATTGTATATATCTTGGTTATTTTGTGTTCAGTACCGAGATTAATTGATTAAGAACCCCTTTAAGTATGACAGCGCTGAATTCATACGAATGAGGTACACTTCTAAGTTACAATAATAAACTCCTTAGTCTAGACTATCAGCGTTTCTGAGATCAGCTAGAGAGCTCGGACTAAAAAAAGGCCACTGCATTGTGCCAGACTTGCATGAAGTCACTGCTTTGTACCAAAGAGCTTCACTGCAGAAACTAAGGAATTCAGAATAATTACAGAACCCTATTAAGATAGTGTGAATTGAAAGGAGGTGGATATAGCAATGCCGCTACATTTGCAGCAAAACAAGGTCCTTTGAGTCATAGTTTTCTTTTCCCTCAACTCATTTAAACGTGTAACCGCATTTGAAAGCAGAATCACACGCGCATCGGCTGTTACAGAGACAGACTTTTGGGACTGTCTCGCAAATCATGTGAGAATTTGTCTTTCTGACGGAGTGTTTGTCACTGACAATTACCTTGATGCCTAGCCAATATTCAGAATACCACTAACACGCCAACATACATACCCTGGAGCGTACGGCTGAAGGAAGAATCACACGACGTGAATCATATGATTACAGATGTCTTTCAACTACTTATAAAACCTAACGATTTGGTGAATTTGATCTCAATCAGAGAGGAAAACAATAAT
Source organism: Burhinus oedicnemus (assembly GCA_008921705.1). Classification (NCBI taxonomy): domain Eukaryota; kingdom Metazoa; phylum Chordata; class Aves; order Charadriiformes; family Burhinidae; genus Burhinus; species Burhinus oedicnemus. Next base: position 1,453,674 of record VFFE01009208.1, read on the forward strand.
AAACAAACACGCACAGTCTGCTGTTCAGCAACACAGAAAATGCCTCGGTGCTTAATAGGATTGTAACAAGTTTGTTTTCAGATAAATTGTGGACAACAGTCATAACGAGGTCTTGGCTAAACAGCTTTTTTAAGCATAAGAACTATTTTGAAAAGAGTGTCTTTAAATATTAGGTTTGTCATTATGAATACGATTAGAATCATTGAATGGTTTGGGTTGGAAGGGTCCTTAAAGATCACCCAGTTCCAACCCCCTGCCATGGGCAGGGACACCTCCCACTAGACCAGGTTGCTCAAAATGTAGGCAATTAGGCAATGCAGAGAAAATATATATTTTTGCAAACCTGTAACTGTTTTTTCTACATATAAGTAATCTCCACTTATGGCTTAAGTCTCAAATTACATCAACCTTTTTTCAATCCTTTATTGCAGTTAACTAGGTCTGGGTTGTTTTGTTGGGGTTTTTTTGTTTGGTTGGGGTTTTTTTGTTGTTTTTTTTGTTTGTTTGTTTCTTAAAAACTCTCTTGTATACAAAAAAAGTAAAAAAATTCTTAATTCAGTGGCAATACCATCTTTGAAAGATACTGTGGCTCAGCATACTCGTTTTAGATTTGCATAAACTTTGCTTGTTCTTGTTGGAGAAAAGAACTTGTCTGACTAAGAGAAAGTAAAAAACAAGCAAAAAAATGTCAGATAGTGGAGTTCTGCTGTATAAAAAGGTTTTAATTATGAAAATGCCATAAAGTTATCTTTTCTCCAATACTCTCAACGCTCTAAAATCTTCCTCAAAATGCTCCCTAGTGAATTCAGAGATAAGGACATTCATAAAAGAGTTAAACTCAAAAGAAGTATTACCTTCCAGCAACTACTTTTCCCTACTGTAGTAAACAGACAACATAAATTTAACCAAACCAAGTATTCAATAGACAGGTTTTAAAAATGATAGCTTTCTCTGCTTGAAGCATGTTCATGACCCCATTAATATGAATGAAAGTTAACCATGCACAGGAGGAAAAGAATACATTTTCCGTATCTATACTTGCTCTTTGGAATCTTTGAATATTTCATTTCAATAAATATATTTTAGGAAGATGTCTAGTTTATCAGAACAAAGGCTTTGGTTTCTCTTTTAAAATTACTGAGGCGCAAGATAAGACCAGAAAAGTTCACCCGGCCATGTATATTTTACTGCAAACATGTCATTTTAGACATCTTTCAAAGATGTATCTGGATTTGAAAAGCAATCCTACTGAGGTATTGTTTGCCACTGCTCATTGACATATTCATGTAATGTAAAATCAATCAAAACCAAAAAGCACTTAAATATAAACCCAAAACTAAACTAAAAAAAGCTACTTACCTGATATGAAAATATAAGGTCGCATCATTTTTTTTTTCTAGAACTTCTGGGTTTAGAAAGTTGAGTAACCGAATTTATGTTATGATCACGGAAAGATTTAAACTCCTACGGCAGTATCAGTTTCGAGATTTAACTCATTCATTTGGGAACCCTTCTATTTGGATAGAGGAGTAAGTGAAGCTATTAACAAAGAGTAGATGTAGGTAACAGCAAGGAAGTAGTGTGAACTTGAGAATTAAAGCTAAACTTCCTAAAGGGTGACATGAAAGAGATTTACTTTTTCACAAAAGGGATGACTTTCAGGTTCCTAAATATCTTTCATAACCTAAGGATTCCAAAAGCCTCTAAGTGTTTTCAAAATTATACTCTTACTTGCTACTGTTTAAAATTTTATATCAATTACATTAACTTTTATCAAAATGGGAATGACAGAATCATGGAATATTGGAGGTCGAAAGGAGGAAGGGAAGTTTGGAGGTCACCTGGTCGAACCTGCCTACGCAGAGCAGAGACAACTTAGGTCAGGTTGCTCAGGACACCTTGTGAGCAACCACTTCACTGGCTTCTGATTACCTCCAAGGTTAAAAATGTAGCAGCCTCTCTGGACAGCCCGCTGCAATGCTTGACCATCCTGGCTGTGAAACTCGTTTTTCCTAATATTTAGTAGGAGTTTGCCTTGTTGAAAGCTGTGGTCCTTGCCTCTCATCCTTTTATGATTCAGGAGATACTCTGACCACAGTTTGGGTCCATATTGTCCATCTTCTCCCTATGTGCTTATTTGGTAGATGGAGACAGCAGTAAGAATCCCCGCTTAGCACGATCATGCTATGTAAATGAAAAGCATAAGACAAATCTATCATTTTATTTTTACATGCCAATTTGATATGCCTAAATTAAGCATTCAGATATTTTTGCATCCAAATCTTTGCTATAATTCTGCCTAATATTTTGAACAGAGAGTCACCCACATCAGCATTTAAAATAACATGCGGAATTTGTAAAATACGTATGCAGTTGTAATTATGAGGTTAGACAAGGAGGATGATGTTTAAAGCAAATATTAGAATTAGAAAAAATACGTACAAAAGTGCCAATCAAAGCAGTAAATATTTGCAGTGGGGGAGCACCTGCAACTTTGTAGCTATCATATCAAAGTTGTATATAAAGCCATCATATCAAAGTTGTATATAAATTTTTATTTCGTTACTTTCTTTTTAAACATTGCTAGCAGATCAAAGCCAACAATATTTTGGCAGCCTAAAATTACACTCTTCTGACCTTGACATTAGTATTCAACAGCACTGATGAAAGAATGACAGCTTCTCCATCCTACTGGGTGATCTTGCGAGCTTTTACCTTCATGACTATGGAGTTTCTGTCAAATATGCTTCCAGTTGAATGATCACATTCTTTTGAATTATGAAGTGGCTGAAAACTGTGCTAATTGGGTCCATATTGATGTCACTCAAAGATTAAGTAGCCTTAATACTCTTCAAAGTTATATAAATACTTGTAATTTTACTGCATGTTAGCTGTAGTATATATTTGGCTTGAATGAATCATTTGCGATACCTAGAGAACGCATGTAAGCAATTACTTAAAAATTTTTAGTAGTTTTAATGTATTAAAATTAGAAGTAAGGATAAAATTTCTGAAAGTAAGGAAAAAACAGTTAAATACAAATAAAAAACCGCAGTGATTAGAAAAAACATACGTAGGCTTTTACGTGTTGTGCTATGTAAATTAGAAAGACAAAAGGAAATGCTGAACTGCAAAGCAGTACACATTTATAGGGAACCTGAGTTCTGGACAAGAATTATACTGTTCTTGAGTACGCTGAATAATTATCCTATGATAGTCTCAAATAAGCCATTACGCCTAACTTCAGTGAGTTGCATTACCAGCTCTTAGAATTAAGAACAATGAAGTTTAATAGAGGAGCATTGGGTTGTGCCATGGAAACCTTTAGTCTTTCAAAGCTCAGAAATCTGCTTCACCTACTCGGAACCTGAATTATAAATATTGCCAAATCCACAGGAATAGCTGTATAAAGAATTATCCCGGCACATCCATTGATAACATAATCTTTGATAATGAAACAAAGTTTCAAAAGGATAAAATGACCAAATGTGTAATTTTTGAAATTATACTTAGCTGTAAGAGTTAACAGCTCAGCCATTCACTAGTTTGACCCTGTAATTTACCCAAATTTTGACATAGGCTGTAAAATTCTTAAAGGTACAACTTTCCTGCTTTGGTTGCTTAGATGATGTTTAGCCATTTAGAGCAGGCATTTTCAACATCTTGTTCCTTTTATAGCTTAAATGGAATTCTGTTTCTCCTTCCTCTGCTTTGTGTACAGTCCTAGGCTAGGAAATGGAATATCCCATGGTATAGATGATATCTGTGTCATTTCCTTTTCTCTTTATCCTTGAAGGTACATATGACTTCTATGACATAGCTTAACACCGTTCTGAATTTCGATATTTGGATTTTTTTTAAAATGAAATTACATACATATCTTGGGATATAACAGAAAGTATGACACATACATGATTTTTTTTTTCCCATACTGTATCTGAAGACAGTTTAATCTTTACGGTTGATAGAGACTGAAGATCCTACAGTGCTCATTAAAGTGTATGAATTTGTAGAGCGAATACACACAAGTGGTTTTAGTCGATTCTGCTCAAGTGGCTTAGTCATACCAAATATCTTACTCCAAAACAGTCAAGTTAAAATTACCCTTCTGTTGTACTTTTGTATGCTTATGTTCCTCTGTGACCTTCGCTTCATACACTTTGATCACTCTGGTTTGCATGCAGGAAGCTATTAGGAGCCACACTAGTCCTATGCCCGTTTTAGATTACTGGGTGGATGTTCTGAAATGAATCTCAAGTATCTGATGTTACATAATATCTCTTTGCATTGTAAGAAGAATTAGTAAATTTTTACTTTTTATTTCTAGGATTATTTTTTTTCAATTTTTTTTACATAACTCGTTAGATAATTTGACATAACTTTGCAGTGTATACGTTAGAAGGTGATGAAAAAGTGCATTTTCTTATATAAAAATGTGCAGACTGTTTTTGATCAAAAGAGCATTGCTTTGTCTGTTAATTCATTAGCAGCATAACCCATCTGCTGGCCAAATGTTAGGGCAGAAATCTTTTCATATTTCTGAAAGAGAATAGAGCAAGCTAGTTAGAAAGATCAAATGTTCAATATTCCTGTATCACGCGGGGAGATTCTCCTGCATCTCAATAGTTATCAGCATCTCAATAGCATCTCAAGAGTTATCAGCATCTAAAGGACAGGATAAGCCTGGAAGTTTTGTTTGTGTTTTTTAAAAAATGAAAAAAAAATTTGGGAGAGAAGGCAGAAATGATAGAGCTGAAAAATCAGCTTGGCTCCTCCAGCTCCTTTCTAAGACAGTAAATACAATGGTGATTCCATTTGTTCACTTTCTTAATAAAAATTATCACCATGTAATAACTGCATTGGGAAACGGATCCAGCAGTACAAGTAGGGGTGCATTAACTCCTGCATCTCTACGCTTGTAGACACCTGACTACGGATGCAATCCAAAAGCTTAGCAAGGTACCTCTGTTCACTTGCAAATGGGAAAGCCGGACACTTTTGGGTGGAATACAACAGAACAGCATGGAGAATGAAGAGGGGAAGAGCTACTGGAAGCAGAGCCATCAAAAACTAGCCCAGAGCGTGGTTCTGGGGACAGAGGCCATCCCTGGCTCCTCCTTCTATTATTCAGGATTTTAGGGAGACACTTTCAACTACTTAGGATCTATTCTCTCAAATGCTTGCATACCTGCACTCTCATCTTTTAAAGAACTGAACAGGGCTTATTTTCTCCATTTACAATGCGGGTACTTTTAGTTGAGGAGCTGACCTTTAGAACAGCAGCTGGAGCCTTACTCAAAGTGGAAGAGAAAATTCAAATCCTTGCTGTTACTGAAAGGCTTAAATCCACAGATTCTATCTCCTTGGAAGGCATCATATCCGGGTTTTCAGATGGTTAGAGACAGATTTATGGTTAATAGATGAACAGAAGAGGAAAAAAACCACTAAGATCCCAGTCAAAATGTGCCATTGGGTGACACTCCTCCCCCAAGACAACTGGCCTTCCCAAGTCCTTCAAGAGTCACTGTACCAGCATGAACGAAAACCACTCAGACATCTCATGCTTTGTTGGCCTTGGAGAGTCCAAGCCCAGAGTCTGTCTGAACACCGTGTAACGTAACACAGAGAGGTAGCCCACAGCTCAGAATCTGTGACTTTCAACAGAAGGTACCTGATTCTATGCCAGAGAAGCTCGTAAATAATAATAGTAATAGTCAGGCAATAGCAATCTAGGGGTTTTCAATACATAAATGCCAGATTTAGATTCCTGTAGTCCACCTGAACTCCTGTTTAGGTAACAAAATAGGATCTCTATGACTTGCTTTTAAAATCCATTATTAGATATAGCACCTGACTCCCAGCATCACTAAAGCTCTAAAGGTTAACTCTGTATAGCTCACTTCAATTAAAAACATGTTCTTCCTATCACAGACACATCTCTTTTTCTGTACAATCAGCAGCTTTCAGCTTTTTCTGTATTATCTCTACGAGAGAGCTTGATAACTTGATAATTTGTTAATGACATAATTGCTTCTTATAAAATCTATCAAGTCTACTAACCCCTAATTGTCACTCTCTGCAGCTCATTTTGAAACTGAACTCAGGAGATTATATTGATTATGGGAAAAGAGCCAGATGTTGTTCCCATTGAAAGGGTGGGTGGAAAAAGACACTGATGAAAGCCTAACTCAACTAATAAAATATGCCAATAGCTTATTTTATAGAGAGCCTTTTCTAACAATAAATCAAAAAGAAAATTTTCATTCGAATGTGAACAATTAAACATCCTAAAATATTTGCAGATATGTCATAAGCCTGACGTTAATTAGATTTTTGGTTTGATTGTGGTTTGGGGTTTTTTTTGTTGTTTTGTTGTTGTTGTTATGTTTGGCTCGTTGTTTTTTTGTTGGTTTTGTTGGCTTTACGTTTTAAAGCTAAACGTATAATTAAGAAGAAAACAGCAAAATACCCGCTAAAATTGTATAGATCACTTGAAACTGGTTTTACTTGGCAAAATAAATTTCAGCATTAACTTGCCTATGCTTATATAGAGGAAACTGGGTACTTATTCTAGCAGCAGCTAGTTTGTAGATCTCATTTTGCTGACCGGATGCAGTATCTAAGTGCCTCCCTCCAGTTAACGTATCACAGACGACTGCGCTATATTCAGCTAACGTCCAGCCACAGTAATACTTGACATTATGAACTACATTTTTCATCTCTACAGCTAATGATGAGCTCGCTTACAATCCTTTCTCCTTTTAAGTAGTATAAATGATAAGATTATTAGTTCAAAATCTTATTATTGGTAGCCTTTAGAATAAAATCACATGGTAATTACCGCTGCATTCAAAGGCTTGCTTTTTTTTTTTAATCCTTTTTAATCAAAAAAAGAGAAACAAAAAAAACCCAACAAACTGGCAGGCTTTTACGAGTAGCAGCGATTACATTTTGAAGTAAAATAACCGATGTTGACAAAGTTTCATGGTACAAAGCTGAATCATGATATACCTTCAATAATTTTATAGCTAGAGTCTCCTAGAGTGGATACAACCAGAATTTGCATAACCAGAAACAAATGTTTTGTCCCAATACAATGTATTTTTAAACTATTCACAAATATATAAAAGAATCTGATTCTGAACAGTATTTTGGCAACTAAAATAATACTGAGATTCCAGGTGCCTGCAGGTACATTGACCTAGGGATTTTTTTAGGCAAGCCTTAGTTTGCTGTTCACACTCAGTTACTTTAAATGCACCGCTGTGGAACAAAACCTAATATGGTCCAGAAAGACCTTAATATATCCTGATCCTCATCAGTATCTTGTTGGGTTTCCAAAGGAAACATTTGCAATTTTAAATACATTTGTGGGTTTTGGAATGAGTAGTTGCAGGGCTGTGTTGAGTGTTGACTGTGAACATTGTCTGGACGACAAGTGGCAAAATGAAGGAGTGGAATATGAACCTAGGATCCATTCATGTCAAACGCAACTTTGAACCTCTGGTACAGTCTCCAAGTTAAAACATTTCCTACTCATTAGCTCTTGAAGGCTCTTTACTCAACCTGGAGATTTTTCATCCTCTTAACTTCTAATCAGCCATTACAGAACAAATCTGGGTTCTTAATCCTGCATCCTACCCGATGCATAACATCAGCTATTGCAGTACCTACTTAAACATGTATTGGATATGTCCGGAAGTGCTTTAAAAAACTACATTGCCTGTGCCTACAGATTGCAAAGCTTCTTTAAAGGTTTGAACTACGAAAACACCTAGAACTTGGAACCGATTAAATTTATGGAGAAGTGAAAAATAAAGATAATCATAGAACTATAGAATGGTTTAGGTTGGAAGGGACTTTAAAGATCATCTAGTTCCAGCTCTGCTGCCATGGGCAGGGACACCTTCCAGTAGACCTGGTTGATGTCGGCAAACTCACTGAAGATGCACTCAAATCCCAACTCATCCATGCAGGCCTCCTGGCTTTTTTGCCTGAATTCTTTGTCGGGATACATCGCTCCTGAGCTTGGAGGAGGTGATCCTTGAATACCAGCCAGCCTCTTTGGGCCCCTCTCCCCTCCAGGGCTTTATCCCATGCCTGTCCTTCCTGAAGGGCCTGTATCCTTCCATTCCAACACTCCAGTCATAGAAGCCATCCCACCACGTCTCTGTGATGCCAATGAGATCACAGCCCTGGAGGTGTGTGAATGTCTCGAACTCTTGTTTGTTCCCCATGCTACATGCGTTTGCATGGAGGCACTTCAGCTGGGTCCCCGTTGAAGTGGACTTACTGGCTGGAGTGGCTGCAATTCCTTTATGCTGCTCTCCAGGTGCCCTTCCTTGGAGGTGTTCTACCCTTGTTTCCCCGTTGGCTCCTGTTACCCCAGGAGCCCCTGGCTCGTCTCCATAAGACTTTGAGTGTCCTGTGGGGTACCCAGCACATCTTGGAGCAACAGGCTGAGGGCCCTCGCTAGCGGCCCATCCCTCAAAACTCGGTGTGTCATCCCTTGGCTTGTCACTTGGCTAATAATACCCACCTCCCCCATCACGTCTAGTTTAAAGCTGGGTCAATGAGCCCCGCTAGCTCACGAGCAAAGACCCTCTTCCCCCTTTGAGAAAGACGAACTCCATCCGACGCCAGCAAGCCTGGCGCTGTGTAGGCCATCCCATTGTCAAAAAACACAAAATTGGGAGATGACGCCAGCCATGGAGTCATGTATTAACAGACTGAGTGGGCCTCTTTCTTCTACTTGTAACTGGAAGGAGAGAAGAAAAGACAACCTGCACCCCGGATTCCCTTACTAACCGTCCCAAGGCTCTGAAATCTCTTTTAATCACCTTTGGGCTATGTGTTGCCACTTCATTACCACCCACATGGAAGAGCAGCAGCGAGTATTAATTAATTATAAAGCCAAAAAGTTGTGGAATTTACTCTGTGCTTCCTGCACTAAGACCACACCTTCCAGAAAAGTCTTTCAAAAGGACAGCTTGTATTGGTCACAGGACTCAGCGTTGGTTTTACCACATTCCTAGATAATCTGCTAGAGTAGTTTGACCGTTAAAATAATGTTACATTTTGCAACGGGCTTGGTTAAATCAATGTATTTTGTCAATGTAGCCAAATATTATGTTGCCCCCGAACCAAGAGCATCAGAAATGGTCTTCAGACTGTTAGTTCTCACTGACGCTTCGGTTTTTCCCATGCAGCGACTTCAGCATATTGTCCTCCTATCCTACGCGTATCTTTTTGCATTGGTTATACTAGATTCTTAATAACAGTGAGATTTTTCTCAAATTCTAATAGAAATAAAGACAATGATACAGCAAAATTTTGCTGCTCTAACGAGCTCTGAACTGTCACTTAGGCTTGCCAAGCTGCAGCTGCTGCTGTCCTTAATATCACAGCATTTTGACACCCCCTAGTAAATTCTTTTTAGTTACAGAGAAGTATGAGCAGAATTCTCCTAGAACAAAATTTCTTATACCTCAATGGAGTTTGGAGCTGGTTCTAACTGAGTTTTATCAACCTACAACAAACAAAACCCGGTTACGCTCAAAGATTTACAGAATAAATTTAATTTTATTTTATAACTGTAAAAAAAACCCCAAACCCAAAATGGTATTTCTGGATGATTTCTGTGTTATGCAGGAGGTTTTTTGAACAAAAAAACGATAAACACTAATCTTTATTCCAATCAAGTAAATAAATGTATAACCCACAAATCCTGTGCTGTCACCTCCTAGTGTCTGTGCCAGGAGTCCTGGGCGTTTATTTGTGCTCTCATGACAATATATCTTGAGCATTCCTAAATACATGGTTTTATCTCTTAGCAGATCATGAAACTACCAGTAAAAACCAAAACCAACAAAACAAAACAACCAAACAGCATTTTTTTGTTGCTGGTCATGAAGTCAGAAAGAAGCAAATTTAACTTTTGCTACAGAAAACCTGTTGAATGAAACTGAAGGAAAACCTCATGAGTACCAGCACAGTGTCTTAATCACAGGATAGCGATAAAACTGAATGTTGAAGAGGAAGCAGAGTTTCTTCCATAAGCAAACAACCCTTCCTCTGTGCATTCAGAGCTGGAAACTCTGTCCTATAACTTACTTTTGGGAAAAAAAAAAAAAAAAAATTACGTGCGTCCCAGATTCCCTTACTAACCGTCCCAAGGCTCTGAAATCTCTTTTAATCACCTTTGGGCTATGTGTTGCCACTTCATTACCACCCACATGGAAGAGCAGCAGCGAGTATTAATTAATTATAAAGCCAAAAAGTTGTGGAATTTACTCTGTGCTTCCTGCACTAAGACCACACCTTCCAGAAAAGTCTTTCAAAAGGACAGCTCGTATTGGTCACAGGACTCAGCGTTGGTTTTACCACATTCCTAGATAATCTGCTAGAGTAGTTTGACCGTTAAAATAATGTTACATTTTGCAACGGGCTTGGTTAAATCAATGTATTTTGTCAATGTAGCCAAATATTATGTTGCCCCCTAACCAAGAGCATCAGAAATGGTCTTCAGACTGTTAGTTCTCACTGATGCTTCGGTTTTTCCCATGCAGCGACTTCAGCATATTGTCCTCCTATCCTACGCGTATCTTTTTGCATTGGTTATACTAGATTCTTAATAACAGTGAAATTTTTCTCAAATTCTAATAGAAATAAAGACAATGATACAGCAAAATTTTGCTGCTCTAACGAGCTCTGAACTGTGACTTAGGCTTGCCAAGCTGCAGCTGCTGCTGTCCTTAATATCACAGCATTTTGACACCTCCTAGTAAATTCTTTTTAGTTACAGAGAAGTATGAGCAGAATTCTCCTAGAACAAAATTTCTTATACCTCAATGGAGTCTGGAGCTGGTTCTAACTGAGTTTTATCAACCTACAACAAACAAAACCTGGTTATGCTCAAAGATTTACAGAATAAATTTAATTTTATTTTATAACTGTAAAAAAAACCCCAAACCCAAAATGGTATTTCTGGATGATTTCTGCGTTATGCAGGAGGTTTTTTGAACAAAAAACCGATAAACACTAATCTTTATTCCAATCAAGTAAATAAATGTGCTGTCACCTCCTAGTGTCTATGCCAGGAGTCCTGGGCATTTATTTGTGCTCTCATGACAACATATCTTGAGCGTTCCTAAATACATGGTTTTATCTCTTAGCAGATCATGAAACTACCAGTAAAAACCAAAAAAAACCCCAAAACAAAACAACCAAACAGCATTTTTTGTTGCTGGTCATGAAGTCAGAAAGAAGTGAATTTAACTTTTGCTACAGAAAACCTTTTGAATGAAACTGAAGGAAAACCTCATGAGTACCAGCACAGTGTCTTAATCACAGGATAGAGATAAAATTGAATGTTGAAGAGGAAGAAGAGTTTTCTTCCATAAGCAAACAACACTTCATCTGTGCATTCAGAGCTGGAAACTCTGTCCTATAACTTACTTTTTTTTTTTAAAAAAAAAAAAAGGTCCAAACCAAACTAGAAAGGATTCAGACAACAGAAAATAGGGGGTTTCCTGCAGTGACATAAAGAAACAAGGTTCACATTTCTCATGTCACCACTACCATATCCCTCAGCACCACATCTGCCCGGCTTTTAAATACCTCCAGGGATGGCGACTCCACCACTTCCCTGGGCAGCCTGTTCCAATGCTTGACAACCCTTTGGGTGAAGAAATTTTTCCTAATATCCAATCTAAACCTCCCCTGATGCAACTTGAGGCCATGTTACTTAAGCCGCTCTTCATTTCAGTCATTCCTTCTTGACTTACAGCTACCTCCAGAGTCTGCAAGACTCTCCGTAGGCTCATGAGCATTGCAAGTCCAGCTGTTCTTTGCAAAGCATCTACCTTTTCACTCCACCCCAGCAGAAGGGCTAGAAAAATCAACCACGTTTTCCCCAACTGTTAGTTTATTTTCTGTTTTTGTTTAAATGCTTGCAATCTCTTGGTTCCACCCCAATTTGATTAGTGGTGCAAGGTCTTGATAAGCAAAAGTTGTCATTGATATAAAATGAGGTGAGTGGTGATTAAGGCTAAGTGGATCTGTTAATTCAGCAACACTTTAGAATGACTGAACATGAATAAAATGGCAAATTGCAATTACATTCCTAAGAGACTACATATGAAATCCATATTAATACCACATTAGTTCATCATGACTAACATTATTATAGCTAATATTAAATGATAAAATAATGACTACCTACTTATAGAATTACCATTCCTAATCTTCCTCCTAGACAGAATATAATTATGCTTCTCTAGAAAGAATGCAAAGTTTTTCCTTTTTAAGTGATTATTTAGGCATAAAATACGGTTTTCAGCTGACTCAGCATGCATAGCCTCATGCATGATTTTCTGAGGTAAACAGCATAAATGAGCAGGAGATTTACTTATTGAAATTTTGAGGAAATAATTGTGTTTCTGTTTAATTTAGAAAGAGGTATTTACATTCCATTCTAACATTTAGGAAATAAAAATGAAAATGAGCAAAAATAGCTCCATAGATACGATTTATCTTTTAGGTAGAATAGATTTAGCATTTTTCATGGTCTTGATTTCTCCCATGTACCATACAATATAGAACAGTAATGTTTGTACTATTTCAGGGCCTAGAAGTTCTAAAAAACCCCAGCCAACCAACCAACGAGGAGTTCAGACAGCAATTAAACACATGAACAACAGAGGCTACCAGACCGTGTCTGGGGACACTGGCCTTCCACATATTTAAGGTTTTAGGTTTGGTTTCCAAATTACATCTACAGAAGGAAGAAAGTGAACGCAGGATTTTTTGAGCCCTAAGGCCAGTGTCTTAATTATAGAATTGGTTTTCTACAGTGTTTACAGGTTTTACATCACGGAATTGAGAGTCTTGGGTGAGTGACGGCTTTAGCGAAGAGATTTTTGTAGTAATAACCCATGACCAAAAGGAAACTATGTGTAAAAGAGAAGGGGAAATATAGAAAAGCTACGTGACTTTCCATCGAGTGGGATGCTGCAGTAAAGCTCTGAGTGCTTTTGAAAGGCCTGATTCAGAGGTGGCTTTCACAGAAGCATTTGGGAGACTATAATTTTGTGTAATTTCTGAGGGAGTTAGTAGCGTGATTAAGAAGAAGAGAGAAAACACAAAAGTAAAAGGTACATTTAAAACCAGGCACAACTTTTGTCTGAGAAAATTGTTAATCTACAAATTAAAAATGACAACAATGTAACGATCAATCTGTCAATATGACAACCAGCAGTTTCAGCTCGTTTATTTTTCATATTTTTCAAACTAGAGATATCTTTAAATTGTTAAAAGGAAAAATTATTTGAGCCTCGCACAACAGTTAATGATTGTGATTTGCTATGTCTTTATATGATATATTTGTTGTCATGACATATTTGGGTCAGGAACACCGAGGAACACAGGCTGCTGTTTGGTAAACAATTTAAGCTAATCCTACCGTTGAAGTTCCACAGGGTTCACAATATTTGAGAGGAATTAGCAGCATGGTTGACCCATTTTTGAACCCGCGTGTCCTTTCAGTGGCACGGAGTAACAACTGTCAATGTGCAAATAAGTTGGGTATGGAGCTTCTGTTACCACCCTGTATGACTTGGTTTTTTCTGTGCAGTATCAGTGCAGTGTTTTGGACTCAATGATCTGAAAGGTCTCTTCCAACCTATGTGATTCTATGATTCTACAAGCCGGCAATGTGTGCTCACAGCCCAGAAAGCCAACCGCATCCTGGGCTGCATCCCCAGCAGCGTGGCCAGCAGGGCGAGGGAGGGGATTCTGCCCCTCTGCTCCGCTCTGGGGAGACCCCACCTGCAGTGCTGCCTCCAGCTCTGGGGCCCCCAGCATAAGGAGGACATGGACCTGTTGGAGAGGGTCCTGAGGAGGCCACAAAGATGATGAGAGGGCTGGAGCCCCTCTGCTGTGAGGACAGGCTGAGAGAGTTGGGGTTGTTCAGCCTGGAGAAGAGAAGGCTCCAGGGAGACCTTGTTGCAGCTTTCCAGTACCTGAAAGGGGCCTACCAGAAAGCTGGAGAGGGACTTTTTACAAGGGCATGTATGGATAGCAAGAGGGGTAATGGCTTTAAACTGGAAGAGGGGAGATTTAGATTAGGTATTAGGAAGAAATTCTTTACTCTGAAGGTGGTGAGACACTGGCCCAGGTTGCCCAGTGAAGCTGTGGCTGCCCCATCCCTGGAGGTGTCCAAGGCCAGGTTGGACGGGGCTTTGAGCAACCTGGTCTAGTGGGAGGTGTCCCTGCCCATGGCAGGGGGGTTGGAACTGGATAATTTTTAAGGTCCTCTCGAACCTAAACCATTCTATGATTCTATGGAAAAAGCGAGTCAGTATGTGAACTATTCACTTTCCACCTGAAGCCAAGGAAGCTTCCAGCTCCCAAGACAAGAGGCTCCTTTCTTACGAGGACCTCACATGTGAACCGCAAAACAGTTTTTAATTTATTTTGAACACTGTAAACCAAAGGAGCATTAAAAGCTTTCTACTAAACCTGCTGGGAAGAAGCTACTACTGTACAAGACAAAAATGCAATTAGTTACATTCGAATTAGCATAGATTTTATACATATGTATGTCTACATATGCATTTTCAAATACTACAGGATGCAATTATTAGTCAAAACTAGCTCCGGTTAAAACAGTATAGGAAATCAGATGAATAGTAAAACACAGAAACAACTGTTTTAATAAATAATTTTGTAATTCTTCTTGCAAAAATTTAAAACAGTGGAAAAAAGGAGTAACAGTGAGAGGACGTTTATATTTGCACAAAGAGATGCTCTCAGGGCAATGTGTCATTTAAGGTTCTTGACACGTTTCCACTCTTGTGAACAGGGACAAACTCTCAGGCAGAGAAAACATGGGAAATTTTTCCTCAGGTTGCCTTGCCTCTGCTAGGTTTCCTACATCACCATCTAGATGAAAGACCTTAGTCACTGCTTTTGCAGGAAGTAAAGAATAACAACCGCTGTCAAGACGTTTCAGGAGATACACCGGCAACTGGAATGAACCTTCCCACCCGTAACAGATTCACGTTTACTCGTTAATTAGAAGGTGCCAGCAGAGGGGTGTTGCTCTGCTTCCTCCAGAAGAATCACTGTGTCGTGGTTTGGGCCCAATCCCGTGGAACGACAGATGCTCTCGCTCTCC
The DNA here is from genome assembly GCA_008921705.1 of Burhinus oedicnemus. Lineage (NCBI taxonomy): Eukaryota > Metazoa > Chordata > Aves > Charadriiformes > Burhinidae > Burhinus > Burhinus oedicnemus. The sequence continues at coordinate 1,468,852 of VFFE01009208.1, forward strand.
TGCTCCGCTCGGGAGGCAAGAAAGAGAGAGAAAAAGAGACTTAAGAGTTTAGAAGGAACTAAACTACTTCAATGAAATATTGATAATAAAATAATAAAAAGAAAAATAATGAAATATATACAAAACTGTATCAAGTTCCCAGGATGACAATCACGTCACCAGCAGGCGCTGGGGAAGTCCCAGACTGGACTCAGTGACGGACGGGAACTGGATTCCGGATCTGGATTCAGGACTGGGATCAAAGGCAGACACAGAGACAGAGTCCTCCCAGGACGCCGGCCATTGAAGAAAGAGGGCTGACCCTTTGATCCCTCAGCTTTTCTACTGAGCATGAGGCAGATGGGATGGAACACCCTGTTGGGCAGTTTTGGGTCACCTGTCCTGTCCGCTCCTCCCCGCAGGTGTGACCCCTCTACGCTTTTCCGCTTCCCACCCTCCAACGGGGCAAGTAACAAAGTTGGCTGCCCTTGGTTGCCATAGCAATAAGGATAAGCAGGAGCCTCTCTGCATCCCATTCCTTGGCATCAACTATAAACATGGGTCTTACCACTCCGAGAGCCAACAGTTTCTACCCAACAGGCTGTTAATTTCAGCAGTTAGAAGAGGCCTAGCTAAAAAGTAAAGTTACTGAACAAAAGTGGTCCTGTTTTACCTCAAACCAGGACACACTGTCAGCTCATCAGGAGGCCGATACCTCCAAGGGGTCACCCACTTCTCTGCCACGCCACCAGACCTCTGCTGGGGACTCAAAACACTGCGTCGGCCTTACTTGCCCTTAGTCGTTATCCTTTCGTGCATTCTGGCCTTCAGGAGCTGTGGTGTTAATACCCACGGATTTTATCCAGGCTTTTCTAAGGAAGTCGAAGGGCCTTGAAAACTGTAGCGCTCTCAGATCAGTGATAAATACTCACAGCACGCGCTTTCTTTGTGTCAGCGTTCCCTTCACAAAGTTTCCAATTATCTGCTACAAAGACGTATCCTCTAATGAATCTCTACTATTTTCTTAGTACTTTCACTTTATTTTTATAACTGAAAAAAAACCCCACCCGACCCTGACCTAAATAATGTAATGAAAATTAGTGCAAAGTTTCATGAGTTGAAATACAGGTACTAAACTGATTTTAGGAAACAAAAGGACAGACTGCAATGTTTATATCGAGAATTGTGTTTTCTATTCCATCCACTTGGACAACTCATCTCTCCTGAAGCAAAAAGAATTCCAGACCGCAGTGTAAAACGGAGAAAGTTTCCACACTTGTTTTTCTTTGGCTATTTTCTCCCATCTTAAGAACGAGTCAGTGACCCTTTAACCTCTTCTCACCTGCGATTAAGCCACGAGTTTTACTGATTCCGAGTAGGCCGTGCGCTTACTCAACGTAGTAGTGAAGTGCTCCGGCAGAGCTACTGGCTTTGTGCCACAGCTACCGGAGACGTTAGGCAAGAGGGTCTCAAGTTCTTGCCAGGTTGTGCTCAAAGCCTACATCCACACGCAGCCTTTGGGAAGCCCCAGGAGGCAGCTGCCGAGTAAACTTTGCCTCTACTTCAACCGGGCATTTTAATTAGTTTTCAATCGGCACGACAGTGAAAGGCAGGTGCCCACAAGAACTGGAAAAGGATGAAAGAAAATACAAATACACAAAGTTCAAATGGTCAAAAGCAAATGTGAAGGCAGTTTATGCAGAGCACGGGATAATAAGTGAAAGAAAGCATTTTTTTTTTGGAGCTGTTAAAATGTTGAAAGATGCAAAGGAGCCTGTAATGAAACAATTTAACAGTACCGGTGGGAAAACTGTAATTCTACCTTTGTACAGCGCTGTGGAATAAGGAGGGAGAATGAGCCAGTGCTAAAGAGATGAGTTCTGATGAAATTAATTTCCTCACAAACAGTCCATATTGCGCTCTCATCCGCAAGAGTACACACGTCCAGCCTCGTCAAAGGTTAACAAAAAGGGTCGTGAAAAAAATCTAAATAGCAGAGGCCCTCAAACTTATACTAATTGTAATCAAAGTGCATTTATAAAATCTTTTCCTCCCACTGCCACGTCTCAAAGACAAAAAGAATCAGGGAGCCGGAGAATGACAAGCATTAACCGAAGTCTCTAACGGGACTCTTAACAGGAGAGAAGAAGTGCCAGCTATTCTCAAATGCTACGGACAAGCCAGGTAGCATTACCTGCGTAATAGATGTTTATAGTGTATTCTCAATGCATTACAAAGATATTAAACTCTAATTTTTGCTCTGTTCCTTCTTGCATTTATTGATCAGTAGCTAAATAGTTAATCAATTGTTTGTCAGTAGTTACTGTAAATATAAGTTAGAAAATAATGAAAAGAAAGAAAGAAAAAAAAAGAGTATTTCAGTTTAGTTACTAGCAGAAGTGATTTTTTGCAGCCAAAACAAAAAATCTTTATTAAATGTACCTGTACAAAGATCCAGTGAATAGAAAGACGTAATTTGGTAACAAAGGTAAAACCTACATATGGGATGCAAATCGGTTCCAACAATGAAAGTGCTCAACATCTGAATGGAGTCACGAATCTTGCAAATGATTGCATTCTTTCTAATTGGCTGAACCAAATACCTCTATAAAATGGACTTCCAATGAACTTGGACTCAGCTCCTCAAACACATGCGGGTAGGAGTTTGGCGACTAAATACCTCGCCGGAGCAGGCAGCCTCCATGTGCAATAGCTAAACAAAAGTAGAAGGGGAAGGTTGATTTGTTTTTCACGGATCTGTCATCACTTTACTCCCAACCGGCTGCATAATGAAATATATGAGAATTCCTTATTCACAGACCCTTCAAGTTTATTCAAATAGGATGATTACTGCTCTATCAGCTGTCAGAAAGTAAAATAACTAGGAGAGACCTGTTTGCTCTTTAAAAATAGTTCTCTTTCCAGAAGGGTGTACAAATTGTAGTTTACATCCCTGAGATTAGAAGCAATGAACAAAAAAAGGAAGCGTACTATATTTTAAATGTGTTACTATTGTTACAAGGAAAAAAAATCTACTGGAATTGTGGCTATTATGTTAAGTTGCGCGCACCAGCTGGCCACGAGCAATGCTTGCAGTAGAGGTAAGGCCATTTGTGCTTTCGGTAGCACGGTTACGTTACAAAAAATAGAAAAGAAGGCTACAAGTTAAAAAGGAAAGAAAAAAAACAAGTGACAAACCATGAAAAAAAAAGTAAGGAAGAAACAAGCTTTCATTGCAGATATGGTTCTTGCCATTTTTATAGTTAAGAAACAACAACAGCAAAGCTTGCAATGTTAATTATTGACTCTTCTTCAGACGTAGTCACAGTGAGCTTTAAATTATAAATGGTCTGTATAATTTGAAGGAGGAGATGAATAAGGGGTTTGCAGAGGATGTTAAAAAAAAAAAAAAACAAACCCAAACCAAAACCAGATGCAGCACTTTGGCAAGCAAAACAGCTAAGGATGCTCTAGTTGATCAAAGTGGGAAAAACACTTATGCCGAACTGTCTGCTTTGTTTATAGTCATTGCCACTCTCTCACATCATCTGCCTCTTTGCATTATCGTACTGTCTACATTTTTTATTTACTGTTGAATGATCAGTGAATCAGTGTCCAGTGTACTTTTCTATGACAGATTTATTTGAATTGATTGAACTCTCTAACATTTTCCTTAGAGCAACTACTATAATCTCTTTATGAACGCTATAGTTCCTTTCCTCATGACCAGAAGTGGTCAGCAGATAAAGAATAACGAAACTATGAGCTATGAAAAGGATTATGACAATTCCATGTCAAAATGGACACCAACCTCTGGTATTATGCTGTAAAAAAATAATGGCATTTCCATCTTTTGGGCGAGGAAAAATAACTTTTCCGCCACATAATAAATTCATTAGCCTTCCTGACCTCATCATTCCCACCTTACATTAGATACGGCATCAAAGAGAAGAACATCTGTTTGAATGCCATATTTTCAAATTCAGCTTGTTAACAGAGTTATTACATTATCAGTTTGAAATTTATTGCTTGAGCACCACCTCGTGGAAATTGCTATAATTGCAAAATCGTCTTGAAATTTACCCATATGCCCGAAAAAGGCAAGCGACATGTAAGCAAATAGCAATTTGTTATATTAATTGTAAACAACATTGAGATAACAAATATGAAGGTAAATATTTAGTTACAAACAGCACTGTTTCTCTGAATATATCTATTTTTTAAATACACAATTATACATTTTATGTCATTCTTTCATGAGCAATTTTGTGTTCTGAATGCCTGGGGTATATATTACTTACTCATTTTATCCAGGTAATGCTAATTACTATAACCAATTAAGTTTTACAGTTATTTAATGTTGCCATGTTGATTGCACACATTAATATGCCTTGGTTTTTTAGTAGAGATATCTAGTGATCCTCTTCTCTAGTTCTTTTGAAAATAGCCTCTGCAGATTTAAAATAAGGACAACTGACAAATTATAACGTGTTCCAGAGTTTTTGGAGCCCTTATTCATTCCTTTTATTAGTTGTTTAAAATATTTGGACCTCAAACTGTCCAGAACTTGCAATTGAAATAACTACATCGCCCATTCATGACACACTAGGACAACCACATGTCTGAGATAAAGCAGTTTTTAAAGCTCAGGATAAAACAAACTGGAGCCAAAAATAAAACACTTTGAACAAGAAGGCTATACTAATACAGAGCATGATCTCTTTCAGCATATATTTGAAAAATAGAAAAAAAAAATTCTCCTATTTGAACCAATATGAAATAACCATTTTATACTCAAAGGAAGCTAATTTCAACCAAAGAATTAAGAGAAACAGATCCATGTCTTATTTTACTGACTTTGCAATGCAGCGATATGTTTTTCTTAAAAGCTACTAGATTCAGTGCTTATGCATTTTCTAAGAAACACCCCAATTTGGCTTCTAAGGAGTAAAGGCCGCTAATAGATTTAAGTTTAAGCTTTTTCAATTTACTTTCAACCACTGTTTCTTTCTTACTTAAACCCAAAATCCGACTAGTTGAGGCTGAGCCTCAGGAGCGTTGCAGTCGCTCCTTCCCAAAGGATTGGTCATAGGTAGTACAAACCGCTAACTCCTGGGTGGGTTGTGTTGACCGCAGACCTTAAGACAGCTTTTGGTAAATACCTCTACTGGGTTTGACTAGGACAGAGTCAAATTTCTTCATAGTACCTGCTACGGGGCTGTGTTTTGAATTTGTGGCGAAACCAGCGTTGATAACACAGGGATGTTTTAGCTGTTGCTGAGCAGTGCTTACACGGCACCAAGGACTTTCCTGCTCCTCACCCCGCCCCACCAGCGAGCAGGCTGGGGGTGCACAAGAAGTTGGGAGAGGACACAGCCAGGAAAGCTGACCCCAACTGACCAAAGGGATAGTCCATACCATGGGACGTCATCCTCATCAATACAACTAGGGGGCATTGGTAGGGGGGCTGCTGCTCGGTCCGTTGGTGGTGAGCAATAGTTTTCATCTGCATCACTTGTCTTCTCTTGGGTCTTATTTTTCTCTCTGTTATTTTTTTTTCCCCTTACAATTTATTATTATTATTACTACTATTATTTCTTTTTCATTATTAAACTTTTTTTATCTCAGCCCATGGGTTTTCTGACTTTTACCCTTCTGATTCTCTCCCCCATCCACCAGGGAGGAGCGCGCAAGCGGCTGCGTGGTGCTTAGCTGCCGGCTGGGATTGAATCAGGACAATACCTCTAAGATGCTCCCTGTATTTGTAATAAAGTAACAACTAAAATATTTAAGTCCTTTGTGCACATTAAATACAGATTATATACGTTGCTCAAGAACATGTATAAATAGTTAAATGTTTGTAATGTAACAGATTTTCTTTGCTAGTTGTCAATAATAAACTCTTACATATCAGTTCAGTTAGGCTTACGCAAAACTGGCTTGTTTTGTCCTCAGGTGTACTACTGAAAACACACAAAAGATACAATCTTTTTATCTTTACAAATCAATATAAATACCATGCATTTAATACAAATCCATGCAACTTTTCAGTGTAATTAAATTAAACAACAATTGCATACTAACCCATTAAAATGATTTTAAAAGAGTTATTTTCGTTTTTACAAAGGAAAATAAGGAAGACAAGTAGCCCAACTAAATAGTCAAGACAGATAATCAAATAGGTAGTACCTCAACTGGTCCAGGTTTTGTACCTTCAGTTGCCTGCTCTCCCACCATTTTCTAGCTATCTTTCCGTGAAAGATATATCTAGGGATCTGACCACCCTCACTGCCCTTAGCAGTCCTTGATTATTTACTAATACTCACCCTATAGCCCCCTTTGGAATCAACTGAGTTCCAAATTAAGAAAAACATCTAGCAGACTATTTCAAAAAAACTTCTGTATCACAGGACGCGTCAACACTGATGCAAACAACTCTTTAATGCTGCTTTCAAATAAGTCATCGCCTGTCCATACTTAATAGTTCCCCCAGCACCATTCCAACACTAAGTATATCAGGATACAAAAAGTGGTGGAAATATATATATATAGAGAGAGATGTACATCTATAATTGAAAGGACTCCATTTCCAAATATGCATTATTGATGTAAAATCAACACTGCCTTTGTTCAGATTTAGGAGCTCTGAGTCCACAAAAAGCTGTATTGGTAACTGCTTTATTACCCGGTTCGTATTTAAAAATATACACAAAAGTGTTTGTGAAAAGTGAAAGGCTATGAAGCACTCCAAAATATCCCCCCTTGCCTAGATGTGTATAGATTTCTGTGTCCGAGGGCAAAAAGGTAAAGGCAGTAGTGAAGTAATTTGGAGTGAATTTATTAAAGGAGGAATCAACAGGACAGATAGATAATTGTACAGCACTGCTGACGGAGTCGTTAACAAGGAAAGACGGTGGCACTCTTACTGGCTTCGCAGATATTCCACATGCTGATCAACGTCCTATGTCAGACAGGTATTCCAACCACCGGATCAAAGACATTATCAATACAGGTTTTTGAATAAGGAACTTTTAAAATATATTCCAACTTCCAGAAAGTGTAGTTATAGGCGATAAACAATACATAGCCACTCTTAAATTAGTTCAGTAAGCAACAGCTTAAGTGCAAAGTCATGAGAATGTATTTTGTGTTTTCGGTTTATGCCACCTAATTTTCCAGGCTTTATTCCATGTGGATGGATTATATCTTCTGTAAAACATTTCCCTAAGCCATTTAGGCTTTAAAACAAATCAAGTCATAAAACTGCTGGTCAGCAACTTCCTGTAAAGTTAGTTTCAAGTACTTATAAAGCATAAAACTGTGTTTGGGGAAAAGAGGAAAACTGGTCTGTCTGTGTCCACAACCACACAGTGTTGTCATATATTAAAACAAATTTGAAGCTTTTTTCCAATTTTGCTTCTTTTCTTTCTCAACAATAGACAAAAATACTGACTTCTCCTTAAAGGCTAGACAGCACCCATTAAAGGGTACTGGATGAAGCGCAAAGTGACCTAGAAACACTGGTATTGGTGACCTTCTTTGAACGTCTGGCAAATGTTTTTTTTCCCTTTGTTATGAAAGGACAAACACAATTCCAGGCACTTTCGGCAGACTTTCAGTTCTTCTGGGTGAGCGGTCACATCTTTGATTCCACCCTGCACCTCGTGTCAGCAGATTGCCCCCACACGATGACAGGTAGGCTCCGAGTCACGTTAAGGACTGCGAGATTCGATTTCGTAGCTTTTCCCTCAATTTGCAGAGATGGCGAAGGCCTTTTGATCCACCTGTAAATGGCCGTTTGAGTGGAATATTCAAAGCTGGTTTCATGTGACACCTGCCATGGCACTGCGTTTGATAACACTGGCTAGGGAATTTTTTTCTGATCAACCTCACTGTTCTACGACTCCGCAGGTCGTATATACTCAGGACAAGGCTACAGCACTTGAATTTTGTGAACTTTTAAAGCGCGGATGCCACTTCACGTTCTTCCAGCCCACTGACAAGTTTTACTTATTTATATTCCAGCACGGATCCTAACACGCAGGAACACACTGCACGCCTGCTAAGTTATTTGCTACAAACTCCATGGGCATCACACAACTTTACGGATACATTTATTTTATCCATCACCATCTTATCAGCATCCACCAGCGTTGCAATAAACTTAGAATCATAGAATCGTTTAGGTTGGAAAAGACCTTTAAGATCATCCAGTCCAACCATTGACCCTACTCTACCAGGTCTGCCACTAAACCATGTCTCTAAGCACCTCATCTACACGACTTTTAAACACATCTAGGGATGGTGACTCAACCACCTCCCTGGGCAGCCTCTTCCAATGTTTGATAATTGCTATGTGCTGCCTGTTTATCAGAACACGCTCACACTGTTGTAACTGCTAAATACAGGTAATTAATTCATTTATCATCATCTCTAAACATATATGTCATAGTTTCTGTTTTCTACTGGAGAAGAAGTTTTCTAGATTAGTAGAAATTACTACATTGTGACAAAGTATGGTCAACTACAAATAATATAATTCAGAGCTAATATCTTTTTCGTTTTACTCTCTTTCTTTACCTTATATATGGATTTGGAGACATTTCCCTAAGGAAGTGCCAGTTCTGGGTGTCCACCTAGCTGCAGCGACCTCTAGTTCTGCTTTTGTAGCAAATACTTGAAACTGAATGATGCTTATCCTTATTAAAGACAAATCTTTATACATGAAGTAAGGGTTGGTTGTAGCAGATGTAGCACTGGCTCTTGCTGGGTCGAACAATCATGAAACGTTTTGTCATCGAGAATTGAATTCATCGAGAGTAAAGTCTGTGGATCCAGATCAGCGTTACAGAGATCATTAGCAAACCTGTAATTAAGTGCAGCTTCTATTGATAACTCAAAGTTACTAGGAGATAAATAGGCTTGTAAATTTTATCGCTTCCAACCGGCTAGAGTTTGGATTGCACAAGGAAGTTATAAAGTTCTAATATTATGCCATCTATCTCACCTTTAGTTAAAGGTTCTGTTTTCCAGCTTTACAAGCAATGAATTCAGTCAAACAGCTCTGCAGAATAAGTTCTTAATATTTTTATGTTTTTAAAGCTCGGCTGAGAAAAGTACGTGGTACCAGTGCAAAAATAATTTTTATAAAACCCAAACAGTTCAAATTGAAGAGAAGGCTGCTGATTCTTCTTTCAATGCCTGATGAATTTTTAAACACCTCCCCCCCCCAATTGCATTAGAGTTTCAACACATTATTCTCTTCAAGACTTCAATTTCAAATCGAGTCGTTATGTTACATGCCTTTACATGCTTATTGTTGCAGATATTTTAATAGACTTGCTCACTTTCTTTTTTCTTGCCCCAGTACAAATTTTCCCAAAGTAACAATTAGATGTACATTTCCCCTCATGCTAAAAAAATCATTTAGCCAACAGTGTTAGACGTTAAGGGACTTTTATTGCTGTAATGTCTTCGCGCAGCTCATATCCTCCTGCTCACATTTGAACGAGCTTGCAAATTTAACCATCTGGGAATGCCATTCCAAATAAACTATATATTATTTAGACGTTCTTCAGTCTTTGTTTATCCCTATGTATTTAAGAAAGAGCCCAGGATTCCCATCTCCTACAAAAAGATGGTGAAAGACTGGCTAGTTCTAGTTGTGTCCACTGCCCTCGTTTGTTTTCACGCTTTGTTCAGGACTGTCTAAGAGCATTTCCAACTGCTTTGCTGGCATAAAGGTTCCTCGTCTCGATGCATGGAAATTGCTAAACAGCAGTACTTTGAATCCAATCTCCATGCCACGTCCAACAGGAATGCTTTGCTAGAAATAGTGAAGTAACTATACTATTCTTACCAGCTTTGTGATCAGAAAACAGTCCTTTAAAATATCTCATGCCCTATTTTGACAGGGCTAATAAATGGCAAGAGGACAAAGCCAGGGGAAAGCGGCCACTTTCACAGTGACACTGTTTTATACTTTATTCCTTGGCGCCGTGACACATGAACTACTCTCTCACTTAGAACAGGAACGGTATGTCTTAAAGGCTCCCGTGACACATTTCACTTTCCTTAGCGAGATGAAGCCTGTTTATGCACAAGTACTAATTCACTAAGCTAAACTTCAGACGATCCTCTCCGAGTACAGCTGTCATTGAGTACCGCTGTCATTCAGTCTAAGATTCATTCATTCTAAGATCTGTAGGACCATCTTACTTTAAACAAGCGTTTTCTAGTTGCAAAATCACTATGATTTATCCAAAATTGTATGGAACTGATGCAACCTGACATCTTCACAGCCTATGAACAATGAATGCCCTGACGTCAGGATTTAGATGAGCAAGACAGAAGATCAGTAACCTTATTAACGGGTGCTAAGGTGCAAGGTTCTGTGTTTCACTGTATAGGACTTACAAATATTTGCAACCTTATAATGCTAATAAGAAATAAAAGCACTGGGACAACACTAAGATGAGCAAAAACTGCTTTCCAGCTTAGCCAAAAATAAATAAAAGACACCAGGGTACAAGTGCTAATGTGAACCAAAATTATATGTTTCATTGTGTGCGCAAACAGCTTGCGCTCATAGGCATTTTTTCAAAAACTCCCATAGATTTAAAGAGGAGATGCTTTTCCTAGTCAGTTAATGAGTTAATGGGTTAAATGAGTATAAGCTGTACCAGTGTGAGCACCAGAATGAAATCTGTGTACATTCACAATACTGCGCTGGAGGTAAACTGAACAAAATCACGTATTTTTATAAAATAATGTGCTTGAGCTGTGTTTGTAAGGTACATATATACATCACCGGGCAGTAATTTTACAATTAAAAATCATTCCTTCCTATTTAAGAAAAAAGTGTTGCCTTTTCAGATAATCCATCTTATTATGAATAATAATTGAATTTCATCGTTCTTGGCTAGAAGCTGCCTGGATCTTCTGCTGAAGGAACGCTTACTCCATATAATGACAAAATATGCAAAATATTTAGACACAATAGGATGACAAAAGTCACAAAACACAATTCCTAGGGCATGTGTCAAGAGTGCTCCAGCTACGCATAAGAAATTAATTAGCAGCATACCAGCAAGGAGTGCTTATGAGTATGTATATATTCCGTGTTTATTGTAGTAATATTACGTAGCACCGAGGGAAATCACACAGTGACGAACACCTGGTTTACACAGGCAGCCACTAAGAGCTGCATTTATCTGCCCCATGTTTCTTCTCGGAAAAAACAACTCTTGGAAGAGACAATACCTTAATCCCTTTTAGTAAGCTGCACGTAAAAGAGCTACTTTAAGTGTTTTTAGGAGACGCACAGGAGTTTGCTGGACGATGCACCCGTAGAAAGAAGCCAAAGAACCGAACCAGAGAACCTCACTGGTGCCCACTGGTAGTCACTAGCAGCGAGTGAAGGTTGGAAGCAAACAAACTGGAATGAAATGGGGTGGGTTTTTTCCTTTATGTCACCTTTGCCCTTTACAGAGGAGCCTTCTGCAATTAAGCCCTAGCAAAGCCTTAATGCTAGCCACAATTATTTTATTTTTCTTTATTAGGAAAAATTAGTGAAGGGTTAGCATATTTTCTGTTTAAAATGGTCATTTTCTCTTTTCTTCCCCTTCCATTTTTCAAGAAATGTTGGCAGAGAAGATCAGAATAATTTTAAATATGATCATTTTAAAACTGGGTCCACATCATTGCCACCTCTAGGCTAACAGTATGTAATATAATTGGAATATCTAAAACCTACAGTGGTAGCAGAAAAGTAATAGACAATGACCAATGATCTTTTACTGCAGCAGCTTAATTTTTAATAACCTTTCATACAAAAAGATGCATTTTTGAGATTTTATATTTTCTCAATACAGCTACAAATGGACTGTAGCTTTGAGAAAAATCCAGTTGTGAAATAGGAAAATAGCAAGCAATTTTTACACAAAGAATTCAAAGGCAAGTCATAACAAGCTAAGGCACAACTGGATACTTTCTTGGTTATAATATATATTTAATTACTCATAAAGTATCCCAAAGTACACATTTCCTTCCTCTCCCCAGCAGCTGCTCTACTCCTAGCTAGACAGTGGGTTTTGTTAGAAATCACCCCATCAAACAATCTAATAGCACATGCTGAATTTATGCTCTATAAACTAATAATGAATAAAATCTACGTCTTTGTCTAGCCACTCTGACGAACTATATTCCTTTGCCAAGTATTGATGTTAATACTAGAAGAAAACATACTTTAGCTGTTTCAAATTATTAGCAGGGCTGTTGTGGTTGTTTGGATTTTTTTTATTTCTTTTTTTTGGAGTTTCTCTTCCCATTCACCAGTTTATAAAATTGCAATAAAGGGCTATATAGTGTTTTCTTCCAGATGTCAAAGTGTGAAATTTGCTCTATATCTTGCACTATTACTTTTCCTCTTAAATAAATACCCAGAAAATGTCTGAGTTTTACATCTTCCATACATTTAGAAGCTGCAGGGCTGCCAGAAGTTTATCAGCTTCGTCATGATTTTACCCCGGTCGGCAGACAGGGACACGCAGCCACTCGCTCACTCCTTCCCCCGGTGGGATGGGGGAGAGAATCAGAAGAATAAAACAGAGGAAAAAGTCATGGGTTGAGATAAAGACAGTTTAACAGGTAGAGCGAAAGTTGCGCACGCAAGCCGAGCAAAACGAGGAATTCATTCCCTGCTCCCCATGGGCAGGCAGGTGTTCAGCCATCTCCAGGAAAGCAGGGCTCCATCACGCCTAATGGTGGCTTGGGAAGACAAACGCCATCACTCTGAACGTCCCCCCTTCCTTCTTCATGCCCCAGCTTTATACACTAAGCATGATTTCACATGGCATGGAATAGCCCTTTGGTCAGTTGGAGTCAGCTCTTCCGGCTATGCCCCCTCCCAAATTCTTGTGCCCCCTGTAGTCTGCTCGCTGGTGGGGCGGCGTGAGGAGCAGAAAAGGCCTTGAGCACTTCGCAACAACCCAAAACACCAGTGCGCTATCAACACCATTTCTCATCCCAAATCCAAAACACAGCACTACACCAGCTGCTAGCAAGAAAGTTAACTCCATCCAAGCTAAAACCATGGCAAGCTGATCTATCATGTATGTGTGTCGGTATTACAGAATCACAGAATAACAGGAGTTAGAAGGGACCTCTGGAGATCATCTAGTCCAACCTCCCTGCCAGAGCAGGTTGCACAGGACAGCATCCAGGCAGGTTTGGAATGTCTCCAGAGTTGGAGACTCCACCACCTCTCTGGGCAGCCTCTTCCAGTGCTCTGCCACCCTCAAAGGAAAGAAGTTCCTCCTCATGTTCAGATGGAACTTCCTATGGTCAAGTTTGTGCCTGTTCCCTCTTGTTGTACCACTGGGCACCACTGAAAAAAGACTGGTGCCATCCTCCCAGCACCCTCCCTTTAAGTATTTGTAAGCATTGATGAGATCCCCCCTCAGCCTTCTCTTCTCCAGACTAAAAAGACCCAAGTCCCTCAGCCTTTCCTCAGGAGAAAGATGTTCCAGCCCCCTAATCATCTTTGTAGCCCTCTGCTGTCCCCTCTCCAGCAGTTCCCTGTCCTTCTTGAACCGGGGAGCCCAGAACTGGACACAGGACTCCAGGTGCGGCCTCACCAGGGCAGAGCAGAGGGGGAGGATAACCTCCCTTGGCCTGATGGCCACCCTCCTCTTGATGCACTCCAGGATGCCATTGGCCTTCTTGGCCACAAGGGCACATTGCTGGCTCATGGTCATCCTGTTGTCCACCAGGACTCCCAGGTCCCTTTGCACAGAGCTGCTTTCCAGCAGGTCACCCCTAACCTGTACTGGTGCAGGGGGTTATTCCTCCCCAGGTGCAGGACCCTACACTTGCCCTTGTTGAACTTCATGAGGTTTCTCTCTGCCCAACTCTCCAGCCTGTCCAGGTCACGCTGAATGGCAGCACAGCCTGCCGGTGTGTCAGCCACCCCTCCCAAGTAGGGAGTAGAGGGAGTAGGGAGTAAAGTAGATTCCTTTAATTTGTTAGTTCTTTCATTGAGTACACTACAAAAAGAGAGAGAAACCACTTCCAAAGCGTGGACACTTTCCAGAAGGATGGGCTTAAAACAAAGTCATGTAAGATCAAGGAGCCAGGGCATTTCAATTAAATTGAAAGCAGCATCGCATCCATCCCCTACTCCGTACTCCTCACAGGATACGGTCAGGTGGATGGGCATTGCAAACACAGGTTTGCCCTCAGCTCCTGTAATCGTTAAAAATGCTACTTCCACTTCTCATTTATTTAAGCTACGATACATTTGATGTTGTTTCTTTACATTGCAACTCCCCCAATCCCTGTAATCTATAAACAAAACCCATTAAAAGTAGCGGCATACTTCTACACTGACAATCACAAGAAATATCCATGTCAGAGGTAGCAGGAGATGTCCATATGTTAGAATAATTCGATCTGGTAGCCAAGCAAATCTGGAACCGAGATTCATGGGGAAAACAAAACCAGTCTGCCACATTTCAAAGCTGGTGCACGACGGCCTTTTAAAAAAATGCAATAATATTTAAAACTGCTCTAGCTGATTGACACGGATGTAGGGGTTTTTTACAACAAGAAAGTAGGAATCAGACTAAAGATTGTTTTATCATTTAAAATAGGTAGATATTCAATTAAAAGATGACTTTTTTTTTTAGTGCTTACAGAATATTCAAGATAATAAGACTATATTATTGATTAGTATGATACCAAAACATGAAGTTAATGAAGACTTAAGGGAGGGATGAGAGGAGGTGATGCCGACTGCCTAGCACTATTGAAATTAAAGACAAAAAAAAGGGGAAAAGAAACAAAAGAGAAAGTGAATGAATATTGCATTCTGGTGTGTGTTTGAAGCAAGCATACATACAAAAAAGAACAAATACAAATGCACTTATTTATAAAAGGGATAAAGGTTTGGAAAAGAACAACAATTAAAATGTAAATATTCATGAATGCTTTATTTCTGTTTGAACTAAAGCTCTCTTAGGTATCTATGTCAAAATAATGAAATAATTTAAAAACTTGATTAAATCATAATTTTATCTTTTTGTAGATATAATAAAGACAGATGCAATTTGAGTTTTGCAAATTTTTTAAAGTTTTTGGTAATATTTTATGGTGACGATATTAAAATCCCAGTAGAAGGCTCATAGTATTATCCTAAAGGTTAAAGAAAAACTGAATCTTTGAGTGTTTTCATGGCTTCTGCGTGCTACATTTAGAAACTGTTCAGCCAAACTAATTTTACCTGGAAACTGGGTGGGATCAGGGGCAACATGCAACCAATTTATAAAATAATGACCAAGACTGTCCAGGCACCCGATGTGTTTACATAAAACAGAATACTTAAGGAAACGACAATGCTATCGTTTAGTGAAGGAAAACGGCTGGTTATGATGAAAATAGAGAATGCTATTGCGTTCTCATGATCTCAGTGTGCTTATATGCCTGAAACTAAACCAAGTAGTTCCATAGACTATCACAAAACTTCAATCTCTGCAAAAGTAGACAAGTATTAACGTCCCTCCCCCCACTTTAGAAGTCAAAGCCCCTACTTTTAATGTTTCACAAAGATGGTATGTAAATTCAAATCCTATCTCTTTTTTTTTTTAAAAAAAAAAAAAAACAAAAACCACTTAGTATTTTAACCGCATCTCTGTTTTCTAAGCCCTAAAAGATGCTTCCGATTCCTTTCTTGGTAGAAGCACCGCGTAACCGCGTCTTCCAAACGAGAGCGATCTCTGTAGGAGCAGCAGCTGGAGTTCAGGCGGTTTTTCAACAGCGGTAATGCCTCCTACATATTGAAACAGTAATACCAAATATTAATCACCGTTAACATATAAGCTAGCAAGCTCATAATTTTCCCAGCAATACCCCATGCTGTTAGCAGGTGCTCATCCTGCTGAGAAGAGGTTAAGTGGATACTGCTGATTCACTGAGGCAGGTGGATTGTTACCTCTGGTGCGTGAAAGGCAGTAGGAGTGGCTCCCTAGGGAACGATGGGATTTTAAGATTAGAACCACCATTCCTACCCGGAGAAGCGTAGGTACAGTCTGGCCCCGGGGAAAGTCTTCAGGCGCATTTTGCCGATAATCTGTTAATAGCGACGAGTCTCTAGAAAGCGATTTTACTCTACAAACTTTGCTGGTTTTGCTTTTCAGTCTGCTCACGCAGGTAACAGCCATTGGAAAAATAAGTACATCTCACTAAAAAACAATTGCAAAAATACATTTACAGAAGAAAAAATTAACATCTAGACCTTCAGGCTTCACAGTTTAATATATGTATGTATTTTCAGCTGTTCTGTATTTGAAAAACAACCAGACCTGTGAATGCTATGACTGAAATAATTACTGACAGTCCTTGAGTTCTAACAATGTATTATGGCAGCATGGAAAACAATATATGGACAGGCGTGAACCAAAAATCGGAGGAAAGGTCTCAAGCTCCGTCTCTATTAGAGTTAGCAGGTACGACTCCACGTTGGTAGCCATAAAATCTGACCTTTTTCTAGTTAGCTCGGTAGCAAAGACTGACAAAAAGCAGCCAGGCAGGATATGGCACACCGTCCTAGCGGGGACACTCAGTACTGAAAGACAGCTGAAACCCTGTCCTGTAGCCTACATGGCGTGAATTAAGTAGCACACGGTTAGCTTGGTTATGCCCACTCGTGCTACAATAGCATATGAACTCTACGTAGAGATATCTTTAGTTGCAAACCTCTCAGAAAACGTGGGAGAGAACAGATAAGCAGCAAGTCTCATGACATCCACCAAACCCCTGAAAAGGCAAATATAATATACGCATCATACTTCAGCAACTATCGCAAATATCTCTCTGGCACACTTAAATATCATATGAAGTACGCAAAAATGAAAATAACCTTCTAAAAATGGTGTATAGTTACAGATAGCAACGCTGCCCATAGAGGTATTATCACCTTTACATTTATATATTTTTCTTGATTCTGAAAGGCCAGTGTAGATGTTTAAGAAAAGACAACCAGATTATGAATGGGCTCACTCAAAAGGCCAATAAATGATATGCTTTATAAAACCTGCATACATTAAGTAATCATTTGTCCTAGGTTCAGTGGTACAGTAATAATGTGTAGGCAAAGACTGGAAAACTAATTACGAGGGAACTACTTTTTTTTTTTCTTTTTTAAACAACTCAAGCCCTCACCTCTGCTTAGTTTCTTTTAAACTTTGCGTAGTGTTTCTTTTTTGCCATTCACCTGTTTTTCATAAGCAGTATACAAGAAAGCACAATAAACGCTCAATAGCTCCTGGCCTTGAACAGCTTATTCACCTAATTGTACGTCCCTTGTCGATTTTTCATAATACTTTACAGATCTAATTTAAATACTTTTACAGATTCATCAAATGCATTCTCTGAGGCACATTTATTCAGCTTACTTTAAAAACTTCTAATGAATTCTCTCAATATGTAATTCTATATCCAGCATCATGATTTGAATTAAATATTATTGAACAAGGCGTTCATTATTGGATATGAATTACAATTAGAGCAATAGTAACCTTTACTACGATAACGGTTTTATTCCCTTTTCTTGGAAGATTTATTTGCTGTCTGTGTAAAGACCTTAATCTGAAAATCTGCCTTAAATATAAGGCAGAAATTAAGCTTTATCAGTCCCAACTGTACAGAAGCTGGAACTAAACTATTAGATCCTTCCTTGAAAAGCTAAACGTATCCTCCCGCTATTGTGCCACCAACCAGCAGCTCAAAGGTGGCTAATTTACTACAAGCAATAGAATATATGCTAATACTATGATGGGACCTAGATTTTCAAGGTACCACATTTTAATTTTGACAATGATGGCTCAACTGATGTATTTATCATCAGCTTTGAACAGAGAAATCAGTCCCTGGGAAGATTACGAAGCACATTCTCTTGGAATCCATTTCTACATGCATGAAGGACAGGAAGATAATTGGGAACAGTCAACATGCATTTAGCCAAAGGCACGTCACGCACACGTCACCAGCTTGACTGCTTTCTGTGGTAAAATGATCCGCTATATGGATGGCAGGAGTAATATGCCTCGACTTTAGTAAAACCTTCGATGCTGTGGCAACAGCATTCTCATGTGGTAGTTGAGGAAATACGAACTGGAGGAAGAGACAGATGCATGGAGAAACGGCTGGGCTACCAGGGTTCCCATTGGGTTGGCAGCCAGCAGAAAGTAGAGCATGCCATCAGCTCATCCTGGGGCATTATTGACCAGGATCCTTAGAAGTGACCTGGATGATAAAACAAAATGCACCTTGAGCAAATTTCCAAATGATACCAAATGAGGGAAAGTGGTTGATGTTTAGCAGAAGAACCTACATCCACAGGGGTTCATTGGAACTGAGCTAATAGAAACCTCAGGAAATTCTGCAAGAAGTGAAAATTTCTGCCCCTGCAGTGAAATAGCCTCATGTATCAGCACAGGTTGTGAAGCAAGAGACTGAGTAGTAGTCTGGGAAAAAAAACAGCCAACCAACCAAATCCCAAACACCGTAACCAAAGCAAAAAATCATGGCCAGCAGATGCTAGCAGATTAAGCATAGGTATTAACTCCTCTACTCCATGCTGGTGAGGTTACACCCAAAATACTATGTCCAGATTTGGACCCTATTGTTCAAGTGGGATGCAGAGAAGATGGAGGAGTTAGGGGCTTAGAGCACGTGACTTCTGAAGGGAGAGGGTACTCACCTTGTTCAGTCGGGTAAACAGGAGGCTAAGGGACAACCTCACAATTTCCTACAAGCCCTTGCAGGATGTATACAAAGATGATGAAACTAAACTCTTCATAGCCACAACAGAAAATAACGGACAATAACCACAGCAGCTCAGAGATGCATAAAGGAAATTGGGAAAGCTTTCTTCTATGACATGATGGCTCTTCACTAGGAGGGTGTCATAGTGCTGGAGGTTGTGGAATCTCTACCCCTATAGGTTTTATTGACTTGATTAGACAAAACCATAGCTAATCTGGCCAAGTGTTGGCAATAGTCCTACTCCCAGTATGGGGCTGGACAGGATGACCTACACTCTGAAATCCCTTACGACCAATGTTTCTAAGATGCTCTGAAATAACTGAAAAAAACGAACAAAGAAAAACCCCCAAATGCCCAAACTGACAATCTCTCCCTCCAAAATACAGAATTCCAGAAATACATAGTGCAACGATACAAAAGCAATGTATGTTAACACATGGGCCTTTCAGCCTCTCATCCTTTTGGACAGGTTGATAACTCAAATACTACCAAAAGTTTGTCATAGATCAGAACCAGCGGCACATCTCTGCTGGTGGTAACCTCCAGACACGTGCATGTGTGTGTGCTGTCCACCTACAATGGTACACAAATACAAGTAATCTTATTCGAAGCCCATACTGGATACCTCTCACCTGTGCTGGAGTTAAAAAAAAGGAATAACATACAGGTAGAGCAGCTCAGAAACCAAAGGAAACCTCAGTAAGCTATCGTAAACTGCACACAACCTTATTCATGCTGACATCCAACTTCTGGACTACGGTGCATCTTCTATCTCTTACAGGCAACGGAAGATATTTTTCACATGCCCCAAATCACAATAATCTGCAGAAACCCCCTTGTACAATTACTGTACCGCCACTTGTTTGGTTTCTGTTCAGTTACTCAAGCAAGGTCAGTGGCTCCAAACACTTTTAGGTCACCTGACTGATGTGAGCCTTAAGTGACAAACTATATACAGTTCGCAGCAAGGTTTAGGAACTATTGTACCACAACCTTCTACCTTGAGGTTACCCACCTTTAAGACCCTTCCAAATGCTGCTCTGCCCGGTAAAGGGGCATTACATAGAAACTGCATCATCTGGCTAACTTCTAGACAGTAGAAATGACAATTCTGTTTCAGATAAATAAAAACATAATAATTTGTGGCCTAATTTGAGCTTTATAATGAGGTGGACGCCACACTCTCACCCCCTAAAAAACTACCCAGAACAACCCCTGCGCCCCCCAGAAAAGAACATTGGAAATATCACATCACTCACATTGGAAATATCAAGAAAATAAATAAAAAAAAAAGTAACTCATCACTTTTTAGTTCCAAACCCAATCAAATTACCTATCAAAACTTCATTTTGAAGAACAGTTTATTATTAGAGAGGCACTTTAACTTTTTAAACGAACGTAGAGCTCAAAAAGCAACCGACTGGGAGCTGCAGAGGATAACATCCTATTTATCCTCCGGACAGGAGCAGCACAGACAAGGCGAACGTTCACTATCCTGATAAGAGGCACAACAGCTACTTGCAAAAAGAAAATTAATTGCAGCGCCCTACTGGTAAACCTTAGCCACATTTTCAAGGCTGAACTTTTAGAAGCAACGTGACTGGCTTGTACCGCGTCTGTGTGGATAATTTGCTCTAGGAATTTATAGCCACATGCTAGATTTGAAAAGGACTCATTTTTAATCACTTTTAAATTTAAATTATTTTTAGTTATTAATTTAACTGAAGACATTACCTGCAACCCCCCAGAAAACACACTTTTTTTTCTTTAAAGCAAAGAATAATGACTTTGAGAAGATGCACCAGGTTTGGTCTTGGAAAATAAGGACTGAAAAAGCACAAGCAGCAAGGCTTTGCAACCCAGGTTCTGAGGGAAAAGCTCCTGCATTGCCCACCCATGTGTATAACCCACATTACTTTTAAATAAAAAGTTTATTTGATACACGTTTTACACACGACAGGTTTGTTTTTAGACACCGGATTCCAGAACTTGATTCTTAGTGTATTCACTGAAACTTTTCACCACCCAGCTTCAAAAAACTGTTAGTCACAGGGACACCCATTTCAAATTCTTCGAAACTTCATTTCCTTTTAATACCGACATATATGAAGAGGAAAAATAGCTTTTGTTCCAATTTTGAGCTATGTATGATCTCATACTATAAGTCAATTCCAACAGCTTGTTGCCTTAATTGCAAACAATTACTCCTTTTCTAAGACATATTTTGGTAAATGTCCAAAAGCTATATTTTTATGCTTTTAAGACGCAACAGATTCATGGGGGGAAACAACATAGTCACCAAGACACAGTTCTTTTTCATAGTCCATACATTGCAAAACTGAAGAGTCACAGCTAGCAAGCCTCTGAAGCTAGAAACTACAGGTCTTGTGTGCCACACTGCTAAAAAAAAGCTAATCTCACCTAAAAACTGAGAACCTGTGCTGAATCTCATGGAAACTTGGTGGAAACGCTTCAACCGAACCGAGAATGGGAATGTGGAATCTATGATAGGAATAAGAGTAATCTAATTGCAGTAAATAGGTTTTTCGTTCGCTTGTTTTCACAAAGATCGCCAAGAAAACCGAAGACTGTGCTCACCTCAGGACTGGTCCAGATTGCATCCCAAGTGAGTATCCCACCACCGGCTTGTTCAGGAGGAGCTGAGATTGAACGTTCTCTGCCTTTCATGCATTTGAAAAGACTTAGCTTACCCCAAAACACAACTTTTTTTTTTTCCTTCTTTCTTTCTTTAGTGGGAATGGAAGGAGAGAAGAGGGTTTCAAAGCACAGGAAGGATTTCCTCAAGTCTGTCTCAGGAACCGTACAAACATTTACATTTTTGTACAGAAGTCTGTAAGTTTAGCTGAGAGGGTGCAGTGCTGCTCTGGTCATGTCAGGAAGGGAGAATAAAATAAAAGGGTATTTATAAATTGTGGTTATTATAACTTCTGTTATAAAACATAATTAGTAAATCCTCTTAGCTTTCAGTTTGGAATAAACTTCGATTTATAACTTTGTTACAACAAATCAGTAGAATTAGGAAGAATAATCATATGAATAGTAAGGTTGTAATTACATTTTCTTTCTGTACTTACGAAACTGAATTCACGGCGGAATTACAGCTCTACGCGACCCTTTTTTCATCTTAGCAATTTTATTATATTGTGTTGACACCATAACGTTCCGCATTCAGAGTTTGATTTTCCCTGTCTTTCTATCCAACTGTACAAACTTAACCTTTGCAGAAACACACAGTTTCCTCATAGAGCAAATGAATAAACAACTTTTAATGTGTGGAAGAAATGAGAAATTAGCCTATCGGTGGTCTGCATAATTATGTCCTTCAGGTGAAAATTATTAATGAAAACCGATCTTTTTATAACCATGCTGATTCTTCCTTTGTATTTGACAGCTGACCATTCTTCATTTACTCTCCATAAGCCCTGCATGTTTTAAACACCATATTAGAGAAATAATACGCAAAAACATTACCCACTGTTACTCAGAACTGAGTCACAGTAACATGAGCTGCAACGTGCTGTTTCATATTAACACCCTTTGCTCTTAAGGTCAAAAGAATTACAGACTTCACTTTAAACCGTGACTATGCAACAATACTCGCAGTGAAATTCTTCCTAAAACCGAGCTCCACGGAGGACGCTACTTTGATAGAAACAAAAATGTTCTGTGCTCTTAAACATCTACTAACCTTCTAATGAGCCCAAGCAAAAGCTCAGAATCAGGCACTACAGCTCACAAACACTCATTTACTTCAGTCATTTCCCACTAATAACTGAGTTTGAAAATGAGTCAAACAGAAATGGAAAGCTGAACAATTAAGATTCTCCCCATAAGCCCATCTCTATCATTTTATTAAAGGCAACTGGGAAAACCCATACTGAATAACTAATTCAAAATTATATTTGTGGAAAACAAATTAATGTAATAATTTTCTTTCTGAAATTAATTTAAATCTCTGTGGATGCTCCAGCAAATTTACTCTTTACTATGCATACAAAAAGTTATGAAAAGCCTTACTGCACTGCTTTAGGCACAGATTCATTGCCTCATTGTTGACTGTAATGGCTATTCCCATCCAGCAGACTTGCTTTAAAGCAAATACATTTTTGCTCCTACATTTATATCAGAAATTCTGAATATTGCTCTGCTGTCTTGCTAGACTATAAAATCAGCTAATTTCTAAGCCTAATTAACGAGCACGAGTAAATCATTTATGGAGTTCCGGTTCTGTGTCTTTTACAGTCTTTTTCCAATTTTCTCCAATCAAATGGCTGCCTCCTTGCATTTCCTACTCTTTCCCATGTTTTTCAGGACTAAATTTTTCCAACCGCTTCTAAGATGTAAAACAAGATATATTAGTGGCACCAATAAATAGACCAAGCTGGGAAAGATATTCTCCAATACAGAATCTATATACAGAATATATTCTATAGAATAATATTTAATCACAAAGTATTCTTCAGCTTGGTGCTGCATCTACTTCTGCCTTACTTGAAGGCACTGGTCAGGGTGCTGTTCTCTGCTCAGGCACATTTTTTAACTATTTCCTAACTAGGCTTTTGGGTGTTTATTGGTTTTTTTGTTTGTTTTTTTTTTTTTCT